>JAVLUZ010000161.1:3631944-4219474 GCA_036768485.1 Mermis nigrescens
TAACATTTTGGGGGAGGCAAGACAACCCAAACCCCCCTCACGTGCATTTCTCCCTTTGACCCCCCAGACTGGCAACTGAACCCCACTCCCCCCCGAAAAATAGCCGCAACCGTCCAGAATTGTCGATTTTTTGTAAAAATTCTAAAAAGTGTGGTTTATAAGCATTTTTGGCAAAAAGTCAAATTTCGTCATATATTTATTTCTGACTATTTTTTGTTCATTTTTCTCAATTTTTTTAAATGTTTTTATGCTTTATAAAAACGAGCATAATCCGAAAAGTCTAAAAACAGTGTTTTTGACAATTACCAGTCGTTTCTTAGCCCAAAAAGAGTACTTCTTTAAAAAATTTCGGTCTTGACACCACTCTTTCCGGAATTCCCATGCAATACGAGTACATGTTATGGTGGCAATTGGAATAGAAAGTGTGGAGTTACGTGCAGAGGACGGACGAGACGAGACCGTTTGACCAGATATGCACGTGGGGGTTTGGGAGTTTGAGATTCCCAGAATGGAAAAATTGGAAATTTTCTCGGGAAATTAAAGCAAAATCAGGGACAAAAATGAATGAAAATTAAAAATTTTTCAAAAACTGCTCAATCAGTTAATGATCCAGTGCATCCTTTATTATTAATGCAAGTTTTTAATAATGCTTTTCATATGAAATCAAGATTGTAAGTTTCTGAATATCTTTCTTACGGTGCGGTAAGGTCTCTGAAATCAGACAGGTTACTCTAATCTAATTTATCCAAACACATTCAAATAAATACGTATTCAGGTTTTTATTGGCGCAACATTAACGAGATTCTGCCCACAAATTCACATTTTTTCACGCATATTACGAATTAAACAGATAAACAGATAAGACATTTATTTAACTCGTTTATTAAACGATGGTACAGAAAATCCGTTATTAATATGCATAATCCCTCGTTAGTAGCATATGTACATACATACATATCACATCGTTTTCACACAATTTGAGAATTTTTGTACATTTAAGCATATAACTTTTGATCAGCTGTTATTTGTTAATAAAATAAATACAATAAATGATCACAATTCATTCAGCTTGCTCAAAAAATAGTTCAGGTTTTATGTTATAACACGCCTACAGTGGGACAGTCGGTCAAAGCCGATGAACCTAATCACCATTGAATAAATCATTTCAGTGAAGTGAGGTTTCTTGAGATGAACTCAAGAACCACTTAACGAATTTTTATGAAATAAAGTGTTTTAGATAGGCAATTTTGGAATGAAACTATTTTGCCAAAAGAAAGTATAGCTAGCTTATGTCTACAGTATGCCAGGCTCGAAAAAGTGCTCAAACTTAGCTTAGTCACTAAAGTATACAGGTTAAGTTTCATATTTTGAAAAATAGCAAAATAGATAGATATTTTTGTGCCCTAAATTTCACCGGTTTTTCGTGTTTCTGAATAGTTTGTCCTGCAATTTCAATTTAATTGTTTTCCAAAATGGCTGCCCCCATAAGGTATGCATTTTACTCGCGGTATTTTTCATCTTTTTAAATGTTTAAGCTGATTTTAGAAAGCCTAAAAAAAGCTCATTCGAATGATATCCTATTTGTCTGATTTACTAAAGAATTCCAGTTTTTCAATATGGCCGCTAGAAAGGCTGTCATACTGTAGCTTTTGATGTTTTCAGCGATTATTCTGTGAGTTTCTGACATATTTTATAAATTTCTTAAGTAAATAGCTTGAAAATTTAATGTTCTTTCTAATGAGCTATGTCTTATGTTCTGAATCCTTCTAGTTCGTTAAGGAAAATTCAAAAACCTCCAAATTATTCAATGCATTGTGAAAATGAGGTCATATGTAACGTCTTGCCCAATAACAAACACATGTGTGTGTATGACGAGCAAGTTTATATGTTGAGCAAATATCAATGCGCTGATAAATCCACGACAATTGGACTATTTTGCCATCTAATGGTTCAAGGTCTTTGAAACGATGGGGTCATTTTGTTATCAATGCCTAGCATAGTTCCATAGGCATCTACGGACACTTTTTCTGTATAAAAAGAATGTAAATTACTCAAAAGATTTCTACCTATTGAAGTTATCCTCCTCAACAATGTCTCGAAGCTAAATTTATATAGTCTATTTTACGCAGCCTTGTGCAGGAATCACAATTTTTGAGTCAATGTAAATCGATTAAAAAAGTAATTTAGAAGAAGCAGAAATCGTGATGGTACTTATTGTGCAGGTGCACAGCAATTGAAGAGCACATGAAATTCTACAGTTCAAAATTGTACTGGTGTAAACTGCTTAAAAACCACTTTTGTATCTACCCGTTTGAGGAATAAAAATTCATATCCGAAATCCGTAATTAATGGTGGAGCCAGAATTTTCGTGAGGGGGTGGTGTGGTACCCTTGACTTTTCCGAAAACGTCGAAGATAGGTCCAAAGATTTGACCTGCATTGCGAAGCACCATTTTTCGGCCTTTTACGTTGTCTACTTCCGGAAAAACATTTTAAATTTCCGACATTTTTGAGCGAAAAAACCCTGAAATTTTTTTTTTACTCAAGCGAAAGACGTGTAGAAGCTTGAATTATTGCTCGATGTTTTGTGATTGTGGCAGTTGACGCGGAGCGTCGAAAATTTTCAAAAGTTATGCTTATAGAAGAAAACTATGCTGAAATAGCTGTATCTGCTCTCAAAATCGTTCGAAAACCATACCTTGTGCAAAAACAAGACTTTTATGCCGCCAAAAAAGTAAAGAAATGCCATAAGGGAAAAATTTTTGAAATTTAATTCGCTTACAGCCAAACATCATTGCAGATTACATATTCGTTCTTTATCTCGCCAACTATGTTGGGCCGATGAGGGAGGGGGACTGGCCGTCCCCCTTAAATCCGCCTATGGTTACAATTGAAGAAGCTTTTGTTCTCGAGCTTATTCATAAAACAGGCTTGAAAATTGTAGAAAAGTCAGAATTTGGTGTGAAAAATCACTGATTTCGTGCAGAATTAGGTGCACTTCAGTAATTTGATACATAATTCGTAGGCTTTACTCAAATAGAAATTTATTTTAATGCAATAAGACTCTACATTTAGATATTTTCGAACAAAAAACGTTCTCTACAATCGGTTAGCAATTTGCAGTGAGAAAACGAATGTTTCAGTCTACAGAAACTGAAGATCATATAGAGTTTAAAGTCAAATTACCAGATTTATTTTTACAGAACAAACACTCACTTTTAGCAATTATTTTTGAGAATTTGAACTTGATTTTTCTTTATTTAGTGCAAATTTAGGCAAATGTGCGAATTTGGTGCATTTGGTGCAAAACAGTGAAATAGGGCGTAATTTCGTGCAAAACGAAATGCTAGTCGAGTGCTGGAAATAAGTTTTCGACGTTACTCGACATCTTGAATCTCATAGGCTTAAAAAATTTGGTGCAGCACGTAATTTTGACTTCTCTAACTATAACCTCATTGGTATACAATAAAATGTCCTTATTAGCAAAGTATCACCTAACACTCGAATTTTTCGTTGCTCGATAAACTGCATATGCGTAGCATATTTCAAGAAACCCTGCGAAAAGGAACCAATTTTCAGCACCTACAAAAATTGTTTCCAGGTAATGCTGTTGTGAACGATTTTGCATAATGATACCTTTATTCCTTCTTCATTGTATGTTCAATCATATTCGTTGCATCAGTTTAATCTTTTTAATTAATTTAAATCAATTAAGAAATTGTTCGCTTTGCACAAGGTTTTGTGAAATGGACATTAGTCTCGCTCGACCTCGTAATAAACAAATTTGGTTCCGAAGGAACGACTAAATGACATGCATTTATAGAATGTACAACATTGCAAAACCATGCAAGAATATATTGACGTTTTGTGCTCTAAGGCTTCTCTCAATTCGGAATAGGTCCCATTAGGAGGAAAGAGTTCTATAGCAAATTGTTTGCAAAGTATGTAAAAAATAACTGTGGAAACTGATTTCATTAGAAAAAGTAGATTGTAAAAGTGCTAAATCGATCTAAAGAAATCGTTGAGAGTAATCGTTTCAAGAAAGCGGAGGCGCGCTTACTGATTTTTTGCTAATGAGTGCTAAATTTATCCTTTAAGAATGTAGCAAAACTTTCCGGTCTTGAGAATTAAAACCACGCTTGAACTATCATGTGATGCGGCAAGTTATTTTCAATTGAAAATGTTACATTGACACATGTGCTATGCTACCTCACAAGTTTAAAAGCAACAAGCCATCTAAATAAAGGCATAGGGCTTATATTTCCTATTCCATAGAGTTCCGTTTATCAAAATGTTGCAGTGAATAAATGGAACGAAAAAATAGGGGGATAGCAACTTTCAGGAATTCAACAAAGTGCAAACTTCGTTGTGCGTCATGCAGTAAAAACATAAATTTCGGCCTGCTATTTTGTTGTCATAATTCTCAACAGAATAGTTACTTGTATTACCTACACCTCCAAAGCTTTAACTATTCAAAACAAAAATTCAAGGGCAACAACGGCTCTACTACAACAATGCAGATTCTAGTGAAACAAGTAAACTAAGTAAAACAATAAGCTAAAATTCTACAACGCACATAAAGATAAATTAGGGCTGAATTGGACAAGTAAAATGTGATCCGCTACGAAAAATAGTTCAAAAAGATTATAAATCATAATCAAAAAAGCGAATATATCATCTTAATTAAATTTTTTCATAAATTTACTGAATTTGGCATTTAAGCAGTCTCAAAAATGTGGTGCTGAAAAAGACGCTCGTAAAAAAACTTAAGAGCAATATTTTCGAAATACTTTCTATGGAGCTATGCACAAGCCTACCGCTGTACGATTGACGCTGTGTATGATAAAGGATCAAAGCGACTTACTAGCAGCGGCCTTTGCCGGAGCCCCTTTACTAGCGCGCAAAGCATCCGCCGGCGTTGCTAACATGGTTCCATAGGCGTCGGCAGCCACCTTATCTTTAACTGAATTAGATCGTGCAAAACAATACGAAGCAGCCGTAATGACCAAGCACATTTTAAAGCGGAACAAAAAAATATATACCTACAATCGGCACATACATGTACAGCACGGGTATTCTGGGGGGTTCGGGCTCTAAAATTTTTAACAAAAGTGTCTTTTTGGGCTAAAAGACGATGGATACGCGTCAAAAACACCCTTTGTTTGACGATATTGGCAATGCTCGTTCTTTCTAGAGCATAAGAACAGAAAATTTGTAAAAAAAAGTTGAAAAAATAGAATAATCGAACAAAAGATAGTCAAAAAGTATGTAAATGGCGCGAAGCGCCGAAAATTTGAGTTTTAAGCCAAAAATGAGCTAAAAACACTTAAAAAGGCACACTTTTTACAATTTTTGCAAAAAATCGACAATTTTGGGGGAGGTCGCGCGCGGCCATTTTGTGGGGTGTCAGTTGCCATTATGCGAAGTCAAACCCCCCATCCCCTAAGAACACGTATGGGTACGAACCGACTGAAATATGCAAAAACGTAATTATTGTTAGCACGGATTTTGCTTTTAGGTACCTACACTTCCATGATCTCATTATTCTCTTCGATTTCGAGAAGACATCGGGAGATCATAATATACTACTAATACTGAAAAAATTTGTAATTTCAATTATTTTATCATAATATTAAAGATTCTTATAGGTACTCATTCCTGCATGCCCACATACTCATTATACTAGCATTGTACACCGAACAATCATTTGCCACTAACCTTTCGGAGGAGATCGAATTGATGGTTGAAGAGCATTTGGCGTAACGCCCACCATTGTCCCATACAGGCCCGGAGCAACGGGACAACCGCCTTTTTGAACTTAAATTAAAGTTGTGTACAGAATTTTTTTAATAATTTTTTAAATGATATAAGTTAGCTGTTCAGTATTAAATTCTTCTTCATATTACAGTTTAGCCATTAAATTGTTTGATATTACGAAGCCATCTACATGTGTCCCAATTTGAATTCATCACTTTCACCAAAACTATTCCTAGAGCTCATTTTTCTCCGTTTATATTACGATTACATGAGTCAGCTCACTTAGGAGAATGAACAAGCGATAACAATTAAAAAAACGGAGACAATCATAAGGAAATTACTTTTCTTGGGCACTTGAACGGAACGTGCGGACGGTTGAAGAGCTTTGGGAGTCACATTAACCATTGTGCCATACAGACCAGGGGCGACCTTTTTCTCAACTAAAATTTGAGTAAATATAGGGTGGGGCGAAAATGCGGTGACTGATGTCTTAAATTTTTATGATAAATAAAATCAACAAACGAAACACATTAAATTCGATAGTGAATTCAATTCTGAACAAAAGTAGTCCCGTAGAAAAGAGCTAAGCGCAGTCTCGTTCAAACCTCGTCAGATTCAATTCTGCATTTGGGCTTTCTTGTGACAATTATCCCAAAAAATTGATGCACCGTTTTAAGTAGCTAAGGTTCTTTATGGAAGTTTCTTAGGTCATCTGCTAGGCATAGTCCCGCTTCATCGAATGTACCGTCTCTTCGAACGTCCCAGGTGTTCGCAAAGTGATGTAATATTGAAATTAATTAAGACAGAAAATCCCACCTCTTCGTATGTTTCACATCTCCGAAAGTCCCACTTCTTCGAATAATGACACAAAATGGAAATAATGGTCTCAAAAAATCCTAGCTCATCGCATGTCCCATCTCTTCGAATGTCCCACCTGTTCGAATGTACAAACTCTACGAATGTTTTCGATATTCTGTTGATTGAAAATCAAAGATATCTATCATATGTTGTGCATCTGCTTTGATGGACATGAATTTGTCATCGCAATATCTTGCTTTTAAGGATTAAATTGTGGTTCATAGATTTATCATGCTTTCTGATTTCTCAGGTTTTCAAATGTTATACAATTCAGGAGTCGCTTTATGCCCACACGAACAAGTGATTTCATTTTAAGGAGTAAAACACCTTTTCTAAAATTAAAATGGCATTATAACTTCGTTAATTTGCCCTATGACAGCAAGATCACAAACCTTATCTCAATGTGAGGAAAACTTTGATTGCATTTAAAACATATCTTCATAGCTTACATATCTTCGCCATGGCAACCATGTTCTTCAGGAACACAGCTAATTTCACAGTAGAAAATTTACAAAAAAATAAAATCAGGGTCTGCAAAAGCTCATAAAAGTTTACATCTCAAGAACATATTAAATAATTATCTTATACTTAAAAACAAGACAAAAAAGCGAAACACACAAAAGAGGTAGCATGAATCGCTATGCGATGAGTTAGGCTTTTCGAACAAATGGGACATTCGATGAGATGGGATATGCGATGAAATAGGATATTCGATGAGATGTAGATCCCGAACAGATGTGACGTTCGAAGAGGTTGGACGTTCGAACAGATGGGACATTCGAAGAGGTGGGAATGTCGAAGAGGTGGGACATTCGATAAGATGGGACATTCGAAGAAGTGGAACCATAGATGGACAGCACCTAAATTCTGGGGGTGCAAGATTTTTCAAAGGTCAAAAAATTATGGTATGGCGAAAAAACACCATTTTTCAACGTTTTTCATCGAGCGTTATCCATTGGCATCAAAAAATTGCGAAAAAAACAAAATTTTCACAAATTGAATTCTGGGATGGCGGTAGTTTGGTTTCTGGGGGTATTCTTCCTTCTGGGGGGTGCATACCGCCAACCCCCTACGCCCAAGTGTGCTAGTCAACTCGTATGTATGGATTAATCGACGTCGCTAAAAAGTGCTTGCCATGCACAGTTTCATGATACCTATCTATAGACTAATAGTTATATTGTTTACTGTTCTGCTGAACAGTTTCACTCGAGTTCGGTCATAAATTTTAAAACTATCTCCTACAATAAGCTGACAGATTGCGATTATTGATCTGATATATAATTATCGTAACCCTCGGCTTACTGTCGATGAAAATTCTCAGAATTTTATGCACGACAGTGATGTGAAACAGACTATAACTGATCCCTTAAGATCATTCCTGAAAAATAAAAAATGATCGGACTGAGCTGCTAATCTATAGCTTTAAGAACGTGGCGAGTCGGAATTCTTTGTTTTTTTAGCAATAGAAGTAGTAAATGACCCGAACCATTCAAAGAGCTGTGACCCACCGGAATAGTCAATTTTGCGTAAAAATTGTAAAAAGTTCGCCTTTTTAGGCATTTTAGCACTTTGTTTGGCTCAAAAGTCTCAAATTTTCGGCATATAAACATTTTTTGACTACATTTTGTTGAATTTGCTCGATTTTTCCAAGCTTTCTCGAGATTTTCTAATGTTTTTATGTTCTAGAAAAAACGAGCGTTGTCCAAAACGTCAAAAACAATACTTTTGACGTTAGCCGTATTTAGCCCAAAACGGCACCTTTTGAAAAATTTTTGGGCCTGACGCCTTTTCCCATGCTATACATGCATGGTATGGACCACGCAAGGGCGTGTAGGGGTTGGGGGGTTTACTCCCATGAATCCGGTAGACCCCCAGAATTGAACTTTGATATGTTTTTTTTGGGATTTTTGCGGTTTTACGTCACCCGGATCGATCTCCCCCGGAATTAAGCAGCTGCGTATGTACGAGGTCTGGACCCCCATTTTTTGCAACTTTTTGATTTCAATAGATAAAAAAACGTCCGTCGAAGAATAGTGTTTTCCCCTACCATAAATTTTTCTGCATTTTGTTGCCCATTGAAATTTTTTAATACTATGCATTATAGACCTCCGAAATTCAGGTGTGGTCCATGTAGTCCGGAAGTTAGGCTGAGAGCTTTATTGAATTGAAATGGCCTAAAAATTGGAATGGACATATAAATGGCAGGAAAATAACATAATTGCTACTTGACTCCAAACACACAAGCAAAAAAAGTTTTTATTATTCTCCGTGTTTTGGCCGTTTGCCTTTATTTTAAAATTAAGATTTTTTCTCTTATTCAACTGGTGTTCTATATCCTAAACTTCGCATGTTCATATTTGATTACAACAAGACTTAAAAAATACGATAATGTTATGAAGCGGCATTACTCCTGCTACCAAGTTCTAAGAATAGCTTTTCAGTTATTTACACCGAAACATATGCATGCAAGAAACTGCATAAAAATAGATTGTTTGGCGAAAGGGCATCTTAAAAAAGATAAAATTTAAAAGTAAATAGGCAAAAAATATTATTTCGACACTTTGAAGATAATGAGAAGTTACCGATTTTTTATTGTGAGATACAAGTAGTTACTCGAAGAACAACCAATGATGCCTGTTTTCGCAATCAGGTTCTGTTCTGAGTATTTCAGGAAAAATAGGGTGACTTCACTATTTAAAGCGACTTTCCGGAATAGCTATGCCTCTTGTTAATATTTTTTAGAGATTTGTTGGCAGTGTTCAAATAGGCAAACCGTAGGCAAGTTTTGACCTGCTTTATATCGCACAAGCTGGAAAATTCTGCAAAACTAGCTTCGAGAAACTTTGAGACAATTCTGCACTCGTAAGAGCTTAAAAAGTTTCCCCATTTTCGTCGAATTTCGATTAAGTTCACGACCTTATTCTCCTTCAAGTTACGATATGCACAATAGTGCGAGTGAGAAATTTTTTAATTCAGATCTAAGTTCATCTACAGCTAAGATATTCTACGACATACCTGTAGCCGGTGAGCGTAAGGAGGGTTGCAACGCATCGGGCGACACGCCTAGCATCGTGCCATATGCTCCAACCGGCACTGGTTGTTGCTTCGTTTTAAGATCTTAAAAATCGCACGAATACGTACCTACATATCTAGCCGTAACACTTAACAATATTATTATCCATATCATTATTATCCCTGAATTATTCAAATTTTTGTTAGAATAATTAAGAATATTATTATCTGCAGGCGACATTTGCCCAATTCTAAAAATTATCGCATTCGATAAAGCCATATTTACTTGTTCTTCACTCAAAGAGCCATTCAATTCAATGCAAATGATTTTTATCACAATTCCACATAATTTAGAAAGCACATCAGTAGGTACCTACTTGCCTCGTCCATCATAAAAATGTGTCTGTTGAATTAATTATTGACTAACCTTTGCGGATAGATGGAACCAAAGCCTCATCCTTTACTGCTCTCAGGGTACCATAAGCCTGCGCCGGGACGTGATCTACATCAAAAGAAAACATAAGCATGATAAACTCCGCAGTATAAAATTTAATGTATTAGAATTACCATCGTCTTTCTGAGCCTTCGGAAGTGCTCCAACACTTCGTCCACCTCCTGAATAAAAAACTATCTTTGAGATGAAGAATTTCGCAGAATTTAACATTTAAAAGTCTAGATAAATTTATTTGCAATTCCCTGGAATTTACTACTGAACAAGAAGAGCGCCTTGCTGCACAAAAACGCGTGCCGTTCTATTTTTTTTAAGAGATATGTCTGCAAGCAATTTTCGAACTCTGTTTACTAATTGGCTAAACTTTACTTTATGGTGTGAACGGAAAACTTGCAGATATACGTGGAAAGGCACGATATTGATTGAAATGAGGACATGCAAAAAGAAAGTGCGGAAAAAAATTTTATGAAAAACGGACCAATATTGGTGAAAATAGAGTTACTCAGGATATAGCTACATTAAAGTGAGGTATTTGACAGTTTACCAAAAATGTCCCGAATTTGGGCTAAAAACATATGTATCTGACATTTTCAAGGTCGCTGATTACGAAAAAATAACTTTTATTGCACGGAAAAAGAATTTTGTTTGAAAATTTTCAAATTTGAAAAAAACAATTTTTTGCATGTTCTTTCTGTCTAGATATGTGAAAATTCAAGTTTCTGCTTAAATGATGCTTAGGCTTAGGCTTAGTTTATCTGAGAAGGTGTTTTCGGCTGCTTAGGTCGAGGTCGCTCCCGCTTAGGTCGAGGTATAGATGCTTAGGTCAACGTATAGATGCTTAGGTCGATGTATAGATGCTCAGGTCGATGTATAGATGCTTAGGTCGACCTAAGTTGGGTACATGTTATTCTGCATTCCACTGTTTGAATCTTCAAATGGTTGGAACTTTAAGATAATCCAAAAATGCTGTTTGAATCGTATTTAAGTAGAAATCTTTAAGTGGATGTAAACAATGCTAAAAATAGTGAAATTGAAAAAATTCATGAAAATTTGGGCAAAAAATTACAAAAAAATTTTTCTTTAATCTTGGTTTACGCGCAATATAACTTAATTTTTTGTAATCTGCGACCTTGAAAATGGCAGGAAAATATTAATTAGTAAAAATTGGAAACTTTTGATAAACTGCTGAAATTCCTTAAAGTGGCCCAAAATGGTGAATGTCGAAGTATGATGTTTGAAGTACCGTAATTCTGTGAGTTTTGTATGGATTTGGTTTATTATTTTTTTCCGCGTCTTTTAGTGACACAAAGTATCGTTTTTGCGCAATGGTATGGCAGTTCTGCCGGAATGGCGCAAAATCGGTTCACACCATATTCTTCAAAAACTCCCTAATAGTTACATATGCGCGCATTTATTAACCTATTGTCAATTTAAGATTTTAATTTTCCATTAAATAAACTGTGAATTACCTCCAGGCGATTGGCCTCCATCGTCCGCTGGTTCTTCCCTAGAAAGTGCAAGCTAAGTGTTACCTTATTTTATCCGAGGTTAGAGTGTTAAATTGTTTATGTTACTTTACTTTGCTAATATATAGTAGGTAAGTAATATTGTCTTCAAATTACTATTTTACCTTGAGATTATAGAAATCTTTAAAATACTGATTAGCTAGCACAGGAACAACGAATAGTCATACTTCTGTTGATCATTGGCATCACCCTTTCTGAAAAAAATCCAACAGTACACAAAAAACTTTAAGCGAAATAATACATTAATCGTACTTTTGTTTGCGTTTGTCCTTTGTCCCTTGAGGTTTTTGCCGAACTTCGTCCTCTTTGGCACATTCTACGTCTAAAAAGTAACGAAACAAATATTATATGATTGCAAGTACATATGTGATATGTGCATGAGCACCTTCATCTGGCTTGCCGCCACGACAACAAATTATAATCGACAAAATTGCTACTGAGAACGCGATGCCATTAATTAGTATTATAATAAATAACTCGTTAAATGCGAGTGAAGAATTATCCTGAAGAATTATCGACATTTAGATTTCAGCACCAGGGTTACGTTATCCAGGAGAAGTGAGACGAACCGACCGCTCAGCAGGAATTCGGATGATTGTACTAAATACACAGTCGAAGAAATTTAAACAAAGTGAAAATGTTTAAATGTTTGAAAAAATTTACAATTCTTTAATATTTTGCAACATTTTGTTTAAATCAAGCCGCATTAATAGCACAAGGACAATTGTTGATATAAATTGAGTTGACTAAAGCGATTTCACTTCCATGTTGCATATCGATAGATACAATAAATAACAATAATAATAATAATAATAATAATAATAATAATATTTTATTATCAATTACTGCCGTAGAAAATGCAATATAAATTACATGAAAAAGGATATAATAAAAGATAATGTTGAAAGGACGAAAGAAAGTTTATCAGCATAGCAAAGTAATGGCTGAGACGTACAGGCGGATGTTATTGTACAGATCGTAATAGTCTGTTCAATTGATTGTATCCCTATTCTCCGACCATCCCGCTTGTCGGACCATCCAGATTATCCAACTGTGCTGATTCTCCGAATTTTCCTGAAAAAAATGTATTTGATACAGGTTTGCACGCTGAGAACGAATTTGGCATCTATTTCTGCCAAAAACTCAAATTCGTAAGGCTACAGTAAGCCAAAGTTTTGATTTTTTTTCATTTTTTGACATTTTCACACGCTTTCGCTTCTTTATTTACTGCTTCTTTAATTTTGAAACATTATAATGAAACTTTATAGAAAAAAGACCGTTTAATTTGTTATGAAAGAAAGCTAAAATTTTTAGAACCGTAGTAAAATTTCGGTTTACACGCAAGTGTAAACAAAATCTTTTCAAACAAAAAAATTGAACATTTCACATTAAATTCCTTTGATCTCAGTCAATTTGAGCGGGTCACAATAGATTTTTCAGTCATAGATGCGGATGCATAGCTTGTTACTACTTGTAAAAAAATTAAGAAAAGTCGGGGGCCAGCCTACTCCAGCGATTGAAGGTATACTCATTCCAAGACTGCGATTTTGGATACATTGCATTATTAACGCTGTACTGAAATACGATATGCAAATCATCTCAGAAGCTCTCAAAAACCAAGGTTTTTGATAGATTTTCTAATATTAGCATATTTCTCATGTTAACTAAATCCTAAAACACACACATCTAGTTATCGTAAGCAAAAGTTTGGATTTCTGTCATTTTTGACATTTTTTCATGCTTTGTTATTTACTGATTTTTCTATCCATACACTTTGCTAATAAAATTTACATGATAACAGATTGCTAGTTTTTCTACAAAAATCTGTTAATATTATTGACACTATGACAATCTCGTTTTACAAACTTGTTTTACACACAGGTGTAAACAAAATGCTTTAGCGCAAAAAAATTAAAAAATGTCAGTAGTTAAGCGTGTCCCCTGGGGTGCAACACAAAAGTATAGCCCGTGCTTAAGCATAGGCTATGTTGAAGCATAGTCCTGTGTTGAAGCATAGGCTATATGTTTTGTGTTGCTACCTAGGTGGATGACGTCATACTATAGTTGACCTCAACTTTAGGTATACTGTACGTCTTTTCAAACTTGCGAATCACAAACAAAAGTTTTACTGTAACTAATCATAGTTGGGGATAACTATGGCTACATACTTAACACTATAGATGAATATAACGGATAGCACGCGGTATACTGTAGACCAGTTTAAACTTGCGGATCAAGTCAACGAGGTATACTGTACACCCATCTACTTTACACTATAGCAGGAGTAATGCAGGGGGATATATGAGAAAATGGGGGAAGCTATCAGAATTTTATTTTTTGGGGATAACTATGAACACCGATTACCATACTAAATGTGTACAATATTCAAACTAGCATATCACCTTACACTTTACACTCGATTAGCTTACACCTTATCATAAAACCTCTATAAATCATGACTTAATAGTTGAATCGAGCTGAAACGTACAGAATATAAAGACTACATGCCAAAAATAATGTTTATGGAAAATCGTGTACCGGCTTACTGTAGCTATGTTATAACATGTATTTTTTTAACCAATGGCCGGATTGAGCTCAAATTTGAGAAACAGCATATACGCCGTCACTTATTCTTTACACATTGGTTTACTGTAGGTATACTGTAGCTTTAAAGATTTTCTATATCTCACAAACTAACAGTCAAAGAAAGCTGAAATTCAACAAATTAGATGTATATGAGTCAAAAATAATGTACGTAAAATATAGTGGATGGGGTTACTGTAGGTATCCTACAACACGTATCTTCTGATTCGCTGAGCTGGAAATTTGGAGAGAGATTTAACAAATACGGCGGTAGAACAGTGCCCCAGGACTACTTCTGAGAGCAACATTGCTTAGTAACCCATAGTAAGGAAAAGGTGGTTGTGGAAAGAGGCCACAAAGGGTTCCACAGTCTCGCACAGATCTACCCCAACCTAAAGCTAGAGGATCACTCTGCAGACTGCAGATCTTTTGTATGAACACACTGAAAAACGTGCATAATACTTAATGAGATTGCGAGACAATAAAACATTGTAACTGTGAGAGTTACACGTGTAGGCGAACCTGCCTTAGCAGTTCGCAATAGCCATAACATAGCCAATACTAGTAGCTATCTATGATAGTGCACTGTGGGCTATGCCTTCGGTCTTCCCATTATTTCCCAAATTTTCAATAATAAAAAACATTTAGATACTTGTCCGGTAGCATAGAGCTAAGTGTATGATAATAGTAATTGTTTAATGCATACCGCTTACGTTAATCGAGAACTTTCGATCTGAGATATTAAAGTGATTCAGTATTACGTTAAATTGATCGTTCTTTAATTTACTGTAATGGCCCTCGAGGCCAGTGAATGCAACGTTGTGGTTTAGTCTGGCGTTTTTTGGTTTTTCGTTGGCCGGTTATTTCGACTGCGCATTATTGTTTCTCTCTTTGCGTATTTTGGTTTCCCGGCTATAGGCCGTGCGTTCTTCGTCGAATAAAGCATAGAAAACCAACCCAGTGGTTTTGGTTATACCGAGGGTTAGGTCGGCCACCATCCCTAACGTCGAGGATCTCCACCCATCTAGTGGGCTCGATAGGAAAATTCCGTGGCGGATAATTTATTTTATTCGAAAATCATAATTTATCTCTCAAGCCAAAAATTGATCAAAATATTATTGGAATCTTTAAGGCATGTATCGGATCAGCATAGAGCTCATTGTTGTTGTTTTCATTGTTCAGCGTGCTACACAAATTAGAACCGAAAACATTTCCGATCAGGCACTGATTGAAAACAAGCGAAATTTCACAACTTGAGCCTCGAGATAGGTTCCAAATCTTGACCTCCGCGGCAAATTCCGAGACTAGGTAGGTAGCCTTAGGTCTTAGGGCGTAGCTGCTGAGATCACCTTCGACATAGAAGCAGCCAGCAATATTAGGCTGAGGGGATCGAAGTCGTAAGGTCTGTAAGGGTCCAAAGATCGAAAGCCTTAGAGCCGCGCGATCGGGGCCAGCACTAAGCGTAGACTTAAGTACCTACGTACCTAGGTAAATCTCGAAGGTAATGCTAGGCCGGTCTGTGTCGCTCTTGTAGATACAGGCCCCTACATTTACAACATGAAGATACGGGTTTAACGAAAAAATCAGACATATTTTGTAAGATTCGGAAATTATTTTGTAAAATTTGGAAAAATTTTTTGTAAAATTTGAAAACTTATTTTGTAAAATTTGGAAACTTTTTTGTAAAATTTGGAAACTTTTTTGTAAAATTTGGAAATTATTTTGTAAAATTTGGAAATCTTTTTTATATGGTCAAGTATAGGTGTTTTGTAATATTTGAAAATTATTTTGTAGAATTTGAAACTTTTTTGTAAAATTTGGAAACTTTTTGTAAAATTTGGAAACTTTTTTTTGTAAAATTTGGAAATTGTTTTGTAAAATTTGGAAACTTTATTGTAGAATTTGAAAATTATTTTGTAAAATTTGGAAATTATTTTGTAAAGATTGGAAATTTCGAAAAAAAACAAAAGCATTTACAGTTTGACTACCGTGGAAACCCATGAGTCAAATTTTGATGGGTACCCCGCCAGTGGACCAGATATTCGGTCTTATTATTCCTCCTACGCGTATTTAGAATTTTATCAACAATCAAAAGCTCACCTTTCTTTACATCACACTTATATAACCGTATTTTAACCCCCTTACTACTTTTTTCTCATTGGCCAAGACTATACATGAGACACAATGCCTTGATTTTTCCTTTCCAATATTTCAGCTTTGATGAAACGAATAACATACAGAAGAGTGAATGTAATCAGCAGTGCAATACAACCCGCTATTTCATTTGTAATAATACCTAAATCATTTCTTTCTTCACATTTCATAATATTTTCTATACAACGACCCTCAATTTTGATGCCTTTAAAGTTTTCATCAATTTTCAAACAATTAGTACAATAAGGCAAAAGCTTTATTGATCCTAATTTGGGGTACTTTTCAGTCAGCGCTTTCCAGTCAGAAACCTGGAGATTGCAGCTATCTCTAAGAATAACTGATTCAACACTCTGTGATAAATATCCATAATTATTAATTTTGTCACAAACTGTGTAATTTCCATCGAAGGTACAATTTTCCCCACATACAGAATGTAAGACTGTCAAAAATAATAGAAGAATCATTATTGTTTTATTTTTTCTTTGAACATCAGTATTTATAATTTTCTAAAATGCAGTTTGGTTATAGTTTTTCCAAATTCAAATGGGACTAGCTGGTCTTGACCCGTTTTTACACTGATATCAATAGTGTTAAAAGATTTCTTCAAAACGGGTATATAATGTGGACTTTTATATGAATGATTTATTATATCCAAAAATTTTCCTCAATATTTACAACCTGTAGCAGCTGTGCAAATACATTACCGACTATTTGCGGTTCTACAATGTCACAGTAAATGTAAAAATTATGCATTCCACCTAACATGTCTGGAGAATGATCAGCTACTGTAATTTTCTCTGCATCTTCAATATTATGGTCTATATTATTGAACTGACTTTCAGAGAAGCCTAACACGTATAATAAATGAGGACTCGATTTTACACTTCGTATGTATTTTGTATTGACCACCATATGACAATACTTTCTTATTTCACTGTATTGAAATTTCAAATGAGATACATAATCACTTTTTTCATTAGAACTAGCCATTGCAATTGCTTTATTGAGTATTTTCAATAACTCGTCAATTGTTTGATATCTACTAGGAGAGATAATCATTTTTGACCGAACTTTGTTCTTCAAATCGAAAAATTGCAAAAAGTTTTGCTCTTTTGCAACATTATGCCAAGTATTTGCATAAATTACTTCTGCTAGACCAACTTCCCACTCGCCTGTTAAATTTATTTGATGAGGCAGTTTAGTCACAAAACTAGATGCAGTATTAAGTGGATCCGAATTGCTCGATAATATAATATAAAATTGTTTTGCCATTTTTCAATTTTCGATTATTACAATACGTTCTATTATTTATAAATTTTTGAAATTTTCATAAATTTCTGTGTGATACATAGACATTACAATGTTCTTGAATGATATGCCTTTGGCGCGCCATACTAAAAAATATATACACATACTAGCAAAGAAAAATGCTCCGATGGAACAAAAAAGATGAATATACTTGGAATTGTGGATTATTATGGATGTAAAAGGAGGGGACTAGGAAAAATCTACCTAAAGTCGGAAAATCTGCTAAAAATCACACTTTCTCTAAGCAACGCAAAAAATCGATGTATATTCTGCGGCCAACAGATTAAAATAAATATTCAACCATAACAATGATTGAAACAGCAGCACGTTAGCTATGCAGTAGCTATGGGAAATGATATTAAGTAAACTAACAGTCTTCCAAGCCAATTGAATGAAATAGCAAACATCGAAGACAATTGAAGACATGGTTGGTTAAAAACAGTAGGAAACACGTAAGTTGACTTGAAACAGACTTAATGTAGATACACTAGCATGCCCGAAACGATTGTGTGCACTAATCAATCGGCTCCTGCTTTGCTTGCTATAATGCTCATAAAACAAAACAACTTTAAATACAATACCTCTTAGTTTTCTATCAATCAGGTGCCAGCAATTTAAAAAAGTAACCTTGATAGATTTCGTTTATACACTTTTATCTGAAACTTCGAACATTATTTAAAAAAGACACTTTTTTAGCGGCCGCAGAATATACATCGATTTTTTGCGTTGCTTAGAGAAAGTGTGATTTTTAGCAGATTTTCCGACTTTAGGTAGATTTTTCCTAGTCCCCTCCTTTTACATCCATAATAATCCACAATTCCAAGTATATTCATCTTTTTTGTTCCATCGGAGCATTTTTCTTTGCTAGTACACTACTTTTAATTAGCGTGATTTCAGTACATCAGTCAGTAAACACAATCAGTAACATGCCACAATAATGACAACAGTCCAAGAACGCGGAAAACAATATTGTTCTTAACATCAGCATTATCCTTTTTAAACAAGACAACCTTATTGACACCATCCATTTTCAAATTAAAACTGCATTAAGTTATTTCTTCTTAATGTGCAGTTCACTTATAATCAAGCACAAAAATTTAACCAACGAATTCACATTGCAAATCCTCACTCAATCAATACACAAGCACAATGTGTTGTGACTTTTGAATTTGAAAACACCCAATTTTCAATTTTCAAATTGAAAATTGGATCAATTTTCAAATTGAAAATTGGGTCAATTTTCAAATTGAAAATTGGGTGTTTGAATTTGCGATGAAGAAAATAATCAAAAGATAGTCACTTGGTTTATTTAAGCCGAGTAATAAAATAACGACCGTCCACCAATTCCAAACTAAACGCAACTAATCTGATCACTATGAAAAAGTTTTGAAAAATGAGCTTGCTAAGCGAGAGTTGTAAACCAAGAGAAACTTAAAGTTAAAACCTACCATTAAATTATGAGAGAATTATAAAAGATTTTAAACTTCAAGAAAATGGAAAAGGCGGGATGTTGGTAAATTAGAAGGCAAAGATTTTCGGCAAAAATTCGAAAACTTCACGCAAATATCAAATGTAAGGAACACTAACGCTTTGATTTGGTAGTAAAATAAATTTGTAGTATAGACTACATATTAACAACAAATGAATAGTGCAAACTTTACACAACTACTAGGTGTAGAGAATACTAACAGTTTACGGCTTATTAATGTACATGATTACAATAAAGCTGTATATCTTTGTCGACTTCTGTGCACAGTAGTGTGATTGCTGGTTCATTTTAAACCACTTGTGCAGGCAATTTACATCAATTAAACGATAGCTCTCCATGTGCAAGATTTTGTGAAACATATTATAAACACGGCTAAGAAAGATTTAACTTTAATGCAACCCATTTAAGACAAAATTACATCTCTTCAATGATCTAAGGACACTTGAACATAATTTTTAAATCACTTTAGATTACTTTTGAGGGTAAACAAACTCACTTAATTGATGTCTCACATATGAATCCTTGAAAATTTCTTGACTTCAGTTACAAAGTCTCTGCAAGTCTATCGAATTAGGGTTAACACGTAACGTAAACTTTACACAAACACATAGCGTAAAGAATATTTTAGTCGGATTCGTAATTTTGATATTGCTCCGATATTTCTTTCAACATTTATGGAAAAATGAGTCTCCATAATGTTTTAAAGACAATAAACATTAGGTTTAAACCACTTTGCAATACTGCTGAGTGTAAGCAAGCGCGCCCAATGGACGTATATATTTCATTCCCTGTAAATTTTTATATCTCAGGAAAAAATTTCGATTTTTGCAATGCTCTAGAACAAAGGCTAACATGCAGTGTAAAAAATTACTCGGATATTATGATCAACATTCATGAAAAAATTATGTCTCTACAATGGTCTGAGGACATATAAACAATGAATGTAAACTACTTTACATCACTGTTGGATGTAAACAAACGCGCCTACGTGACGTCTCACATTTGATCCTTTGAAAACTTCTAGGCTCCAAGAAAAAATTAGGTTTCAGGAATTCTCAAAAACGAAGATAAATATATATGTAGTGTAAACTTCATGTAAACACCTAGTGTAAAGAAGATTTTAGTCAGATTCGTAATTTTGATATTGTTCCGATATTACGATTAATATTTATGAAAAAATTAAGTCTACATAATATTCTATGGGCAAACTAACAATTGGTGTAAACTACTTTACAACACCGTAGAGTGTAAACATATGCGCCAGACTGGCATATCAAATTTGATTCCTGGTCCATTTCTAGACTTGATAAACGTGTCCCTGACTCGTAACCGGAGAAGCAGGCAGAAAAAACAAGACAGAAACGCATTTAAAACTCCAAATGTTTGACTTTACACTCGCTAAATATTAATGTATAGACAATTTGCTTTGACATGCACCCGATATAAAGCACTTTATTTTTATTCTATTAGACTTATCCCGACTTCTGGACGGAGAAAGTGGCGAACAAAAAACGCAACAAAAACGTATTTTCCATCATTTAGAACACTGTAAACTTTAAAATTCCGTACCGAACTCCCCATTGAGTTTAAAGAAATTCGGTTTGGTACAATTTGTAGCTTTTAAATCGTAGTACATTCCTGTGTGCCAAAATTCTGTTGCAAAAATTATTTGGCATGATTTATCAATCAAACTTCGGAAAAAACGTGTTTTTTAGCCCATTTTTTACCTCTGATTTCGAACTTTACACCCCCATAAATAACTCAATATTGCGTTTTTTTAAATGCGGTTTGCTGCGATGTTTAGCCCCTGTGAGGCGCTTTATTAATGCTGTCTTCGATTTGCACTGACTCATAAGCGGAAAAATTTGGCAGAGAAATCTTAGTTAAAATCCGTTTTTTTACACCATCCACTAGAGTGTAAACTTTAAACCCCAGGATCTAACTCACCATAGAGCATAGAAGACTTTGCTTATATGCAGAATGTAGCCCTTGATCCGCTCTACATTTCTGTCAGAAAACATTTTAAAAACCTCATAACCGGAGTTAGTATCGGACATAGGAAGGTTGAAAACTCGACCAAAAAGTGCTTTTTCACCCCCAGATTTTCGCACTCTTTACACTGCCGTTCGATAAATAATGCGAATTTCAAAAAACAAAAAAAGTGTCATCTGTAGAATTCATCCCTCTATTATCCTATTCTGTTCAATCCTTCGAGTCATCAATACTCAGTTGTCCACATGCCGCAGTAAAAAGGTCCCAAAATTTGTCCTATGTTATAACGTTACACAAAAACTTTACACCTTCTTTACACAGTCAATTTTGAGTTTCAAGAAAAACAAAAAAACACGGGCAGCGAATTTTTTTATTATCTTTCTTTTTAAAAAAACCGCACCTTCCAGAAAGGTCCCGTTATAGCTGTAGGGGGTGCCCAGGTGTTGGGGGTACCCAAGTATATTATAGGTACGCGCTAACGCGCTACCTATGATAGCCACAGCTAGTCATAAGACATGTTTGAATCTGTACATTATTATACGTATATGTTCTTAAATTATCCTTTATATATTGTTTGAGCTCAGTCGGTTCATAACCATAACTATCAAAGTAATCACAGTGACCATCAATGTCAAAATACAATGCAACCCAGTGGGAGCCTGTCTTGTTGCTAGTATCTAGGTTTACTATTAAAGCAGTGGGATATTTTGTTATTGGTGGAACAAGATCTAGAGGAAAAACTCCAAAAAATCTATTCTTTACGTAAAACTTCAAAATGTTTAACACTTCTATAGTATTCATCTCTTAAGCGTTATAATCATAAAAAGTGTTACGATTTTTATCGACCAAGATTAAATTGTCCAATTCAGCAAAAACAATTATTTCCACTCTTGTATCGGGTAAATTACCTTCAAATCTTACACAAATAATAGTTGTCCCTTCTCGACCTAAATCCCAATGCCCGCTATTGTCTTTGTCTGGAGTAAGATCGAAAACAAAAAACAATGACTCGTTCTAAAATCTTCCCTGCTAATAAAATTACTTCTGTTATCTTTTCCAATATCGAGTGCTTCATACATATTATTAAAAACTTGTAGATATTTATCATTTTTGAAAGAAATATTGAATGGCTGGGTAGGGAATGTTTGTCCACCACAAGTCACTCTGACATCATTAATACCAAAAGGCTTGAAATTGAAGGGTGATTTAGAGAGTACGCCTCTATAGGCGCTACCCTCAACACATGCAAAAACTATACGTCGAGGAAGTTGTCCTGTGAATAGTGTATAATTAGGAGTTTCTCTGGATGGATTTGAAATGTGTAGGTTCGTCATTGATATCCGTCGTATAGGATACTTTGCCGTGTACGACAATAAGGTTTGCTCTAGAGCTAAATTTAAGCTATCTAAAACTTCTACTTTGCGTATGAAAAACTTCATTTGTAAGATTTCTAGCTCTAAATTAACATCCTCAAAGCATTGTAGAACAAAGTTATTACTGTTTCTATGTAATTCTAGCCTTAGGTCGGTAAAATTCAACAAATATCTGTCCTGGAGAAAAAAATCAATGTGAAGAGGAGCCGAAACTTCCACAATTTTATCATTTTTGAAATATGTCGCTCTCTCTTTAAACCCCTCATTGTCTTTAGTATCAACATTTTTTCCATGTTCGCGAAAATATAAAGCTGACTGTAAATGAGACTTTTTTGCATCAAACCCATAATTTAATTCTGTTTCAAAATATGCCCTATATGCGTATTTATCAGAACTGTCAAAAACTAATTGCCCGCCCAAAAAACACTTTACTTGTCTAAAGAACGTTTTTCCAATCAAATTGATAGGTGCATAGTCGGGTACTGCTGCTGCTGCCGCCACAACTGGTTGCTTAATCCTAAAAGTCATATAAATGTAATTTTTATTCAATTGTAAGTAATGTGGATCGGCTGGTATTCGAAATTCATATGGTCCCTCATTTGTGATCGGATGCATTGGTTGAATTTCATCCCAAAATCCCCGTTTTATAACAACCTGAGTTGGGGGAACTGTAAAAAGATCCAACTCAGTTTTAGTACTCGGAATTGATTTGGCGTCTATTAGAGCCATGTTTTGTCATTAACCTTGTAAATGAATCGTTTGTATTCATATTTATAGACTTTAGCCGACTACCCAAACCCTCGCCAGATTGTTGTTGTAGAGCTTTAGAGGCTTCATCGAAAAGTTGCGATGCTTCTCGTTTTGAATGTTCCTTAGTTGACCGAAAAAGCGGTTTCCCTTGGGCAACATCCGTTGCAATATTTGCCCCTGCAACTAGGGCGTGTTTTCCAACATTTCTCCCTATAGATTTCAAAACTGGAACAGCCATTCTAAACAAAGACCGGAAAAAACTGCCTAAGCCGCCACCTCGTTGGTATGGAGTCCCTCGAAATCCTTCCAGTCCATAGCCTGTTTGGGCGGCCTGCCCACTATAGTACTCTAACCACAGATTAAAATCGTCCGGATTGAATTTAACATGCATTTTAATAATTCTTCTTATTTTATGATGTATTAATTAATATTTATAGACTTTCATCCCAATTGAAATTTGCATCAGTCCGTGCTGTTGCAAAAGAGTGTCTAAGTTTTTTATTGCCAACGTTTTTAAGAGGTATATTGGAACGATCAAGTATGACTGACAACTCTTTTGTACCTGGAAGTCCACTAATTCTTTGGTCTCGAGAAAACTGATGCACCAAATCAACAACATTAGAGCCATAAATCTTTTGTCCGTTAATTACCAGTTCACCATTGGACTCTATTTCAATATTAGGATTTTTGCGCATATCATTTAGAAATCTTTCTGCAACTTGCAAATGCGTTTTAGGAATATCTGCCAATATTTCGTCATCACTGACTCCCTCGCCTGTATTTTCTACTATATTCAATTCATAAGGTTGCCATCTCTTCTCTTGTAATCTACTAAATGTCTGTAAAACTTGATTATATTTGACTAATTTTATTTCACTTGGTATATTTTTGCTCTTGAGAATCTTTTCCATTTCATTGTTCAGTGAATTAAACACTGCGTCTATTGGCTTAGAACGCTCAGTTATATCAGCTGGGACGAGAATCGTTTTTTCAGTATGCTTCATTTTTTCCCAATTATTGCATCTGCTATCAAACTACCAACTACTGAAAGAATCGGAGTAAGTAAGAAGGGTAAAAAACCACCGTTTTGAATGATGACGTTTTTCCTTTCTTTTGTTGATGCCTTTTTATTATTACCCAAGTACCTTATTTGCTTTTGATATCGTAGTAATTTTCGAATCTCTTGATCGGAAAATGGAATATTACCCTTCAAAAAATTACGCGCACAGTCACAAACACATAAAATTTGATCCTTACTAGCCGTATTTATAATAGCATCCCTCTGAGCTTGCTTAGCTGTATTTAATAAATGTAAGCAGCCAATGTTGCGTTTGAGACGATTTGGAGCCATTTCTTTTCAATTATCTCTTGCATTATTATTATTTATAGATTTTGGGATATAAACAGTTGGATGGGTACTGAAAATGTCTGTTTTTAGCCTATATAGATCATTAGCATTTTGTGTCAAATCGATCAAAAGGTAACCATGGGGCTGACTAGTTGCATCAATAAAGGCTTCTAAGAAATATTTTGAATTCGAAGGATAAAGCTGGCGTGCTAAAACCTGTGCTTGCAGTTTATCACTTGGATTTTTAAGCAGCACTATATAATCTGAATTCACTCGCGAAGTTCGAAGACCATCAAAAAATAAATTGTGAACAACATGAATAAGGCTGACATTCCAATGATGACAACCACGAGTGAAGAGCTGAATTAACTGTGGCTTGCCTTTGCTTTCTTGCATTAAATCATCCAACACCACTAACTGTGGTGTTGGACTATATTGCTTAATGCGATTAAAATCTGGAAAACCTTCTACAAATGTGACGTTTTTTACTTTTTGGTAGAGTGGTTGATTCTCTGTATAACACCACCAAATTTTTGATATTTTAGTATTTATGAGCCTTTCTCTATTTTGAATTATTTGTTGAATGAAGGATGTCTTCCCGGACTTTGTTGGTCCAGAAACTATACACGTGAAAGGATGCTCAAAAAGCATTTTTAATGATTGCATTTACTTTTTGTAATTTGTTTTAATATTTATAAACTAAGTCTATAAATATGAGTAGCGTTCCCAAATATTAGGAATCCTTTCAAAGATGGAGGAAGTGCATGAAATTAAGAAATATCCTTTTAGTGATGAGGAAAGGAAGCCGTATGGCAGGTCGATTAGACCGCCAATAGCTCTTTGTGGGCGAAACTTAGAACGGCCGATGTTTCCTCTCATGATTCAATTATGTTTTTATTGTCAAAGAGCCAGTTCGGAAAAAGATTGTTTTGAAACGAATTCAGGGCGTACATATTTTACTGTACAAATGTGTCCACGATGTATAGAATATAACCGATCATCTCAGGATGCAGGAAACAGCGTTATAAGGCGATATATAGCCCAAGATTTGGAGAAAGAAAAGGAAAAATTGAATTATTAAGTATTATTTATGATTAAAAAATAAAAAACCCCCAAAAAATAATAAAATATAAAACCCAAAAAAATCCTGCTCATTCATCTATAAGTATTGTCAATGCATTAATTTAATATAACCAAAATGGATAGAACATTGAAAAACTTGTATTATAATAGCAAGACTGGTTATTCTGGGGCAAATCAGTTATACGAAAGAAGCAAAAAAGTGTTACCTAATTTAAAACTTTTGCAGGTGAAAGCATGGCTGGCTAAGCAGCCCACATATACATTACATAAACCAGCCAAAAAGCATTTCACACACAATAAAGTTCTAGTAAGTGGTATCGATGAGCAATGGCAGGCTGATCTTGTTGATTTGCAGTCATTGAGCAAATTCAATGGTGGGTATAAATTTTTACTAAATTGTATTGATTTGTTTTCAAAATACGCATGGTCTTTGCCACTCAAAACCAAAACTTCAAAAGCGGTTCTAGAAGCATTCCAGGAAATTTTTAGAACCGGTCGAATGCCATATAAATTGCAGACAGATGCAGGAAAAGAATTTATCAACAGAGAAGTTCAAAATTTTCTAAAAACTCAGGATATCCACTTTTTCACAACCAAAAGTGAACTAAAAGCTAGTGTTGTAGAACGTTTTAACCGCACTCTAAAGGAAAAAATGTGGAGATATTTTACAGCCAAAAATACATATAGGTACATTGACGTTTTGGCTGATTTGTTGGAAAATTATAATAATTCGTACCATCGAACTATAGGGACATTTCCGGCAAATGTGGATGAAGAAAATGAGCAGGAAATTCTGAATAAAGTATTTCGAACCATTAGACAACCTATTATATTTAAATTTGATGTTGGAGATAACGTACGAATAAGTAAAGTAAAACGCGCATTTGAAAAAGGCTTTTGGCCTAATTGGACAGAAGAGTGGTTCACAATTAAAGAAAAATATGCAAGAACACCGCCTGTTTACACTCTGCAAGATCAAATGGGTGAGACATTGGAGGGTGTCTTTTATGAGCCGGAACTTCAAAAAATCCATGTAAAGAAAGGTGAGCTTTTGATTGTTGATAAAATTCTAAATACGCATAGGAGGAATAATAAGACCGAATATCTGGTCCACTGGCGGGGGTACCCATCAAAATTTGACTCATGGGTTTCCACGGTAGTCAAACTGTAAATACTTTTGTTTTTTTTGAAATTTCGAAACTTTACAGAATAATTTCCAAATTTTACAAAATAATTTCCAAATTCTACAAAAAGTTTCCAAATTTTACAAAAAAATTTCCAAATTTTACAAAATAAGTTTCCAAATTTTACAAAAAGTTTCCAAATTCTAAAAATAATTTCCAAATTTTACAAAACACCTATACTTAACCATATAAAAAAGTTTCCAAATTTCACAAGATAATTTCCAAATTTTACAAAAAAGTTTCCAAATTTTACAAAAAAGTTTCCAAATTTTACAAAATAATTTCCAAATTTTGCAAAAATTTTCCAAATTTTACAAAATAATTTCCGAATCTTACAAAATATGTCTGATATTTTTTCGTTAAACCCGTATCTTCATGTTTTATTGTCTCATAATCTTATTAAGTATTATGCACGTTTTCAGTGTGTTCATACAAAAGATCTGCAGTCTACAGCGTGATCCTCTAGCTTTAGGTTGGGGGAGATCTGTGCGAGACTGTGGACCCTTTGTAACCTTTTTCACAACCACCTTTTCCTCACTATGGGTTACTAAATGTTGCCTTTAGTAGTCCTGGTGCACTGTTCTATCGTGTTTGTTAAATTTCTCAAATTTCCAGCTCAGCGAATCAGAAGATACGTGTTGTAGCATACCTACAGTAACCCCATCCACTATATTTTACGTACATTATTTTTGACTCATATACATCTAATTTATTGAATTTCAGCTTTATTTGACTGTTAGTTTGTGAGATATAGAAAATCCAGAAAGCTACAGTATACCTACAGTAGGACAATGTGTAAAGAATTTGTGTCTCGCGTATATACTGTTTCTCAAATTTGAGCTCAATCCGGCCATTGCTTAAAAAATACGTGTTATAACATAGCTACAGTAAGCCAGTACACGATTTTCCATACACATTATTTTTGGCATGTAGTCTTTATATTCTGTACGTTTCAGCTCGATTCAACTATTAGTTCATGATTTATAGAGGTTTTATGATAAGGTGTAATTAATCGAGTGTAAAGTGTAAAGTGATATGCTAGTTTGAATATTGTACACATTTAGTAGGGTAAGTGGTGTTCATAGTTATCCCCAAAAAATAAAATTCTGATAGCTTCCCCATTTTCTCATATATCCCCCTGCATTACTCCTGCTATAGTGTAAAGTAGATGGGTGTACAGTATACCTCGTTGACTTGATCCGCAAGTTTAAACTGGTCTACAGTATACCGTGTGCTATTCTCTATCGGTCTAGGACGTTTCGGCGACGCCGTTTTGGCGACGGCCGTTTTGGAGCCGGCCGTTTTGGCGACACGGCGTCGCCAAAACGTCCCATTTCGAATTGCAATACTGCATTAAAAGTTTAATTCTCTTTTGTAGCCTGATTCATGCGGATTGAATTCCAAAGAAAAACCGCAAGGTTGAATGAAACGGACTATAATCCCTCCTTTTGTCCTAAATGATGCGTATTCCAAGTATATTCATCCTTTTTGATCGTTCCATGCATTTTTGGTTGCTAGTCTCCCCCATGCTTTTTCTCAAAAAATGAATTAAAGAATTTATTTGCTTACCTATGTAGTTGTTTTCTGCAGGAATCCAATCAGACAAAATCCCGAAACACAAAACAAGCTGCCCCTGCTCCTTAGACATAGCATCCACTATATATGATTAAAAATTTATTATAAAGTTAATAAGGAAGCTAGGCGTATTGAGCGGTGAGCAAAAACTGAAGAGGTACATGGGCGTGCGGACCGCAGAAGTTGAAAAACCCCCCGCAGATTACTGTAGACCGCGCACAATTCTATTTGTAATAACATGTTTGGCAATTTCACCCAACCAGACCACCCAGAATTTTCTTGCTGCCCATATATGTGTACAATGCCACTTAAAAACGGCCGGTGTGCAAATGCACACGCAGTTTGAATACGTAGAATAGGCACTGGGCGTAAACTAATGCAATTACACATTCGGAAGAGATTCTTACTACCTAAATGTAACCTAATGACAAAATATGAATGCTTGCATGTGAATTACTTCATGAATACCCTTACACTCGTAAACATTATATTGTCAAGTTTACCATCAAAAGTGAATATGCTTTAAATAGCACATTAAACAAAACGTGTAGCATAACACATGCGCGTACAAACATAATTCATATGTGTGTTCTTCGCCTCAAGAAATCTCAACAACTAACGGATATTGAAAACATTTAAAGCCAGATTCGTAATTTTGACGCCAAGGTGAACATTTTTAAAAATATAGCCGTCCGCAATACTCCAGAGAAAAGGTCACTTTCCACTTAAAACATTACACAGCCACCGAGTGTGAAGATTTTAGTCGGATTCGTTACTCTGATATTACGATCAACATTTATGAAAAAATTAGCTCTCCACAGTGGTCTGAAGGCAAATAAATGTTAGATGTTAACAAGACCCACTATTTTTAGGCTGGAGATCATGTTCAGACTAATAACCGGATCAGGGTTGCCTGCCA
Organism: Mermis nigrescens; assembly: GCA_036768485.1. Classification (NCBI taxonomy): domain Eukaryota; kingdom Metazoa; phylum Nematoda; class Enoplea; order Mermithida; family Mermithidae; genus Mermis; species Mermis nigrescens. Next base: position 3,661,306 of record JAVLUZ010000161.1, read on the forward strand.
AGTGCTTCTGTCAAAAAACCACTCGATTTTTTACCTCAAACTGCTTCATAAAAACCCCAAGCAACGGCTCAGCATAGGCGCAAAGAACCTCAATCGCTAAAATATGCCTCCAGCGGCCTAAAAAACCCGAAATGGGGAAACCCCAACTTGGCAACCCTGAACCGGATAAGGTGGCAGAGAAAAACAAGTCAGAAATGTAGCGGTCGTCACATAGCTATAAGATATTAGCTTCTTCAAACTTCTGCGTTTTATCCATTCAAAATTGGTTTTGTATTCCTCGAATAAAAAATGTTCGTTTTTGATACGACTTCATTGATTGATTGAAGAGACGTTCTTTCGCTCAACGCGCAAAACGCAGTTTTGTCATGCATTCATCGTTTGTCACATACGTACATAGCATTTCTTGCACGCATCTCAAAGACGCGCACGCAAGAACTTTTGCATAGAGCGACGTAGCCGGAATTCCGGGCATTGTGAGTGGGGAACGGAAATGTTCACATATCTTTTAACGTGTAAAATTGCGTTAAGATCCCAAAAATATCTTATGTCTGGGTCACGTTCACACGTGTGCTTGGGGGGAGGGGGTTTGGGGGGTAAACATACACCTCCCCAGAAGGCCGAATACCCCCGAAATTTTTTTTGTATTTTACAATTTTTGATGCCAATGGATAGTGCTCGATGAGAAACATTGATTAATGGTGTTTTTTCGCCCTACCACCATTTTTATGACCATTTTTTGACCTTTGAAAAACCTCGCATCCCCTCAGAATTTTGGTGCTGCCTACCTATGGTTACGACAATTAATTTTCGATCATTTAATTAGTTAGGTACGTAAGTTGCACTCATTGGCATCAGAAGAATCGCAAAAAACTAGGGAAAAATTTAAAAACGATATTCTGGTGATCTGCTGTTTCTTCAGTCTTCGGAAGCTCCAACTTAACCCAAACCCCTTGAGCGCCCTTGCGTGCTCTGAAATACTAATGTTGACATTTACCAGCATTTGGATCCAAAAGGTGGCGTCAAAGTATTGGTCATGAATGCTACTTAATTTGCCCTTCCCAGGTTCCGCTGCTGGGAATAGACACGAGACCAGATGCCAGATGCATGTCTGCGTATTGGGATCTAGACCTCCCCAAGAATGTAAAAATGGGAAATTCTCTCGGGACACGAGGCAAAATGGAAGCTAAAAATGGATGAAAAATGAAAATTTTATACAAAAATGCTTTAAATTGGCCAAAAACTAGGTCACGTAGTTTAAGGACACTTATACTAGTTTTTGAGGTCATTTTGGGCCGAAAAAGCTCAATTCTTGACCCCCAGACTCAATTCTCGACTTCTCAGGCATTCTGAAATTTTTTAAATGTAGGAGAGATGAATAATGACAAAAGTGAAGCAATAAAAATAATATGTATATATTTTTTTGAATTGACAACCGTACAATATAAAAACGGACATATGTACATACGAGTATAAATATAACGAGCTACGTACGAGACTGCGACTGACGAATAATATTCGTAAGCAGGCCACTGCGCATATTTTTGACAAAGAGTACATGCTAGCATGCGCATATACTATAGCATGACGCATGGAATGCATACTATGAAATCCACATAAGTACATTAAAATTTAGTACAGTATGTATGATTAGATGGAACGCAATCGCCGATTTTTCCCTCTATTCGCGATCAAAAATTTGAAAGAAAGACGTATAAGTACCTACCAGACATGCACGGCATGAGAATTCTATTGAGTGAAATTTTGAATTTCCTTTTTTGTGCCTAAAAATAGTGGGTTGGGAACGCGTTAAAAGCATCGTTTTTCGGCGTTTCTGACGATTCACTATCTTTCTAGAGCATAAAAGCACTAAAAAATTCCGAAATAATCCAAAAAGTCGAATAAATTGAGCGAAATACAGTGAGAACATAAGCCGTCTAAAATTTGACATTTTCGAGCAAATAAATAGCGAAAAAAGTTTTAAAAAGTATCTTTTCTGCGAATTTTAAGGAAATTTTTAGAAACTTTTGAAAAATCGCGAATTCTGAGGGTGGGGCAAAAAATTTCCAATGGGTTTGAAAATTTTTCAGGCGGTAGGACGTGAACCCCCTTCCTAAACCCCAGCCCCTAAGATCATGCATGGTACCTACTTATATATATATATGTATATATATATATATATATATATATATATATATATATATATATATATATATATATATATATATATATATATATATATATATATATATATATATATATATATATATATATATATATATATATATATATATATATATATACTTGTTCCGGAACTTTTAAATCACGCGTCGAAAATGAAGTTTAAAGACCGTATAAGAAACCGTGTCTAAAAAGCCTGAAAGTGTCTAAGGATACAAGTGCAATTTTTTAGCTTTTACGTTAACAAAAATATGTCTTTCTTGTTTAATTTAGCAGAAAGCTGTTTACAAAGGCAAACGAACATGAAGATAAAAGCATTGACGTTCGACGAATAAGTGATTGTCTATAGTCCGTTTTGTTTAACTTTGCGGTTTTGAAAAAATAAAGTACAAAGCTTTTTTAAGCTGCTAATAAGGTAGAAGTGATATTCTACATTATATCTTTCTTCTGCAGTCATAGGGTGACCCTTCCAAATTTTCAGTAGCATTACTGCATTGAAGTTCTAGCCCATTTTTATAGCCAATAATGCAGCGGCTCAAAATTTTGGACGGAGTGGTAGTCGGCCATTTTTTCGGAGGGAATGAATAGATAGCCTACTGTTTTGGTCAAAATGGCAAAAAAGCATTTAAATGGCTAAAAAGCGTGTTTTTATCGAAAAATTGGGGTTACGTAAAATTTTAACTTCGATGGTAGAGGGATGGTGGTTATACATGGACAGCAGTCCGATGGGGCCAAATCTAAAAAAGTACCAAAACTTCAATTCTGCGAGTCAGGCAGGTAGCTGGCCGTCCTATTTTGGGGGGACTAACACCAATTTTGAGGGGACCAACAAAAATTTTGGGGGGACTAAGCCCAAAAAGGCCAGAAATAGCACAACATAACGTTTAAAAAGTCATATTTTTCCGATTTTTCTGAATTTGGGGGGTCCGGATCCCCCCATCCCCCTACAGCTACGTGGCGGGTCTATCGTTTTAAGGGTTCCACCACATTCGCAGGGGTCCAGCCAGACCCCCCCTCCACGCGCATGTATGGTGGTGGGGGCCTAACTTTGCTAAGGGTATCTCCGAACTCCCTTTACACGTTTGTTTGATGACTTGATCATGTGGATTAAATTCAGGATTAAACCGCAAACTTATTCGAAATAAACTATAGTCAAAGATCGAAAATGCCCCTCTAATTGAACAATATGGGCACCTCCTCGGTCTGATCAAAAATATTCGACGCTTCGACTTGAGATACGTTTGAACCGGCTGCCTTCAAATTACGTTCTTTCTCTTCTCTATCCTTCTTTTTCTTTTTCTGCACTTTTTTCAGTCGAAAAAATTCCTCGCGCTCCAACTCGTCCAACTCCGTCACGATGTATTGTAAAGTGCGTTCGATACGTGGTATAATAACTATAAAGTGCAATCGGTGTCTAAATTTGGCTTTAAAATGGAAAATATTGAGAATTATCAATAATTATATCAATATTAATATTAATTATCAATATTTTGAATTATTAATTATAAATTTTAATAATTAATATTAATGTTAATATTAATTGTAATGAGAATAAATATTAATATTAATAAAAGGATTAATATAATTACTAAATTATTAATATTAAAAATATTAAATATTAGGAATTAATGATTTTTGGAAAACTACTAAATCTAGTAATGAAATGAGCCGTCCCGTCATTTTCACGAACAAGCGAGTAAACATTTGTCAATATGTTTCTTATTCAATAGAGGAAAATGAGGAACAATATGATTAAACATTAATCCACATTATCAGCAGACAAGACCTTGACACGGGCAGCGCCTGAATTAGATGGAAGAGGGAGGAGGACGGGTGGGTGGGGGTCCAAAGTTTTCAGAGGTCATAAAAAATGCCGAAAATTGACGATAGATTCCAAAACATCATTTTGCCACGTTTCTCATTGAAAATGAGAAATTCAGAAGAATTCAGAAAAAACCGAAAAAATAGGACTTTTTACACGTTATTTTGTGCTATTTTTGGCCTGTTTGGATCCCGGACTCCCCAAAATTGGTGTTGGTCCCCCTAAAATAGGACGGCCAGCTACGTGCCTGTGTACAGACTATATATACTACTTTAAATATCTGAAAATATAATGGCATATGGCACCTACTCAATATATAGAGAGAGATAGATGCATTCACGCATTAGCGTAGGGGGTTTGGGGGAGGGGGGATTTGTATCCCCAGAAGTTTAAATACCCCCGCAGATTACTGTAGACCCCAGAATTCTATTTTTAGTGACATTTTTGGCGATTTGACTCATCCTGATCCTGACCTCCAGAATTTTGGTGCTGCCCAAGTGTGGATGCATTCCAGTAACATCTGCTAAAAAATTATTGATAATTAATGGAGCTGCGCCAAATTTCAGTTCATCTGATAAGAAAAATAAAATGAGTGAATAAAGGCTAAACCGGCTACCGTATTCGATGGCATTAACGCGTCTATTCGTCATTTTGATCGCCTCGTCTAATGTAACGAAGCAAGTCTGCAAGGTGGCCAATTCCACAAGCAATTCAACCGCCTTGTTGTACGTCTTTTTCATTTTAGAAATGTTCGCGCCTCCGCGACCCAAGCCAGTCATATCATAGGCTAAAATTTACAAAATATAACAGATGAACGAAATCTGGAGGAGGGTCAAAAAAATTGTGAAAAATGGAAAAACGTCAAACAAATGATGACAGATTAAGCTCAATATATTGACATTCGAAATTGTGAAAAAACATGACAAAATTTTCAGAACTTGAAACCTGTGGGTCTATGAGGGGACGGAGGATTTTCAGAAGTCCGAGCATACATGGGCACAGGGTCAATACAGGGTCAAGTGACTTGACTATGGCGGCTGAGCAAACCCGCAATCGCGCAGGGGAAACCGGACCAACCCCGCAAGAGTTAGGAAAATTCCCTGCGAAAAATGAGGCACAACGAAGTTCAAAAATGGACGAAAATTGATAATTTTCTTCAAAAGTTCTTTAAATTGACCAGAAACTGTGGCATAACGTAATTTTAACGCTATTGTAGCATTTTATACCAGTTTTTTAAGGTCATTTTGGCTAAAAAAAATCATTTTCACCCCACTCCAGATCGACCATGTTCTGCATCTAAGGTCATAAACCAACCCCGCAGGTTTCAGGGAAGTAACCCATCACCATACATGCACAGCATAGGAATTCTGGGAGTGAAATTACAAAGTGCCTTTTCTGGGTCCAAAAATGGTAGGTGCGCGTCAAAAACATTGTTTTTCAGCGTTTCTAACGATGCATTTTTAGAAAATTTTTAGGAACTTTCAAAAAATCGCCAATTCTGGTGGGAGATGGGGTGAGAAAAATTTAGCGGGGGTTAAATTTTTCTGAGGGCTGAAACCCCCCCCCCAAGAAAATGTACGGTCGCAACTTGACCCTGAAAAACGCGAGCGTGCCCATATTCGAGTCCGAACATCCTACATCCCCCACATGTATCTGACCGTGCAACACTAGCAATGACCGTACACGGGCAGCAGCTAAATTCTGGGGTCTCATGGGACAAAATCGCGACAAAAAGTACCACAAATTTAATTCTGGGAGTCCGCCGGATTCCGGAGGATTCAGGAGTGTCCAGTTCACTTCCCACCTAATTTGTGACAATGACGCTTGTCAGTTCGTTGTGGTTCAAATGAAAATCGTTTGAATCTCTGAAATTCTCATATGTATTGCAATTTTAGCATACCGTTAGTTCTTAGATGGAATGGATTAGGAATCAAAAATGAAAAAATAGAAAAATGCGGCTTGTTTCGTGGTTAAGCTTTTTACATTTATAACTCGAAAAGGCATTAATCTAAGTCTTCTCTATACTTTTAGCCCGGCGAAATTATCACTGAATTTTTCATATTATTTAAGCTTTTTCCTAATTAGTCAAAAAATTGATTAAAACATGGCCATAAGCTGGCATAGAAAAATTGCGGCATTACCTGACAGACATGCAGCACCACTGTTTTTTTGTACAAGGCAAAGATTTTTCCCGATGTACAAAGACTTTTTCGGGACCGTCTTTGTACATGTACAAAGATTTTTGGGAAGACACAAATTGCAAAAAAGGTCTAAAATTCGCAGAAATTTTCGGCGCTTAGCGCCGAAATGAGTAATTGTGTATTGTATATGTATATCTTTATAATAGCAGAAATTGCATTTCAAAAGGAAAAATGTCAAATTTTTCGGCGCTTCGTGCCGTTTTAAGACGATTCTTAGTGATTTTTGCCCTTAGAGACCCACAAATATGCTAAAATACACTACCAAAAGTCGAACAACTCTGTTTTTACCACACTGAAATCGCTACTGTACCATATTATAGTACCCAAAAAATTTATGTGTACAAAACGTACAAAGATTTTTGGGAAGACAAAAACTGTAAAAAGGTGTGAAATTCCCAGAAATTTTCAAAGCTTCGCGCCGAAATGAGTAATTGTTTGTCCTATATATCTTTAAAATGGTAGAATTTGCATTCAGAATGGAAAAATGTCAAATTTTTCGGCGCTTGGCGCCGTTTTGAGACAATTTTTAGTAATTTTTGGCGTCAGAAACCCAGAAATTAGCTAAAATACACTACCAAAGATCGAAAACCCTGTTTTACCACACTAAAATCGCTACTGTACTATAATAGTACACAAAAATTTGCAAGTACAAAATGTACAAAGACTTTTGGGGACCATCTTTGTACGTGTACAAACGGACCTTGTACAAAAAAACACTGTGCAGCACACCATGAAAATTCTGGGGGAGTGTAATTTAAAGTGCCGTTCTGGGCTCAAAAATCGTAATAAGCGTAAAAAAACGTTTTTCAACGATTCTGACAATGCTCTACCTTTCTAGAGCATAAAAACATAAATTTCGAAAAAAACAGAAAATTCGAATGAGTTGAAGAAAATGTGGTCAAGAAATGAATATTATGGCGCGAAGCGCCGAAAATTCAACACTTTTGGGCAAATAGGTGGCTAACAACGCCTAAAACATCACCTCTTCTACGAATTTTTTGAAAACTTTTGAAAAATCGCGAATTCGAGGGGAAGGAGGTTAAAAAATTTCTTGGGTGAAAAATTTTCTGGGGGTTGAAAAACCCCAACCCCCCAGGATTATGTATGGCACCTAATACTTACAATCCTGGCCATCCTGATAAGATTCGAAAACGGGAAGTGTAACGCCAGCCACATTATCCTTACGCGACTTCACTTTGATCTGCGCTTTATTCACATTCTGCAGTATCATATGTCCAAAATCACCGGCAGTAAATTTTGCTTCGGCTAGAGAAAAAGCCGCTTGTTTCATCACGTCACCCATAAGAACTTTATTCTAAAAATATGAGATGTGTCGAAATGATAGCTTAAACTTTATAAAGGCATTTTTTATAGACATACAAAGATAAATGACTTAAGACCATACGTGGGCAGCAAGAAAATTCTGGGGGTGGAAGATTTTTAGAATGGTGGTATGGCGAAGAAAACACCATTTTCCGACGTTTCTCATCGAGCACTATTCATTGGCATCAAAAAATTGCGAAAAATGAAAAATTTCAAAAATTGGGAGGTTATTTTGGTGTCTCGAAGGGGGTGCATACCCCCCCAAAAATCCCCAACCCCACGCCCAGATGTGCTCAAGACGCATACAGCATAAGAATAAGATCATTCTTTGATTTTTATCTAAACACCATTAATATCGGAGTGAGCGCTAATTGAAAACTGAGATGAGCAAAATATTAAACGTGCTGCTACAACTTTGTCTAATGCATAGGTGCGTAAGGTCAAAATTCAAGGGGAAGACCATAAATTGCTAGATAGCTATGTGCTTCGTAAAAACGGCTCTATAGTCCTTTTGGGGTCAGAAAATTAGCTATATAGCCTTTTTGGTCTAAGAAAACTAGCTATATAGCCTTTTTGGATTCACAAACATAGCTATATAGCCTTTTTTGACTAAAAATAGCTATTAATCCTTTTTGGAGTCGAGAAAATAGCCATAGATCCTTTTGAAACTCAGAAAAAACAACTAAATAGCATTTCTGAGCTCAAAAAAGACTACATAGCTAGTGTTTCTCAGCCAAGAAAGGCTGTATAGGTAATTTTCTGAGCCCGAAAAAGGCCATACAGCAATGGTTTTTCGGCCAAAATCGCTGTATAGCTTTGCCTAACCATTTAATACACTAAACAAACTTTCATTGTAAGGCTAAAGGAAAGCATTTACTGTACTTCAAAATATTTATAGCACCAACCTCAACTATCTTTGACAGGATTTGGCGAAATCTGAAGTTTAGTGCATCAGCTTTCCTTTTTAGCAAGCTATGACCTTTCTGAGCCCCTTTCAATCGAGCTTTCATCAGAGCTTGTGCCCTGAAATAAGATGTTCAGCAGAACTACCCTATCAATACAACTAACGCAATCGGAAAAACGAGGCCCGTGCAATTCGTTAAATCTGCACGAATATCAAAAAAGTACTAACGCGACGTAACAAAATATTTCTAGAGACTGTAGCGAATGCACAATTAAAAGCAGTATGTTGAGGGGTCCGTCTGGCTTAAGTGGCAGCTAATGGCCAAAAGGGAGAATTAACGCAGAACCTCATCAGAAGGCTTAACGACTTTGCCACAGTGTCAGGCGTACATGTAACGCCTCGAAATTCTAAGAGAAGTTCCCGGCTATTTTTACGAAGGGTTTATTTAAATGACATCCAATTTTTGGCCGAAAATGCCAAAAAATGCTGTTATTTCCGAAAATCGGGGAAGGGATCAAAAACGTTCTGGCTTATGTGATAGGGGGACTAGCCGACTCTGGATGGGCACCATAGGTGGGCAGCAACAGAAATTCTGGGCGGGGGTCGCAAGATTTTGTGAAGGTCAAAAAATGATCTTAAAAATTGTGGTATGGCGAAAAAACACCATTTTTCAACGTTTTTCATCGAACAATATCCATTGGCATCAAAAAATCGGGTAAAAACAAAAAAATCCTAACATTGAATTCTGGAGGCATATTTTGGTTTTTTTGGGTAAGGTATTTGGCCTTCTGGGGGTGCATAACATAGGTAGGCAGCACCGAAATTCTGGAGGTGCAGGATTTTTCAAAGGTCAAAAAATAGTCTCAAAAATGGTGGTATGGCGGAAAAACAAGATTTTTCAACGTTTCTCATCGATCACTATCCATTGGCATCAAGACATTGCGAAAAAAACAAAAAATTCCTAAAAATTAAATTACGGGGGTATTTTAGTTTCTGGGGGGGGTGATCGGCCTTCCTGGGGAGTGCATACCCCCTGCCCAACCCCTCCCCCATACACCCACGTTTGGTGGGGACCACCCATCCCCCTGTTACATGTCTGGTGTCAGGTATATAACTCATAAGGTAACATAGGGAAGCTACTTTGGTCATGGGTCCACTGTGATAACCTTTAGGCGAATGGCTGAAAAACTTTAACCAACAAAGATTATAAAGTCGTATTTTTCGCAAATGTTATTCAATTGGATGTTCCACTTACTACAGAAACCTGAATTCGCAGAATCTCATTGGCTTTGTAATATTTGCAAAATAATAGAATTGAAAAAATTAAATGAAGAATTTTTACTCCGAAATAAATTAAGATTTTTAACTTTTCATATGCAATTCATACTTTGGTCCCAGGGAATCTTTGCTCAATATATTTAGCTGAACAAGTCTTGTTTTTTAGCAATGCTGGCTCAGTAATGACGCCTTTTTAAAGGCTCTTTTGATCACCTTATAGGTTACCTTGATCAGGGTGGGTGAAATTGATCGTACACTAATTTTGCTGCTATTTTCATTTTTCTACCGCGTTACTTTTATCATTTTATTAGTTTGATTACCCTGTTGCTATGTTCACCTCGTTAGGTGATCAAAGTAACCCATCACAAGTGAGTTATTTTCGATTATAGGATGGATTTTTAGAAACTAATTTCTAAACAAACATCAGAATAGTTAATTACAGTTTAAAAAGGTGGTCCTATTCCAAAAGTCAAGTTTTACTCACAAAAAATAGTTAAAAGCTGAGAAAAGTGAAAAATTGTAAAACTGATCAATGTAACCCACATCAAAAAATTACCGGTAATCGCATTGCAAAAAATTTGTTTCAGTCCTCTGTGCAAGTGATTCCAAAGTAGTTTCCTTAATTTTCTACCTGAGGATTGGTTGATCTTTTTATTCAGTCAGATCATCTAAAATCATGATTCATTCTTAGTGATCAGCAATTCAGTAAAACCGCCCAAAAATCAAATTTATGGCATTATTTAGCAAGCATTGCAAAGTGATCCATCGGGTGAGTCACTTTGATCACAAAAATGATTATTGAAAAATTAATATTGTATCGCAAAGAATTTTTCAATCACAATCATAGGTAGCGCATTAGCGCGAACCTATAATATACTTTTGCACTCCTAACACCTGTGCACTCCCCTATCACAACACTGGGACACTCTCTGTATTAAGCGGTTTTTTCAAAAGATAGATAATAAAAAAAGTCGTTGCCGGTGTTTTTTTGTTTGTTTTTTTAAATCAATACCCAGTGTGTAAATACCGTGTAAAGTTTTACCGTAACGTTATAACATATACTTTTTTAAATTTTCGGTCGGTCAAACGACTTTTCTAATTCAAATTTGCAGTCTGTGTCGTCGTCTGGCTTTTTTAAATGTAGGCAATTGAGCAAGCTCAAAACCGCATTTTTATTTTTTTCAAAAAGCGACTTATGTATTTCTAGAGTGGCAGAGTAAAGAGTGTATATAAACAATCGGAGGGTGAAAAACACATTCTGGCCTGTTTTTTGTCTGCCAACAACTTCGCTTATGAGTCCCCAAAAATTTATTCCAGCAGAAATGTACTAAGACTCAAGCGCTATTTTCGGCATACCAGCAAACTTTTTTACACTTAATACGACGTTAGATATAGGGGTTGAAACTTAACACTCTAGTGGATGGTGTTAAAAACAGGTTTTGTCTGAGTTTCTCCGCCAACTTCTCCAGTGATAAGTTGGGACAAATTGAATCTAATAAGAATAAAGTTCGTTCTAATGGCTACACGTCGCAGCAAAACCGCGTTAAAAAACTCAATATTGAGTTTGGAGGTGTAAACTTCGAAATCAGGAGTGTAACATTAGGTGAAAAAACACGTTTTCTTGCAATTTTTAATTGATCGAGATATCAAATATTTTGCGCAACAAAAGTTCTCCACGTACAAACGCACTGCGATTCAAAACTTACAAACTGGCCCAAACCGAATTTCCTTGCACTCAATGGGGAGTTAGGTTCAGATTTTTAAAGTTTACAACGCGGTGAATAAAGGAAAAATACGTTTTTGTCCCCTTTTTTTGTTTGCCACTTTCTCCGTTAAGAAGTGAGGATATTTGAATAGAATAACAATAAATTAATTTCTATGGGATACACATCAATGCTAATTGTGTTTATTTACATCAATATTTAGCAATTTTCGGGAGGTGTAAAGTCAAAAATCGCGGGTGTTTAACGTGTTTAAATTCGAAAATGGTGTAAAGTGGTTTACATCTATCACTTGTTTGTCTTAAGACAATTGAAGAGGTTTAATTTATTCATCAATATTGATCGTAATGTCAGACTTACGAATCCGACTAAAATCTTCTTAATACTCGGCGGCTGTATAAAGTTTAAACTGGAAAGTAACTTTTTCTGTAGAGTATTGCGGACGGCTAAATTTTTTTAAAATATTTTTCGATGGCGTCAAAATTACGAATCTGGCCTTAAAATCTTTTAATATCCGCTGGTTGTTGAGATTTCCAGATTGAGATTCCTAGAAGCGACGTATGAATTACGCGCATGTGTTATGCCACACGTTGTTTAATTCTGCTCTTTAAAACATACTTTTAGTGATAAACTTGTCATTATAATGTATGTAAGGGAAATAATAGTGATTTACATGCAAACGTTGATACTTTGTCATCAGGTTTTATTTACGTATTGATTAGAGCTGTGCCGGGGCCGGGCCCCGGCCCCGGCCCCGGCGCCGGGAGCCTAGGCCCCGGCCCTGGGCCAGGCTGGCCCCGGCACCGGGGCCGGGGCCAATGTTAGAGTTGATTATAATGTAGAAAATTGATAATGTTTTGGGCAGATTTACCTTCAAACTCAATTTCAAGCAAACCACAGATCTTGCTAATTCAAATCTTTATTTCATTATGTCAGATTAATGCAAATTTCTAATTATAATTAAAATTGACATATTTTAAATTGCAATTCATATAGACGAGCATTTCCAGCTTGCATGGTAGCAGACAGCTACGTCTATCAGAACAAATAGAATAGTAAGCCTAAAAATGTGCAAAGTAAAGTACATTGAAAAACGCATCCAAGTGAGAGGAGTTAAATCCATACATGGGCAGCTCAAAAATTCTAGGGAGTCCAAAATTCAAAAAGTGCCTGATAATATATGGTAGAGCGAAAAAAACACCCTTTTCTCGCGTTTCTCAATGAGAGCTATCCATTAGCATAAAAAAACCGCAGAAAAACAGAAAAAATTCTGAAAATCAATTTCTGGGGGGTCTAGCGGATTTTTTCTGGGGGGAAATGTGAATTCTGGGGGTCTAGATCCGCCAATGCCCATGTTCTGTTATATCTTGTAATCCCAACAAATATTAACGCTTGACGTGCATATCTACAAGCAAGAATATATGCATAGGTACATATAAGGGGTAGGGCAGGGTCGTACTATGAGCATGGTAAAGCACGCTATTATTGGCCCCGGCCAGGCCCCGGCCCCGGCCCCGGCACCGGGGCCTAGGCCCCGGCCCCGGCCCCGGCAAAAAAGGCGGCCCCGGCAAAAAAGGCGGCCCCGGCACAGCTCTAATATTGATCATCCTTTCTAGACGCTTAGTGCCAATTCTACTTAAATTTAAACTGCGTCTTCGGTTTACATTTTGCTTAGGTCTGCACGATATTGATTGCTGACCGTTTCCACGTCGCCTTGTACCAAGCTCTTCGCTTTTGCTCGCGCATCAATGCGTTCAATGTGGTAATTTTTCTTTTTACGTAGCACTTCATGATAAATTTTTAATGATATAGTGTAGTAGAATCCTACGTCAAAACAGCAGGTACGAATTGTTTGGTCTGCTCCGACGAAACAAAAAGGACGAACATACTAGGAATTATCGCATCATTTAGGATATAGAAGGAGGGGAATATGGAAAAGTTACCTATGCATGCCTGTGAAAGTTGACAGAATCAATTAAAAATTAGATTTCCGCTAAAAACGCATAGAATCGAAGTTATTCTGCGGCCTCTGAGAAACAGCTCGCCTCCACAAAACATCGTCCACTGGCGAAAAATATATTACGAGGAAGTCCTGATATATTTGATAACCGATTTAGTTTCTTATCATTATTGAATTTCTCTGACATTTAGTTAATCGTCAATGGCTTAATAAATAAATGATGACAAGCATTTTATCTTGTTAATTGCTGTCGCATAGCAAAGCATACCATACTAGCGTAACAATGCACATTATGTCGTTTTTTGGTCAGTGATCGCTTCTTTTCTAAGGTTTTAGGTATTGTTCATGCAATTAATTTTAACGTAGGAGGTGCAACTCCCCTTCTACAAACCGCAGAATATGCTTCATTTTATGCGTTTTTAGCAGAAGTCTAATTTTTAGGATTCTTTCTTATGTTTCACAGGCATGCAAGGGTAACTTTTCCTCAGTCCTCTCTTTTTATATCCTTAATGATGCGTATATTTCGGGTATATTCGTCCTTCTTGTTCCATCGGAGCATTTTTGATTGCTAGTTAGGAGTCTATTAGTACAAAGTGCGCGGTTAAAACACTCAATTTTTAGTATATGCACAGCCTGAAGCATATTTAGCATCTATATATCTTCTCTCTCTTCACATGTTTTTGCAAAAAATGAGATTTCTCAAGAAGGCGAGAATGACAGCAATTTTTTGACGATGACTATGAATTAGCTGATGGACTTTGATTATTTTGTGGATGAATTCTGAACGGTGATCCGACTGATTTTATAAAAATTTTAAGGTTAGACTCAAAAATTAAACTGCTCTTTTTACAAAACTTAACCGAGGCTCTTGCTCGGGACCTCGCCGGGAGGCCGCTTCAGCGCCACCACGCCAGACCCCCCTTCACCCACCCCTAAAAGGTATGGTTTCCATTGGATTCTAACCGACATGTTATCCGGGTATAGCAAAATTTACAAACTAAAATTTATCCTTTGGTCCCCCTTGTGTTTAAAAAGAATTTTGATCGGACTCCCGAAACAGAAATTATGGATACGGAGTTTGAAGCAAACTGGAGGGTCGCAAGCTTTGATGCTGCGTACCTAGGAAAATAAATGCAATATTGAAGCAACTTAAGAATATGATACTCTTCAGAATACTAAAAAATAAACTTCAGAAGAGCAGATTTTTTGCTCAGTACTTAGAACATGTTGAAAGAAAGCGCAGAAAAAATCTTCATCCGTCTATGATCAATATTACAAAAGCTATGGGTTTCGTTAATTAGCCTCTTCTCGACCTAAGCAAGCATCTTCTCGACCTAAGTATTTGAAGATTCAAACAGCTGAATGCAGAATCACATGTACATACTCAATTTACGTCGACCTAAGCATCTATACATTCGACCTAAGCATCTATACATCGACCTAAGCATCGATACATCGATCTAAGCATGTATACACGACCTAAGCATCTATACATCGACCTGAGCGGAGCGACCTCGGCCTGAGCATCTTAAAACACCTTTTCAGATATACTAAGCCTAAGCCTAAGTATAATAGAAGCAATAACTTAGATTTTCTTATATCTCATCAAGTAAAACCGAAAAAAACATGCAGAAAAATATGAAATTTTTTTAAGTTTTCCAAAATTTCAAACAGCTTTCCGCGCCTTTTTTCTCTTTCTCCTTCATTGCTATGCTTCCTTCCATAATTTCAGCCCATATTATTTATTTCTGACAAATGTGTAAGTCCTTGGATCGAGCCGTTTAATCGTCCCACCCAACACTCAAATCGAGAGTTGCCTGCAACTTTGCAAGTAGTGGCTCAGATTTTCACCAATTTTTCCGTTTAATTTATCATGTTCTACCAGTTTAGCAAGGAATTTTTGGCATTCCGCATTCGTTTTGCTCGTTTCCTAAAGGTACGATATTCTTAAGTTTAGCCTGCAAGATTTTAATATGGCAAGTTGAAGGGCATTAGTGTAGCTGGTTCACATATGTATATAGATAGCCACGTTGTATGCCGTATACAGCAAGTATTATCCGGTGAAAGCTGCCACCTAACTGGTTTGATTTGAGTCAAGTCAGAAACAAATAAGGCAGTCATCAGATTTTACCAGTAGATTCATGTGACTGACCAAAATGTTGGTGCCAGCATTTAAAATAAGCCTCCGCTCAATGGGATGCAACTCCCGCGTCGCTCGCTCCGCTCGCTTCCCGCTCGTTGCATCCCATTACTCAGGCTTATTTTAAATGCATGGCACCAACATTTGGTCAGTCCATGACATAAGCCCTAAAGCCTAATCAGCTGGTAAACCAGCCAAAACACTCACGAATAGCTTGCAATCTTTATGTCGAAATTAACCAGCGTTAGTCGATTGGTTATGGTTCTGGACTTTAGAGGCAAGGGGTCCATGTTTCGAATCCGAGCTGCCAGCAACTTCCTCTCGTTTCCTCAGATGCTATCGACCGCACACATACGCCCTTATAATATGACTATGTTGGCTAAACTTAAGAATATGGTACTTTCAGAAAAGGTGCAAAACGAATACGGAATGCAAATTTTTTGCCAAAATGATAGAACATGATAAATTGAAGCGCAGGAAAGAAAATTTGGTGAAAATCTGAGCCATACTTGCAGAGTTGCAGGCAACTCTCGATTTGAGTGTTGCGTGGGACAATTAAACGACTCGATCCAAGGACTTACACATTTGTCAAAAATAAATAATATGGGCTGAAATAACGGAAGGAAGCATAGCAATGAAGGAGAAAAAAGAAAAGAGCACGGAAAGCTGTTTGAAATTTAAAAAAAACTTAAAAAAATTTCATATTTTTGCATGATTTTTCGGTTTTACTCGATAAGATATACAAAAATCTAAGTTTTTGCTTCTATTATAATCAGGCTTAGGCTTAGTATATCTAAAAGGTGTTTCAAGCTGCTTAGGTCGAGGTCGCTCCAGCTTAGGTCGATGTATTGATGCTTAGGTCACGATGTATAGATTAGTGATCGACCGGGGCCCCGGCCCCGGCCCCGGCAATCCCCGGCCATTTTGAGCATCCCGGCCCCGGCCGGGCAAGGTCAAAAAATGGCCGAGGCCGAGGAAAAATTTAGTGTAATTCGTATTTTGATACAGGCTGTGATACTGGCACTTATTTATCAATGAGCAAGTATTAATTTTGAGAACTGTACTGATTAGACCATATGTATACTTACTTAATCCTCTACTGAAAAAATGTTCAGGAAAATCTGCATGTTTTTGATTCCTCCACTTAACTTATTTAAACTAAATGCTACTTTTAACTCATTCATTCATAGCCATGGCTAAAAGATTTAGAGTTGACAAATACGTTCTATTTCTAGTTGGAAATTGTGCGTTTTCGACAAACTATTTTTACAAAAAACACTTTTACATTCAATTGAATGGGAACCACGGGCTTTAAAACGCGTTTCTTTTGTAATAGTTATTAGGATGGAGGTTAATTATAGGCGAATGTAAACTACGCTTTACCGAATTGCGTCCGATCCGATAAACTTAATATGTCTCAAATAGTTTCCTAAGGTCCAATGTTGAGGGGGATGAAATCCCAAATTGGAGGACCAGAAAATCAAGTGGTGGACTATTTGTTAGCCGACTCTATTTTGTTGTACGAGCCTCTCGTGCTTGTGCAAAGATCTCCGAAAAGGTCTTTGTATGACGCTAACAGATGCTGTAGCAGCTATATTATATAAATATATTTTCAAACATTTTTGCTTACAATAATATGGTACAGTATGGCGATTTTAGTGTGGTAAAACAGGGTCTTCTGACTTTGCAGATTGTATATTTTAGCTAATTTCTGGGTTTCTAACGCCAAAAATTACTAAAATTGTCTCAAAACGGCGCAAAAGCGCCCTAAAAATTTGACAGTTTTCCATTCTAAATACAGTCGAACTTGCTTAATGCGTGCACCCAAGGGACCAAGCCCTTTCTGTATGCATTATCCGAGTCGCGCATTATCCGAATACCCCGGATTTTTAACAAGGAATACACTATTATGCGATAAAATCGTTTTTTTAGGAAAAATATAGCAATACAAGTCTGCTTTTAACATATTTTCACGCTTAAAGTCACAAAAATTTTCGATAATATCATTCATTTTCGCTGAACAACTTTGTGTCACAATTGTCCTGTGCCATTAAATTCGTATGTTCGATATACAGTTTAATGAGCTCCTCTTTAATGTTCAGCCGAAAATCATTTTTTTTTCAGCTTTCAATCCCAATTTTGACAGCATGCTTATGACGAGCTGGTATGTGTTCTGCGTATCAATTATCACGGGTATGATTAATAAGCATAAATATATAAATTAGCGGCGCAATAATATTTGAATATTCCTTTTTATCAGTTTTAAATCTGATAGCTCGGAAGTCGGAACCGTTTCTGTTTCTCCTAGATCGTCCAGGTCACGAAGCTAAATATTATGCACAGTTTAAAAACAAATAGGCGCAACACTCATCTCGATGTGCCTAAAGTTTTTCGCATAACCACAGAACTTGCGGTGATTTGTCAACATTTTTAAATTTGTCCCCAGAGAAACTTCGTTTTTTGAAAACGCCATGACCAATCAAAAATAACAATTCGTTTAAGGCTTAATTCCCCTAAAACTTTAGAATTCTAAGCTTTTCAAAGAAAGCTAAAGATCCAGACTAAAAATTATACACATTTGAGAAAACAGGCTCGCACAACACATAAGTCAATTTGACCAAAGTACTCGTATAAACAAGGAACTTTAGTAGAAAAAAGAAAATGTATCAAAATTTAAAATGATGCACATCAAAGATAGCAGAGAGACGCAAACATTTCGAGCGGATCGCATTATCTGAGGTGAAAAAATACATGTTGTATGCATTAAGCCGGGTAGTTTAACATGCAGGCATGGGCCCATGGATGAAATCGGCTGTACGCATTACGCATTAACCGAGTACGCATTATCCCATGCTATTGCCTTATGTTTTACATGGCCTTTTGGTCCGGACCTAGCAATACTGTACTCATTATGCGAGAAAACGCATTATCCCGTGTACGCATTATCGAAGTTCGACTGTACAAATTTTGCCCTTTTAAAGATATATAGGACAGACAAGTTTTCAAATCGGAGCGAAGCGCCGAAAATTTTCAATTTACCACCTTTTTACAGTTTTTATCTTCTTAAAAATCTTTGTACATGTACAAAGATTGTCCTGAAAAGTCTTTGTACATCGGGAAAAATCTTTTGGCGGATACAAAAAAACACTGTTTTGCACATGCAAATTTTTGTATACTTTAATATGGTACAGTAACGATTTCGATGTGGTAGAACAGTTATTCGGCCTTTAGTAGTGTATTTGGCTAATTTTTGGGTTTCTGAATATTTGACATTTTTCCATTTTTCCATTCTAAGCGCAGTGTTGCTCATTACCAGATTTAATTTGCATATTACAATTTTTGTAATACTTCTGATTTTGTAGTACAAGTTGTTTTAGCTTTCTCAGTCGAGTTTTATGTGAGCATTCCATCAAAAGCTCATAAAAATTTCGGCACTTCGCGCCGAACTAATATATCAACTAAATTCAGGCCGAATTATCACATTTAGGAGCACAGTCTTTCTGTATTTGTCGAAGATTTTTGCTGATGTACAAACACGTTTCAGGACCATCTTTGTACATGTACAAAGATTTTTGAGAACAAAAACTGTAAATAGGTGTAGAATTCCTTATTGCAAATTCTACCATTTTAAAGATTTTCAGGGGGTAAGCAGCTGCAAAAATGGAGCCGCTTACCCCCTTCCTCTGAAAATGGCCGAGAAATATACATGTGACAGGGTTTCGGCCATCCCCCATCCACGCTTTGAAGTCCCGAACTTCCTTGAAAGTCAGAAAATATTTACACCACCCTCCCCCATTTTTTGGCGAAAACCTGCGCTTTTTAGCTATTTTTATGTGTTTTTACCATTTTTGATCTAGTCGCTGACCCCCTCCTTCTAAAAATGGCGAGGGACCCCTATCCTAGATTTACAGCTGTTACATGTATACTGAGGGACCCTCATAAAATTTTAAGCGGCTACATGCATGTTTTATAGTGATAGTTTATCTATTTACTCTAGCTCACATTCTAAAATAATGTATCACTTCGTGAAATTCTAATAGTTAGGTACACTTTTGCCATACTAAAGAATTAAGTTCAAAAAATTCAACGGGTTTTCACCAAAAATCGTCTGACAGTGACTTGTGTCTTGGACCCTGAGGGGGTAATACCCCTCTCCCTCTATGGAATGTGTGATGTCTCATTTATTACATCCAATACCTATTGCATCCAATCGCTGCAGCAGCAGTAGCAGTAGCGAAGATTCAAATGATATAGAGTGTGCTAATAGCAGCGACATGGACTTTGATTGATGATTCAGACAATGAAAAACTGGACTAAATTTGTTTCTTGTGACATAAATAGTAATAAAACTTGATATGAAAAGGTGCACCTAACTTTGCGCTTGCCATTGACTACTGAATCGAGCAGTTGCTCATTATTACTTTTCCTATGCCCACCCCAAATATGTGTCATGCAATAATATTTTCCTTGTCTGACCCGCCAGCCAGCCCCGGCCCCGGCCCTGGCCCCGGCCGGCGCCGCTGGATTTCCAGCCCTGGTACCGCCCCGGCACCGGCCAGAAAAAGTCGCCCTGGTCGATCACTAGTATCAGATGCTCTGATCGACATTAGGTGCCTAGTCGATTATAGATCTTAAGTCAGACGTATAATGCTTAGGTCAATTTAAAAATTTGGCGTCGATGCACCAAAATTTTTGAGATTTTCGGCTAAAAAAGCAAAGGTGAGTAAGCAGTAAAAAATCGAATCTTCAAATTTATTTTGGGGGATAAGACGTGCCCCTATCCCCTGGATACGGAGTAGCCAATAAGAATTAGATTTTATTTTTGGACAAAAGATTAGAGATGAACTTTATTTTTGATAAAAGTATTAGCTTTCAAATAATCTAAAACCTTAGTAAAACGGTTTTGGGTGCTCCATTAAGTGTAAATTATAATGCATTATCCCGCTTAATAAAAGGTTAATACAAGCAAAAAGATTGGCATTGGTGTAGCTGGTTCACATATGTATTAAGATAGCCACGTTATAGGTACGTATACAGCAAGTAGTATCCGGTGAAAGCTGCCACCTAACTGGTTTGATTTGAGTCAAGTCGAAAACAAATAAGGCAGTCATCAGATTTTTCCAGTAGATTCATGTGACTGACCAAAATGTTGGTGCCAGCGTTTAAAATAAGCCTAAGTAATGGGATGCAACTCGCGTCGCTCGCTTCGCTCGCTCCGCTCGTCGCATCCCATTACTCAGGCTTATTTTAAACGCTGGCACCAACATTTTGGTCAGTCCATGATACTAAGCCTAAGCCTAATCAGCTGGTAAACCAGCAAAACATCACGAATACCTTGCAATCTTTATCGAAATTAACCAGCGTTAGTCGATTGGTTATGGTTCTGGACTTTAGAGCAAGGGGTCCACGTTTCGAATCCGACTGCCAGCAACTTTCTCTCGTTTCCTCAGATGCTATCGACCGCACACATACGCCCTTATAATATGACTATGTTAATACATATGTGAACCAGCTACACGAATGCCGAACCAGCTACACGAATGCCAGCGCGAAGCACCAGAATTTCTCTTGGTGTTCGGGTGGGTAGGATTGCCTTGTTTGAAACGTTATAATGGACTAAGCGTTTCTAATTCTGCCCAGTGTTTTCTGGTCAAAAAAAATTAGACTTTTTATTCAGACCAACCAATACCTAGGTATATCAAATTATGCGAGAGTCAGCATCATTTTGAAGACTGGCACACAGCAGCCATTCTAAGTAAGGCAGACAGAACCCTCAGACCCCAAAAGAACATTCATTCACCTATCATTAGGTATGATGAAATAGAGACATAAAAATTCTTACATGCGCGATGGAAATATTTGTATCTTATCGCCTGACATCTTGAATATAAATAAACGTTTTTATAATGTGTAAGCTGATCAAAACTTGCAGCAGCTTCAATCAAAATTATCCCTGATTAGGGCCCTTCTTAGGCAAGCACAGCTATTGTGATACGACCGCCATTCATAGAACCATGAACCGCGTGGTTGGTTGATCTTCTTCAGCAGAAAATGCGACATGTGAATTACGTACAGTAAATATCATATTGTTGGATAAATTACAACCATAGTATCACTTCAATTAAATCCCTTTTTATTGAATTCAATCAAACAAAATAAATCGTTTTTGAAGGCACGCTGATATTACGTGCGTGGCAAGCAATCAAATGCCGTATTTCTTTTTAACATGATACGGCACAAACTGATAATCCAAGCAGAATGCACACGCATATGCATGTACATCTTTACACCTTACGAAAGATACCTATAGTCTGTTTCATTTATTCGAGAGCTTTTTAGTTAATTCTTTTAAGGGCTACAGTAAGCGAAACAAGACGAATTACTGTAATTCGGTAGATCAGCTCAGTGAGGGCGATTGGCTGGAATTCTTCCATTTCTAATGCACTAATGAGCCTATATAAATTTAATTTAGGCGTTTAATCAGTGCTGGTACATACTACAGTAAGAGAGCTAAACAAAAAGCTATCGGGTGGAATCGTGCCCGAGGTTGCTTCGACAGCAAGCAGAGGTTTTACCACTGAGCTATGAGGTAGTTCGCGGCGTTTCTTAACATTTTAGTCTATTGTGTTTAAAGTGTCAACTAAGGATAAGCTGAATGCGCGATTTTTATCTTCAAGTTGATTAATTTGCCGGAAGACAAGAATAAATTATGTCGCAAAAATGTTATTGAAAAACCCTTGTCTGCTACGTAAACTACAGTGAGATCTAGCGAACCACAGTAAATAAGAAATAAGGGGTTACTGTAGCCTCGAAAAGATTTACTGAAAAAAGCTCTCGGATAAATGAAACAGACTATACATACAGTGTTCCACGAAACCTTGTGCATGGATTATAGTTCTTGAGACAATGCAATTCGATAACAGAAGCGGTTTAAACTGAAGCAGTAATCAAGATACTGTACATAGCAATTGATAAGCATTATAGTTTTACTATGTAATTAGAGTAAGCCATCTAGAAACCACTTTTTCTAGCTGCTCTCCGAATCGCTGAAAATTAATTTTCATGCACAAGGTTTCGTGAAATAGACTATACATAGTTAGAATGAGACGTGCCACGCGCAATAAACCGCAACTGTTGCATAAGTAGACACTTTTACGTGCCTGTACACACCAATCAGTCCCCGTTCGAATGAAATAATGGGAAATAACCCAATTTGCTTGAATACCTACACCTGAGCGCACCACGCCACTGCGTGCACCTTCAATAGTTTATTTTTTAACGTGGTGCATGAATTCACTCAGCAAAACAACTTCCTTATCACTGTAACACCCAAAATTCTTCATCATTTAACCGGTGCGACTTATAAAATATTCGCTACAAACTCGGCCGAGCAGCGAAAATTCAAGTGCTACAGTAATAAGCAAATTAGTCCACGAGCGAACTCGTGCACTATACATAGTCTGTTTCAAATAGTTTGGGCATAAATTTTAAGAATTTTTAACGACAGTATGCCGACAGATTACGATAATTGGTATGTGAGATCAATGCTATAACAGCAATCAGTCAGCTTGTTCTCGGAAGTATAGTTAAAATGTATGCCCGAACTTGTGTGAAACAGACTATGGCTTAAAAAGAGTTTTCTCCTACTGCAGTCTATTTCACACAAGTCTGGGCAAAAATTTCAAAACTTTTTACAAGAAACTGACTGGTTGCGATATAGCGTCGATCTGGTATTATAATTATCGTAATCTGTCGGCATACTGTCGTTAAAAATTCTTAAAATTTATGCCCAAACTTATGCGAAACAGACTATAATTCTTAAAAATGCGCAGAATAAAATTTCGACTTTCGTAAGTCTAGAATGCTAATTCAATTGACGACCTACTGAGAAACTTTGAACAATAAAAAGCACACATTGAAAGGCAGATAAAATGTTGCGAAAATGCGCGGATGTTTTGTCTTATATTTTGATTTGTGAATAACAGAAAAACTAAGGTTGGTAATCGTTAAAAGATCCTTAGTTGCTGGATAATGAAGCGTTCTCATTGAAACTTTGTTGGAATACTTTTCACGTGAGAGAATGTTCAGACTTTCCTTGTTGAGAAAAAATTTTCAAATAACATTCATTTCGATCTTTGATCTAAATATTAATGACAAAGGGTTTTAAACTACATTTTTAGCTTTATCACAAAATTTTCTGCCAGAATACCTGGGAAAAAACACAAATTGACACCGACTATTGCAGCGAAAAACGAGATTTAAAAATTAACGGTATTTAAATAACGTTGACGTCCGCCAACGCTAGGACAAACAAACGTACATAAATGCTTTAGGCACTGAATAATTTACAAACATCCTCGTATTGTATATCATCAACGCATCGGCCCTTCAAAGGCCCTTCGGCGATGCGAACCGAAACGGAGAAATTTTTCTCGTTCAATTTTTCCAAAACGGCTTTGCAGCCTCTGTAAGCCCCATTGACAATGAGAACTTTTTTGCCAAAGGCCGGAATAACCGTTTCCAAATATTTTTGATCCAACTCGACGAATCGATCGGCCGAATCACCCAACAGGCGCAACCGACCGACGTACAAATCGATCACTTTCTCCACAACGCCTTTCTGTTTGTACAATTTTGCGTCTAATTTCTTGCCGATTATCTTAACAACGATATCTTCGTGCAGCCAGTAATCTTTGCGATTTTGCGCCTCTTTTCGCTTTTCTTCCATTTCGCGAATCTCTTCCAAAGCCGATTTTTTCGCGACCGATTTAGAACCACAGGGCTGTTCGCCTGAACGATTTGAATATCGATGATTGGCTATTTATCTTTCATCGAAAATTTGAACGATGTCGAAATTGGGCCCATAAAACGATTTGAAATTCAATTGTACAGGGTGGGTAAAAAACGAATCGCATATCGGACCTTGTAACTTCTTAACCCCGAAAGCAAAATGGAATGCGGTTTGCTTTGGTACAAAGCCTATTATATCTGCATTGAGAAACAAAAGTGATAATCATACTACTTATATACGTTGTCCAAAAGGGACAAGCAATTTAGCAAAAGTCGTTTTTTAGTCATAAGGCAACTGTCAGAAATTTTAATTGCATTTGTCAACCTCCAACTTCACATAACTAACTCTGTGACAGTTGAAAGAAACTTCTTTTATTCTGAAGCCACTTTATCTCGCTATCATTGAAGTAATTTGTTTTACGGCATTTCGGGTTATTGTAAGATAATAACACTTCAATCAAAAGTTGCACGTTTTAATAACTGCTTGTAAATTAAAAACGTTGATTACGTATGCACCGGTAGGAACCCAATGTTTTTTTTTGTACAAGGTCCGTTTGTACATGTACTAAGATGGTCCCCAAAATTCTTAGTACATTTTGTACACTCAAATTTTTGGGTACTACAATGTGGTACAGTATGTAGCGATTTTAGTAAGGTAAAAACAGAGTTGTTCAACTTTTAGTAGTGTATTTTAGCTAATTTCTGGGTCTCTTGGCGCAAAAATCACTAAGAACCGTCTAAAATTCTGACATTTTTCCTTTTGAAATGCAATTTCTGCCATTATAAAGATTCATAGATCACACAATTACTCATTTCGGCGCGAAGCCCGGAAATTTCTGCGAATTTTACCTTTCTTGCAGTTTTTGTCTTCCCAAAAATCTTTCTTTGTATATGTTTAAAGACGGTCCCGAAACGTCTTTGTACATCGGAAAAATTTTTGCCTAATACAAAAAAACCGTGGGTAGGAAAAGTGCATTTGCTTACATAGGCTTAACTGACAAAAATAAAAATAAGGAGAGGAGAGAATCCTGTCCAATTATCTTTTTCTGTTGAAAGTCATTGTAGAATAATGAAAAACGACTTTCACTAAATTTAGTACAAACCACAGGTCCCTGCATGCAGTGATCTTAAACAAAGCAAACTGCGTTTAATTGGTCGAGTATTTAAGAACTTATTAGGTCCAGCGAATCGTTTTTATACCCACCCAGTACCCATTCTGTAAATATGTTAAATAGCAAACATAGGTGGACAGCAGCCGAATTATAGAGGGTCCGATGAAGCAAAATCGCCAAAAATGGCACCTAAAATTCAATTCTAGAGGTCCATCGATTTTTAGGGGGGGGCTGGATTTCCAGGGAGCTTCAGCAGACCCGCAGACCCCCATATCCATGTGTGATGGAAAAGATTCCATCTAGCATTACAAATACAGAATAGCAAACCTGCACGATTTTTATAAAAACACATGGGGTGAGGGTTGAACTTTCCAGAATCCTAAGACGCCTAACCCATAATCTAGTACACCCCACAATTGAATTTTTGTTATTTTTTCGTGAATATGTACTTTTACGTGAATTTACTCTATCAGACCCCCTCCCAGAATTTGGTTGCTGCTACGTACGCTCGTAAAATTAGAAATCTTTACAAAAGAACTGTAAAAATAATAAAGCGAAAACACGAAGGTAGCGAGGCAAAAGTACATATGTAGCATTCCGCAATTCTGAATGATCGCATGCGAACAATCTCAACCGAAGAACTTACATTATCGATATTTCCATTTTTATTTCAAAACGCATACGTGTAATCACATATGAGCGAGGGGCGTTTGGAGCTTACACCCCAGAATCTTAAAAAATTCGCAGAATACGGTAGATTCCCTAAATTAAATTTTTGACACTTTTTTGGCGATTTTGCCTCATCATACCGCCAGCATTCGGTTGTTACTCATGTGTGTTTGTAATAAAAACCGTTAAAAAGCATTATTTTTGACTAAAGAAATGAATACATTTCTTGGATAAAAGAAGAAAATGCCCAAAAATAAGGATCTTTTTCAAGCGGATATTTCCAAAATTTTAATAATCTGAATGTATGCGTATAACAAGGGGCGGATAACAGGACAGTAGATCATACAATGTCTCATGCATATTCGCTTACACTTTAATAATTCTGATTGTGAACGACAGACGCTTAATTTGAGATACGAAATACTGTCGAATTATGTAAGACAATAAAGTCAAATCAAATGAGAAAACAAAATGAAAAAATTTGATTCAATAACTCAGAAATATTAAATGTAGAGTATGAGGACCATACACGTAAGAGGGGGATGGGGGATCCCTCCAACCAAAGTCGGTCTTCCTCCCTCCAACCAAAGTCGGTCTTCCCCCATCCCCCAAAGCCAGAAAATTTTCGACCCCCCCCGAATCTAGAAAAAAATTCGAATTTTTTGACCATTTTTAGGCGTTTTTTGACCAAAAATTGGAGGTCTTTTCCCCTAAAAATGGCCGGGGACCCCTTCCCTACAAAATTCCGAGCCATTTCATATATGATGAAGACCCAAAAGTTTAACATAAAGTCATTGTCAACGTCTATATTTTCTGAAACATTAGTAAATAAATGATTTTTGTCCATATACTCGTTTACAAAAAACCTTATCTTTCGAAGAAAACCCGAGAGCCTGCCTCGGCAGAAACTTTTAAGTAGTGCAGAAAAACACGATTAAATATAGAATACGAAAACTCTAAATTTGAGTGGAGACAATTTTCGAGATGTAGCGGATCTCTAATTTTTTAAGAACGTCAAAAATAACCGACTTTCTTTCGGCCATATGAATATACGAAAAATACGTTTTATTTTTCTATTAAAACCCGATAATCCGTTTCGGTAGGAAGGAACTGTCAGGAACTGTAGAAAAACAAGTCGAATATGGATTCGGGACACAGATTTCAAAAGTTATATAATGGAAGTGGAGAACGACCAAAAAAAATACGGGTGGGAGCTAAAAGGATGGCGGTATAAAAGCTTCTCAAAAACCAACCCGCAAATCCCCAAAATTCTATTTTTTAACATTGATTCATTTTCTCGTTATTTTTGCGCTAGAACACAATGAGAAATTTCTAAAAATCATTATCGTATGTGCCTATTAAACCATTGTTTTGCCTAATGAACCTTTAAATTTTTCTCAAACCCCAAAGATCCCCAAAATTCAGGCCCCCACGGTTTTTTGTATTCGGCAAAGATTTTTCCCGATGTACAACGACTTTTTGGGACCGTCTTGTACATGTATATACAAAGATTTTTGGGAGGACAAAAATTGCGAAAAAAGTCTAAAGTTCGCAAACATTTTCGGCGCTTCGCGCCGAAATGAGTAATTGTGTGTTCTATATATCTTTATAATAGCAGAAATTGCATGTCAAAAAGAAAATTGTTAAATTTTTTGGCGCTTCGCACCGTTTTAAGGCGATTTTTAGTGATTTTTACCCTCAGAGACCCAGAAATTAGCTAAAATACTCTACCAAAGGTCGAACAACTCTGTTTTTACCACACTAAAATTGCTACTGTACCATATTATAGTGCCCAAAAATGTGTGTGTACAAAATGTACAAAGACTTTTGAGGACCATCTTTGTATATGTGCAAATGGACCTTGTACAAAAAAAAACTGCCCCCTCCTATGTATGTACGGGGACGACTCTACGTAACACAGCCAATCTTAATGCATTTATATCATCGTTGTATGCTATGTAAATTACCGGTTTGGGCCTTTTTGTACTGCTTTGAAGTCTTTTTAAACAAATCGTTCACTGCCAGAGACGACGGCGTCTCATTAATCGTAGTTTTTGGCAATTTAAATTCTATCTTGGTGTCATCCTGCTTTTGAAATTCCCGCATCGCCTCTTCGGGCGCGTTGGGCTCCTTCATTTCACTCTGAGCTTTTTCGGCCTGCTTTAACACCAAGTCCATGATACGCTCTTCGTCGTCGGCATCCTGCTTTTGTTTTTTAGCCAGCCTCTCTCGCCTTTCCTCTTCTTCCTGGTCAATGTACTGTAGGTACCAACCTAAGTTAAAACATAAAATTCTTTGCTTAAAAAATCATTCAAATGCAAACGTGTATAGACCATACATGGGCAGGCAGCTACTGAAGTCTGGATGACCCGTTGGGGCTACATCGCCATGAATAGCACCAAAAATTCAGTTTAAGGGCTTATGATTTTTGGGGGTTTATCAGATTCTCGGGGATCCAGACAACACCGACCTTTAAGCTCAGGGCTGTATTTAAGGGGGCGGAGGCGACCGCCCCGTTGGCCGGAAAAAATTTTTCAAGGTACGATAACGCGCGGAAATATGGAAAAATTGTCTGCCATTGACGTAAAATCTCAAAAATTTCAGTGCTTCGCGCCAAAGATATGAAGTATTTCCTATAATTTTGGCTTAAGCGCGACCAAAAAAGGACACTTTTTATAGGAATTTGAGTAGGAAAAAAATGTTTCGAAAAGTTTGAATTCTATGATCTTAATGGATAGGGCATGTCGAAAACGTCGAAAAATGCTGTCTTTGCGAGCTATCCCAACGAATTTCCCGAAAATATAGATCAATTTTTGTTGGGTATGCCCCACACGTCAGCGTGGGAGTAGGGGTTTGGGGGTATGCACCTCACCCCCAGAAGGCCGAATATCCCCCACCCCCCAAAAAAACCAAAATAGCCCCCAGAATTCAATTTTTGAAATTTTTTTGTTTTTTTCGCAATTTTTTGATGCCAGTGGATGATGCCCGATGAGAAACGTTGAAAAATTGAGTTGTTTTCGTCATGCCAACATTTTTAAAACCATTTTTTTACCTTTGATGCAAACCCCTTGAATTCGGAACCTCAGAATTTTCTTGCCGCCCACCTATGGTCCGCCACCCCCCCCTCCCTCCTTGGCCGGATCCTGGATCCGGGTTTAAAGACAAATCTATCTTGACAATAAAGAAAACTTTTAGAGTTATAAAAAAGAAGACTACCTTTCTCAGTGCTATCGATCTTGCATATACCAGATCGGCCGAGATATTGAATGAAATTCGTAAGCGTGTACCAGCGGGTTGAATTCATGTGTACGTGGTTCCGGTCCTACAGCACAGAGTACGTACATATATTAAAATACTATTAAGCTACAAGTTATATTGCTCGAAAAATGAAGAAATAATCATGGTTTATTTAAGCTTTTTATATATTTATTTCCAAATCTTATTCTCTTTTAAAATAAGGCGAACATGATTTTTATATGTCAGTCTTGTAAAGCTCTGTTTGAGCTACTCGTCAGCATACGTACATATACATGGGAATTCTGGTGGTCAGGCTCGAAAAATTTTCAAAAAGTGCTTTTTTAGCTAGAAGCAACGGGTACACGTCAAAAACACTGTTTTCAGACGTTTCGAACAATCCGCAATTTTTTAAATAAAAAAACAAAAAAAATTCGAAAAAAATTTTCAAAAAATCAATTAAATTGATTAAAATATAGTCAGACAAAAACGCGTATATGGCGCGGAACACCAAAAATTTGAGACTTTTGAATCAAAAATAGGCTAAAAACGCTTGAAAAGGCTAACTTAATGAAAAGTCGACAATTCTGGGAGTCACTCACAGTTATTTAGCTATGTTTGAGAGTTCAAAAGGCTATTTATTTGCCATAAACGCCAGAAAAGGATGATTTTAGAGCGATACCATCCATTTTTGCTGTAGAATCTTTTAGAAAGCAATTAGCTATCCTCAAGTTATTGATTTTACCCCTCTCTAAAAGTTTGACCTTGCACACCTATGAAAGACGACATTAGCAAGATAGTTCGAGAAAATCTAGCGTCGGAAAAACATAAGGAAGTCAAGGTTCCTTTACAGAATAAATAAGTCAATCAATACTCGGTGAATAACTTCACCGCGATTCGTTAATTTCAATAATTTTATGGAGGTTCGAAAAAAGATTCAGGAAAAGAGATAAAAATGACGAAATATTAAAAAACAATTCCAGCGACGATAATTTCAGCTAAGTTTAGGACCGGACTTCCTCCTGGTATTTAAATTGGAGACAAAAGACTTGTTGAACATTGCTTCTCAAAAATTTTATTATAATAATTTCCTTATGCCAATACCTTTATATATTCCTGATACACCATGTTGCAATGGACGCGTTTTGTACCAAATTGTCGTTTAACAATATCCATATATCCTCTCTCGAAATCCTTGCTAAAGTCAGATACGAATTTATTAGAATTTTCGGCAAATAGTAAAAGTTGTCGCTGATGCGCTTCTGTTGTTAAATGGCATTTGAAGCCATTCTGATCTCTGCACTGTTTATTGCACATCTGACAATACCAGCGCAATTTTTGCAACCCCTTCGCTTTGATTCGATTAGCAATAGCTTTAGGTGTCAAAGGCTCGTGTTTTGGCATATTGTAACGCCGATCTGAAACACCTCTAGATCTTTCAATATATGTAGTTATGCGTTACGTAATAAAAATATTATGAGTACCTATTACCTTAAAATTTATGGTCAAAGGGTCAATAGAGGGTCAAGTGATTTGATCCAGGCGGATGAGCAACTCCGCAAACCCGCAGGGGAAACCAGACCAACCCCGCAAGAGTTCTGAAAATTTTTGAGGGGCAAATAGGGGAACTGAAGGCCAAAAATTATTGAAGATTGAAAGTTTTCTTTGAAAGTGCTTAAAATTGACCTCAAATGGTGAAGTGACGTAGTTTTGACGCTATTAGCATTTAAACCAGTTTTTGAGGACATTTTGGCCAAAAATCCCCATTTTCTGTCCTCAACAAGATCTTTCATGCTCTGCATCTATGGTCATGCATGACCAACCCCGCAAGTTCCAGGGAAGTCATTTGACCCTGAAAAACCTGAGCTTGCATGGATGTTACCTTATCATACTGGCAGTGGCAACCCTATACGATCTGTAGGGGGGTTCGGGGAAGGGTTTCAACCCCTCCCCCAGAATTCGCGATTTTCCGAAAGTTCCCATAAATTCGTAAAACAAATGCTTTTTTAAGCGTCTTTAGATATCTATTTGCTCAAAAATGTCAAATTTTCGGCGCGTCGCACCATAAACTCATGTTGTGGCTATATTTTGTTCAATTTGTTCGAATTTTTTTCGATTTTTTTGTTTTTATGCTATAGAAAGATGAGGCATCGTCAGAAACGCCGAAAAACGATGTTTTGACGCGTATCTATCATTTTTGGGCCCGAGAGGCATTTTAAAATTTCACCCCCTCGCCGGAATTCCCATGCTGTGCATATCTGCTGGCAACAACTACCAAAAGATTATCGTCCTTACCCCCACAAAGGCTGAAACTTTTCACTCCGCCTCAATTTCACACAGAACTTGCGTTTGCAGACGATTCACAGTAGCATTTTTGCTATTCCGGCCAAAAATATATAGTCATTTACCTCCCACCATAGGTGGGCGGCACCAAAGTTCTGGGGGTGCAGGATTTTTCAAAGGTGAAAAAATGGCCTTAAAAATGGTGGTATGGCGAGGAAAATACCATTTTCGACGTTTCTCATCAAGCACTATCCATTGGCATCAAACAATTCCAAAAAAACAAAAAAAATTTAAAAATTGTATTCTGGGGAGGGTATTTTGATTTCTGAGGGGGTTATTTTGGTTTCTAGGGGGTGCATACCTTCAAACCCCCCACGCCCAGGTATGCTTCCCTTCCTCCTCCACTGAATGATCGACTGCCATATACTATCTTAAGGGGTTTTATGTCCCCCAAAAAGGTTTTCAACCCCCTCTAGAATTTTGATTTTACAACAACTTCGTAGAAAAGGTATTAGGCATTTTTAGTGATCTTTTGACTCAAAATTGTCAAATTTCCTACGCTTCGTGCCATATACTTCGATTTTTTATATTTTTACGGAATTTTTATATTTCCATGTTCTGAAATGAAGGATCGTCGACTGAAACGTCTTAAAATGGTGTTTTTGACGCAAATCCAAACAGCCTAAAATGCACAATTTATAAATTCTGTCTGAAAAAAAATTTTTAGCAATTTGTCAATACATAAGTACTTCATTAATATTTTAGAAATTTTCTAAAATATTTGTCGAAAATTCGCAATGTTTCGGTAAAAATTGAGGACAATTGACAGACCTAAAGTGAAACATTTTTGCCATAAATCAGCGCAAAAATAGTCAACAATTTCACAGGGTACATCTGTCGTTTCATTTATTCCTTGCTTTTAGGTTCTAAAACGACGAATACACACTTATAAAATCGGTGAAATTAGCCTGAAATCCTTCACTTTCGTCGCTTATCCATCAACAATAACTAATTAGAATATCAAAGGTAATAGTCTGATGACCGACCTACACTACCGGACAAGCTAAAGTACATGAGAATTTATGTAATGTTATGCAGGACCCACTCAATTTTAGTCTGATTTTACCCACTTAACTACTTAGATGAAATTTTTTAATGTAAACAGACTCATTTAAAGTAAAATAAAAGCTGAATCACAAACTCGAAAACCCAAAACACAAAGAGTTTTGCGCCCACAAAAACCACAAAAGGCACGAAAACCTAAAAACGTAAAACCCCCGGTCACGCAAACCCTGGGTGGTCCTAAATCTAAACTTTTTCGACCTGCAGATTTTTAAGGGTTGGGCCCACACCTGGGCGTAGGGTGGTTTAGAAGGGGTATGCACACCTCCGAAAACAAAATACCCCCAGAAGCCAAAATACCCCCCAGAACTCAATTTTTGAAATTTTTTTGTTTTTTTCGCAATTTTTTGGATGCAAATGGATAGTGCTCGATGAGAAACGTTGAAAATGGTGTTTTTGTCATACTACCATTTTTAAGGCCATTTTTTGACCTTTTAAAAATCTTGCACCCCCTCCCGGAAAACCGGTGCTGCCCACGTATGGTTGGGCCGCGTCTGGCTGACTTATGACAAGTGCACAAAGCGGCAAAGCTTAGTGAAAAGTAGGTACATATGCAAAAGTAAGTAGGTCAATTTCGGCAAAAACTAGCAAAGAACCATACATGCATGCACATAGAGGGTGAAAGAGGTTACGGTATTACCCTCTTACACTAAGGGGTCGGACAGACAGATGCTATCCAGAGATTTTTACCTGAGAGAACATTTTATGCATCATTTTTTGGACAAAGAGTAATTTCAAACAAAATTTTTGAATTTTTTCTAGCGCGGCACCAAGGAAACCGGTCTCATGCTAACGAAAAATATTGAGCATTAGCGCCATGCGCACAGGCTTATTTAAATGAAAAAATAACCGTTTAGCATTTTTGAGCCTTATTCAAGAAAATTTCAAAAATCCTAGGTGCTTCGCGCCGGATGTGTTAAAAATGTATATTTTCCGTTTCCATATCGCCGGTCCTGGCTAAAGTTTCTAAGATGGTTCTGTCAACGATTCTCCTAAAAATACTTTTTTTCTGATAGATTTCGAGGACGCTGAGTCCAGAAAAAAGCGTTTAGGGGGCTCACGAATATTTGTGGAGATGGAGCCCTTCAAACTTTTAAATAACGTGATTATCAAAATGTTCTTAGATCTCTATCTCCACAAATATTCGTCAGCCCCAGAACGGTTTTTTTTGGACTCAGCGTCAGCGTCCTCGAATCTATCAGAAAAAGGTATTTTCAGGAGAATCGGTAAAAAAAATTTTTGAAAAAAAAATTATGCAAAGGCCCTCATTTTTAAGATATCTACATTGAAGTTCTCAGGTTAAAAAAGCGTAAAAACACTGTTTTTGGGAAAATTGGAGAAAAAACCATATAAGAAAAAAATTCGGAATGGAGTCATCAAAATGTTCTTTCCTGCCATAGTATGCAAAGATGTACATATGAATAGACTTGATATTAATTACGTTCTTAGGCTTAGGCTTAGAAAGTGTATTCACATTGGTGCCAGCTGATGGTCTAAGCCTGAGACAATTTTTGCTCCAATCGTGCCTTAGGCTTAGACCATCTCTAGCACCAATTTGATATGCACGGCGAGTCCAAAACAAAAACCGTGATGAATCGAGTACACCCTGCTTCGGCTTTTTTAACGTCAGAACTGTAATGTAGAAATGTTAAAAATGGGGGCTTGCAGAAAAATTCTTGAAAAAAGAAATTTTGCAAAAAAAATAATTATGCACAAGCCCCCATTTTTAACATTTCCACATTAAAGTTCTAAGGTTAAAAAAGCGTAAAAACACTGTCTTTGGGAAAATTGAGACAAAACCATATTAGAAAAAAATCCCGCGGTCCTTTGTTTTGTCATCAGCAAGCTCCTTCATATCTTTGCTAAAAAGTTAGCATTGTAACTTAGAATTATTGTACAAATTATCGGGCTACAGTAGAGGAGATTGGAAAGTCACAGAAAGTTACGAGAAGGACATTTTTAAACTGAATTTAAGATGGGGAGTCCATATCTGAAAGAATTAGGTGGCGGTCGGCATTATTGACCGAGTTACAAGCTGTTGAAGTTCATGTGTTTAAGGATAGGCGAAAAGTAAGCTCTGCTTTTGGGAATGTTTCAAATTAGTCTCCAAAGCATCGGGGGGCTGTAACTGAGCGGGATTACCAATGTCTTAGGCTTAGGCTTAGTTATGTGCATTCATATTGATGCCAGCACATGGGCTAAGCCTGAGATGAATGGAGCGAAAATTGCGGAGCGAGCAAAGCGAGAGGAGCAATTTTTCCTCCATTTATGCCTTAGGCTTAGCCCATGTCTGGCACCAATCTGAATCCGCAAGCAATTGCTAGCCCCACCAGTCCCAACAGCCCCACCAAGAATCCCAACAGCCCAACCCGTCCCAACAGCCCCACCAATAATACCAACAGCCCCACCAATCTCAACAGCCCCACTAATCCCAACAGCCCCAC
Organism: Mermis nigrescens; assembly: GCA_036768485.1. Classification (NCBI taxonomy): domain Eukaryota; kingdom Metazoa; phylum Nematoda; class Enoplea; order Mermithida; family Mermithidae; genus Mermis; species Mermis nigrescens. The sequence goes on from JAVLUZ010000161.1 coordinate 3,696,487, forward strand.
CAATCCCAACACCCTCAACGTCCCAACAGCCCCATTCTCCCAACAGCCCCACCGTCCCAACAGCCCCACCAATAATCCCAACAGCCCCACCAGTCCCAACAGCCCCACCAGTCCCACTGCCCCAACAGCCCCACTAATGATCCCAACAGCCCCACCAATTCCAGCAGCCCCACCAATCCCAGGAGCCACTACCGTCCCAACAGCCCCACAATCCGCAACAGCCCCACCATCCCAACAGCCCCACCAGCATACGTGGGCAGCAAGGAAATTCTGGGGGTGCAAGATTTTTCAAAGGTAAAAAAATGGCCTTAAAATGGTGGTATGGCGAGGAAAATACCATTTTCGACGTTTCTCATCTAGCACTATCCATTGGCATCAAACAATTGCTAAAAAACAAAAAAATTTTAAAAATTGTATTCTGGGGGTTGTTTTGGTTTTTTTGGGAGGCGGGGTAGTTTTAATTTTTTTTTAAGGGGGGGGGGGTATTTTGATTTATCGGGGAAGGGGGTGCACACCACACCTGGGCGTGGGGGCTTTGGGGGTATGCAACCCCCCAGAAATCAAAATACCCCCAGAATTCAATTTTTAAATTTTTTTTTCGTTTTTTCGCAATTTTTTGATGCCAATGGATGGTTCTTGATGAGAAACGTCGAAAAATGGTGTTTTTTCGCCATACCACCATTTTTAAGGCTATTTTTTGACCTTCAAAAATTTTGCACCCCCCCCCAAATTTTCTTGCTGCCCACATATGTTGCACACCCGTCCCCAACCCCCACGCCTAGTGGGAGTAAAGTGACCGAGAAATGTGTTGAGATTATAATTCTGGGGGTCTACCATAATTTAGGGGATTTCCAGAATTTCGGGTTGGGGAGTTAAACTTAAAACATCATTTCCCCCACGCTTATGTGTGGTTGGGACATTGCGACTGTTGGAATGATAGGACTGCTGGAACGGTTGACCTGCTGGGATTGGTGGGCTCTTGGGACTGGTGGGGATGGTGGGGCTGTTGGGACGGTGGGGCTGTTGGGATGGTGGGGCTGCTGGGATTCGTGGGGCTACTGGGATTCGTGGGGCTGTTGGGATTATTGGTGGGCTGTTGGGACGGTGGGGCTATTGGGACTGGTGGAGCTGTTGAGACTGGTGGGGCTGTTGGGACGGGTGGGGCTGTTGTGATTTTTGGTGGGGCTGTTGGGACGGTGGGGCTGTTGGGATGGTGGGGCTCTTGGGACGGTGGGGCTGTTGGGATTAGTGGGGCTCTTGGGATTGGTTGGGCTGTTGGAATTATTGGTGGGGCTGTTGGGACGGTGGGGTTGTTGGGATTGGTGGGGCTGTTGGGACTGGTGGGGCTGTTGGGACGGGTTGGGCTGTTGGGATTTTTGGTGGGGCTGTTGGAACGGTGGGGCTGTTGGGACTGGTGGGCCTGTTGAGACATCACCTTCACATTGATGCCAGTGCATGGGCCTTTTTCGCCTATCCTTAAGCACGTGAACTTCAACTGCCTGTAACTCGGCCAATAATGCCGACCGCCACCTAATTCTTCCAAATATGAACTCCCCATCCTAAAGTCAGTTAGAAAATGTCCTTTTTTTGAAAATTTGACACTTTCCAGTATTCTCTATTCCGCCCAACTATCGTCCTATCCCATAAGCCCTTTTGAAAATTTATGAACGATTTTGCTTTCGACTTTTTCTCTCAGTGTTTGCATCTAAAAGCACAAGAACCTTTTCGGTTTGCACAAAGACTGATTAAAACTAATAATAAAAATTAATTTTTCGGCATACCACCATTTTTGAGACCGTTTGTTGACCTTGAAAAATCTCGCACATCTCCCCAGAAGTTTCGTGCTGCCCACCTATGGTAGGAATCCCATAATTTTCCTACGCTTTGCATCGAATTTATTGTTTTTGTTTTATGTTCATCTCTCAAAGCGATAACCGTTGCGACTACGGCAGTAATTATTTGCGGTCAACTGAAAATAATATAGCACACAATGCTATATTATTTGCAATCAAAAGCCGGTGGCCTAGACTGCAAATAAGATCAGAAACATATTAATATTATTTGCAGTCAAAAACCAGCGACCCTGACTGCAAATAATATAACACAGTGTACTAAATTATTTGCAGTCTAGGTCGCTGGTTTTGGACTGCAACTAATATAGTACACTGTATCTGATCTTATTTGCAGTCTAAGTTGCTGGTTTTTGATTGCAAATAATATTACATTGTGTGCTGCACTATATGTAGTTGACTGCAAATAATTACTGCCAGCGGCATTGGTGTAGCTGGTTCACAAATGTATTAAGATAGCCACGTTATAAGTACGTATACAACAAGTATTATCCAGTGAAAGCTGCCACCTAAGTGGTTTGATTTGAGTCAAGTCAAAAACAAATAAGGCAGTCATCAGATTTTTCCAATAGATTCATGTGACTGACCAAAATGTTGGTGCCAGCGTTTAAAATAAGCCTAAGCAATGGGATGCAACTCGCGTCGCTCGCTTCGCTCGCTCCGCTCGTCGCATCCCATTACTCAGGCTTATTTTAAACGCTGGCACCAACATTTTGGTCAGTCCATGATACTAAGCCTAAGCCTAATCAGCTGGTAAACCAGCAAAACATCTCGAATAGGTTGTAATCTTTATCGAAATTAACCAACGTTAGTCGATTGGTTATGGTTCTGGACTTTAGAGCAAGGGGTCCACGTTTCGAATCCGACTGCCAGCAACTTTCTCTCATTTCCTCAGATGCTATCGACCGCACACATACGCCCTTATAATATGACTATGTTAATACATATGTGAACCAGCTACACGAATGCCCTGCCTGCCAATTTTAGCTTGGGTAGAATCTATATGCGCGTTGGAGATAGGTGAATTCATAGTTACCTAAATAAAATCTGCAATCTGAAATGAAATATGTGATTTAAAGTGAAGGGAATAGGAAAAAATAAATACAAGTACATAAACCTGCCAAGGGCACCGGCTTTCGAATCGAATAGCTCTCCTCCAGTCTATTCGCACGAACATCTACAGTAAATGATCACTTCTTTACTATCACTTAAAAGATGTCACTTGCGTACAGATACAATATGATAATGTGATAATATTCGTTATCGTAACAACGTTCTACTGTTATCTGCTATAGTCTCTTCCATTACAAACAGCCCGTTTTTTGCTAAAGTCGTATTACTGTAATAGATTCCAACTGCACTAACGGCTTCTTCAATTACGCTTTCGTAACAGCTGGCTGCTTTACACTTCGTATTTATGTTCAATATGCTTATAGTCTCTTTTATTTATCCGAGAATTTTTTAGTAGATGATTCGAAGGCTACAGTGACCCGTTCTTTCTTATTTACTGTACATAGGTCGCTAGATCTCACTGTACATAGCTACATAGCAAAGAAGGGTTTTTCAATACATTCTTGTGGCATAATTTATTCTCGTCTTCCAAGAGATCGATCAACTTACAGATAAAAATCGCGCATTTAGCTTATCCTAAGTTGACCCTTTAAACACAATAAATTAACGCCGCGAACTCCCGCGACTTTTAATTCTGTAACTACGACAGTTACACGTTGCGAACTGTTTACGAACCTTTGCCATAAGTTCGCGGATGCCAGCCGACAACAGCATATTACTGTATCGGTTTTACATAACTATTCGAGCAGCCATCCTTGCGATGAGTGAGTTCGAGGTTATGCCTCCAGTTCTCAACTAATCCCCAATTTTCATTACAAAAATCAATTAGATACTTGTCCGGTAAAATAGAATTATGTATATGTTAATAACAGTACCTACTTTACTTATGTTATCGTCTTAATCTTCTAGAACATTCTATTGAGTTAAAAGTAATTTTGTCCAATGTTATTTTATTTTCGTTGACACTATTTTACTGTAATCATCCCGTGAGGGAGAGTTTAGTCTGATTTTTGGCTTTTGGTCGTCTTTGTTGTTTTTAGTCTTAGCTTTATTTCGCTTGTCCCGGCTTGTAGCCGTGGTTGTACATTCTGTCAATTAACGTAGAAAATCCACCCAAGGATACTTTATATCGAGGGTAGGAAGGCCGGGAGCATACGTGGGCAGCAAGAAAATTCTGGGGGGAGTGCAAGATTTTTTTGAAGGTCAAAAAATGGCCTTAAAAATGGTGGTATGGCGATAAAAACACCATTTTTCGACGTTTCTCATCAAGCACTATCCATTGGCATCAAAAAATTGCGAAAAAAACGAAAAAATTTTCAAAAATTGAATTCTGGGGGGGGGGTATTTTGATTTCTGGGGGGGGGTATTTTGGTTTCTGGGGGTGCATACCCCGAAACCCCACGCCCAGGTGTGGCCGGGAGTCGACGACGAAGATATTTTGGATTTTATTGGAGTTGAAAAGGTAAATAATTTTTGATCATTTCTTCCGCCAAAATTCCATTATCTTTCATCAACCCAAAACTAGCTAAAAATATATTTAATAATTTATGATGACTGATCAGTTGAGAGCTCGTTGGTGTTGTTTTCAAATTTCAAAGTGCTACACAAATTAGGAACCAAAAACATTTCAAGACAGCCTAACCCTTGAAAATAAGTTAATTAATCAACTTGAGTTGGGTTGAGATAGGTCAACTGACCTCGCGAGACCGGGATTTTAGGTGAGGTACTTGTAGGATTTAGGGTGTTGCTGCTGAGATTTCTCGTGAGGTTTCGGTCAGCAATATTAGGACCGAGGGAATCGAAGCCGTAGGTGTTCAAGGGTCAATTGATTCGAAATCGCCTTGCGATAACGCGAATCTGACCAGCGCTAAGAGCAGCTTAGGTATCTACGGAAGTCCCGAAGGCAAATACATCCGTACCTATTTCGAGTCTGTTAACATAGTGCGGCTCTGTATTTACAATTATGTCCAGCAGTAAGCTGTCGATAAAAGTGCAGTAGCTGACGCGCACACCTGGGCGTGGGGGAAAGGTGTGGGGGTATGCATGCACCCCCAGAAACCAAAATACCCCCCCCCCAGAAATCAAAATACCCCCCCCCAGAATTCAATTTTTGAAAATTTTTTTTCTCGGTTTTTCTCGCAATTTTTCGATGCCAATGGATAGTGCTTGATGAGAAACGTCGAAAAACGGTGTTTTTATCGCCCTACCACCATTTTTAAGGCCATTTTTTCACCTTCAAAAAATCTTGCACCCCCAGAATTTTCTTGCTGCCCACGTATGCTGACGCGGCGCTGCGGAACCATCAATTAAAAGCATTAAACATAAATCAGTCCGGCGCGAAGAGCCGGAAAATTTTGAAAATTTCGCTCTCCAGAACGCATTTTGCAATAAAAATCCCGAAACCTCAAGAAATTCTTAAAAACCTTAAAAATTTTAGAAAACATCAACCAAAAACCTCAAAAAAACTCAAACGCAAAGAAAAACCTCAAAATTTTAAGTAAAACCCCACGGTCGGCAACCCTGGTCCTGACTAGCAAATGTTTTTCGCTCAGTCAGCTCGCTCAACTCAGTCCTGTCCCGTAATTAAAACTACAGTAAGTCACACTTGATAAGATATTCTGACTACTTAAATCTTTTTTACAAAAAACAATTTATTGAAACTACAAAGAAAATTTATTGGAACTACTTGATTTAAAATAATATGACCATAGGTGGGCAGCACCGAAATTCTGGGGGGGGGGTAAAAAAATTTCTGGGGGGTGAAAAAATTTTTAAATGTCAAAAAATGGTCTTAAAAGTGATCGTATGGCGAAGAAAACACCATTTTTCGACGTTTCTCATTGAGCACTATCCAATGGCCTCAAAAAATTGCTAAGAAAGCACAAAAAAATTTCTGGGGGGGGGGGTTTTGATTTCTGGGGAGGGGGTATTTCAACTTCTGGGGGATGCATACCCCCTAAACCCCCCACGCCCACGTGTGAATATGACTAGCCATTTCCCCGTGTTTTCGCGTAAATGTAACCGCCGATCATAAGCGTACGCAAGGGGCGGTGGAGACGGCTGCCCCACCTAAACCCAAAACTTATTTTGGAAAGGTATGATAATGCATGAAAAATGATGGAAATTGGCATCTTTATTGAAAAATCTCTTTGGAAAAAAATCGCCTTAGGATCAATATTTTCTATAATTTCGTCTAAAGCGCAGCTAAAAAGCGTCATTTTTATAGCATACTAGAAAATAAATTTTTTTCTGTTGAAAAGTTCGAATTCTATGAGCTTAATGGATAGAGCATGTTCGGAAACGTCAGAATATGCACTTCTTTTTGTGACCCAGTGAACATATGCCGAAATATAGGGTGACCAATTTTAGACCGCTCCCCTTAAAAAGGGCCCGTCTCGCTAGACCCACCGTCCCGCTTGACCCACCGTCCCGCTAGACCCACCGTCCCACTAGACCCACTTTTTCGTCCCGCTAGAACCACCGGAAGTCTCGCTAGACCCACCACGTGCATAATGAGGTGCCCTGCTAGACCCAGCGTTTGCGACCGTCCCGCTAGACCCACTGTCTCGGAAGACCCACCAAAGATGAAATTATGTACGCTTATAAGCAAAAAAGAAACGCTTGCAAAGTGTATCCATTCAAGTATATATGTTTAGTCAAATATATAAATAATTAATTTAAAAATAATCACATTCAATTAACCACCTAATCAATTCAATTTAATTGATAAATAAACAAGTTTTGTATATTATTGCATTAAATTGTGTACATTACAAATTATAATATGCAAAGAAGATATATGCGTGCGAGCGAGCATGCGTGTGGCAGTGGTGTAACCAGCCATGGCCGATAATTTTTTTAAGAATAAATTTTTATTTTCATAAGTAGTAATGGCCGGGAGTGGGACCCTGGGGAGCAACGCTGTAGGATAGGCTGTGTTATATAGGCGATGACGTAAAAATCTGCTCCCTGAGGTAAGCTGAGGGAGCAATGTTAAACAATATAGAACATTCAGGACGGGGAGGGGTGTGTAAGGGGAGGGGCTCCCACCGCGCCGCCTGTTATAGCATGGTCTGTCTTGCAGTGTTGTTCCTCAGGTTGCGTGGTCGATCTGGGGGTGGTGTCAATGAATTTTTCGCCAGAAATGCTAAAATAGCATATAAACTAAATTTCAATCATTTTTCCAATTTCCGCACTTTTCATCTTAAATTTCCAATTTTTCTATGCGGAGATGCCCCCCACGTGCATGCCTCGTTGTGACGTACTTATTTTTTATTTATTATTCGAAGAAAGCACGTACACAACAAGTCACGAATAAATAAGTGATGTGCAACTAATTTTGCTAAAATTATAGTAAAAAGTGAAATAGGCAGCCCTATAGATTAGCGAATATATCGGATATGCTAAACCTTTGCAAATGTGATCTGTTTCGCACATTTGATAAAGAGAAATACGATATAACAAAACGTCGCAGGTATCGCGAAAATAATAAAAAAATTCGCAGTTATTTCAAGTGTTTTTGAGGATTTTGAGCATCTCATCCTTAGATGCGGAGCATGGCTGCTTTATTGGACAGCCAGAGTTTTTAGCCTCAAAAATAGGCATAAATTGATGGTCATTGCAGCAAAAAAATTTTAATTTGTATCAATTCCCATAAACTATTCTACTTAGGTCCCCTCCCATAGGTGTACATATGTTTCGTCTCCTACTCACTTGCAAGGGTCTGCACTGCATACTACCGAAAGCTTTGCCGTTTAAAAACAATTATTGATATATTTTTTGTAAAGTCGTGGAAAATTTTTGTCATGTTGTGAAATATTTTTGTCAAGTTGTGAAATATTTTTGTTACGTTGTGAAATATTTTTGTCACGTTGTGGAAAATTTTTTGTCAAGTTGTGAAAATTTTTTGTCAAGTTGTGAAAATTTTTTGTCAAGTTGTGAAATATTTTTACGTGCTTAAGCATAGTACTTTTGTCAAGTTGTGAAATTTTTTTGTCAAGTTGTGAAAATTTTTTGTCAAGTTGTGAAATTTTTTTGTCAAGTTGTGAAAATTTTTTGTCAAGTTGTGAAAATTTTTTGTCAAGTCGTGAAAATTTTTTGTCAAGTCGTGAAAATTTTTTGTCAAGTTGTGAAAATTTTTTGTTACGTTGTGGAAATTTTTTGTCAAGTTGTGAAATATTTTTGTCACGTTGTAAAATATTTTTGTCAATGTGTGGAAATTTTTTGTCAAGTTGTGAAAATTTTTTGTCAAGTTGTGAAAATTTTTGGTCAAGGTGTGAAATATTTTTGTAATGCTGTGAAATATTTTTGTAAAATTTTTATATTTCGCTGAAAGTATGCAGTTTTACGTGTTTTTTTTGCTAAAATAAGAGGAAGTCATCCAACAGCCGAAAAAAAAGAAAAAAATGAAGAAAATATGAGTTTTAAGCACTCAATTCTGTTGTCTCAGCTTGATCAAAAGCTGTTTACACCTTAAAAATTAAAATTGCTTCAATTCTGCATCTTGAATGCAGGTTTACTGCATCCATGACCCCAGCTGGCACGACGTGGACATATGAAGCTCGCCAGCCACGAGATAATATAAAAAACATTCTTAGCACAATGTACAAAAAAAGGAAATAGGACAGTGTATGATCGCAGGGTATAAATAACGTGTGTATTTACCGCTCGGCCAGTCAAACAAGTATACGTGCGCCCACGAACTCTTTTCAAGGAGGTAGCGCATGCACCTTTTCACTTCACGAGGCACACTGTGCATCCCAACCGCCATTAACCCGGATCGCGGGGTACGGCTGAGAATGTACAACAAAACAAAATCGAAAACGAACAGAGGCCGCTACACATCGCCGGCACTTGCTCCTCACAAGGCACGACATGTAAACGGGAAACAAAAAAATTCAGAAAAAATAATAAAGGTATACACGTGTCCACGAACCTGTTTCACCAGGGTAACACGTGCACCCTACAATCAAAAGCCGAACGGTAAAGTTTTTCGGAACCAAACAACGTTTATCATACACAACCCAATAATCTTTTTTGTACACCGCGGTTAAAACATTTCTCATATTATCCCTGAGAATTCTCTTTTCCAAAACGGTCTTTATGATCTCGTTTCCTGAACAGAAACCGATGACCATTTGTTTCATTATGTCGAAATCGATCTCTTTTAGTGTTGAACGTTAAACGGAACCCCCGAATTTTATGAGTCTGATTTACGATATTTTTCCCGTCAATAGTAACCCTGTATGCGTAATTTTTGGGCCCTCCCGCTACGAATTAACATATGTAAGCCCCATCCCCTTAACCGCTGAGCTCGTCGGTCATATCGCCCAAGTAACGGCCTATCGGAACCGTGTAATTATCATTTTTTCGAGAAATAAATAATTGAATCGGTGTTAAAATAAATTACGCGCTTGTCCAATTTTTCTAAATATGAATACAATATAAGTCTAGCTTGTGCTATTACATAAGAAGCTATTACCGGATTTGTGTTATTTAATGCATCTAAAAATTCGTCTTCTACGACATAAGTTGTACATGCCATGCGCTCGCCTAAAAACTATACAGTGCTAACTTTTTTCGTAGGATCGAACATTAACTTTAGAAATTTTTCCGGCTCGGTAAAATATTCGACCTAAGATAAATTGCTGCGCTGTCCGAATTTTCCCCAAAAAGGATTTAAGATAAGTTTAGCTAACGCGCGCATACCTGAGTTTTTCTCAATTTTCTGTCTGTCTAAACCTATACCCTCGACATTGATAAGGAACTAAATCGATTATTCAAAACATCAAAGCTTGCTCATGGTCTCTTTTTCTGAGCCAGTGAACATTGTTTCATGAAGGCTCACTTTTTTCAGAAGCAGCAGAATATACTTCGATTTTTTTGCATTTTCCAATGAAAGTCTAATTTTTAATAGATTTTTACAACTTTCACAGGTATACATAGGTAACTTTTCCCTAATCCCTCCTTTTATGTCCTTAATAATGCGTAATCCCGAGTATACTCGTCCTTTTTGTTCTATCGGAGCATATTTCTTTACTAGTACACTACTTCTAATTAGCATTATTAGAGTAAATCAGTCTGTAAACACATACGATAACATGTCACATCAACGCGGTAAACAATATTGTTCTAAACATCAGTATCAACTTTTTAAACAAGACCTTCTTACCTTATTTAAATAGATCAAATGTTTTCGGCGTTAACTTTATGCAACTACTGGATTACTGGATAAAAAGAACACTTACACTCAGATTCGTAATACTAGCGGTAGATACATAAAACATTTCTAAAAAAATTAAGATTTTGCAATTCTCGGAAACTAACGTCAATTTTTAGTGTAAACTGCACACAATTACTGGGTGTAAAGAAAACATACAGTTATATTCCTAATCCTGACCTTACGGAACATATTTAGAAAATTCATGTTTTGCAACGCTCTGGAAGTAAAATAAATTTGTAGTGTAAAGTTTACACATCAACAACAAGTGAATAGTATGAAGTTCGGACAATTACTGTGTGTTGAGAAAACTAACCGTCAGATTCGTAATTCTGATGTTACATAGAACATTTAAAAAAATTAAGCTTCCGCAACGCTCTAGAACTAAATTTAATTTTTAGTATAAACTTTACACAACCGCCGAGTGTGAAGAAAATTTTAGTAGGATTTTCTAATTCTGATATTACTCTGATATTATGATCAATATTCATAAAAAAATGACTGTTTGCAACGGTCTGAAGACAAACAAATATTAGAATTAAACCACTTTGCACCATTGTTGAGTGTAAACAGACGCGCCCAGCTTACGTATGACGTTTGACCCCTGGTGCATTTTTAGACTTACGATCATGTCCAGACTCATAACCGGAGAATTTAGCAGAAAAAAACAAGACAAACACGTTTCACACCCCTGATTTTTGACTTTACACCTGCCGGAACACCTCAATATTGATGTAAATAAACACAATTTGCTGTGACGTGTGCCCCTTACAAAATACTTTATTTTTATTTTGTTCGACTTATCCCCACTTCTGAATGGAGAAATTGGCCAACAAAAAAAGAGACAAATGCGTATTTTTTAAGCATCTACCACATTTAAAACTTTACAAATATGAACTTAACTCCATGATGAGTGTAAAGAAATTCAATTCGTGCCAGTTTGTAGCCTTTGAATCATAGTACGTTTGTGAGGGAAAAGCTTCTGTGCTGCATCCTTTTTGAGGTATTGAACAGAACAATCAAAAAAGGGAAGAAAATGGGTTTTTTCGCCCAGTTGCACCCCTGATTTCGAACTTTACAACTCTAGGAGTAACTCAATGTTAAATTGATTTAAATGCGGTTTGCTTTGAGGTGTAGCCCTTGAAACGCACTTAATTTTCATTCTATTCAACTTGTCCGGACTTGTAAAGTCTAAACCACTGTATCTGACTCCGTATTGAGTTTATAAAAATTTGATGGTAAGCCAAAGATAGCCCTTTGGTCCTAGTACGTTTCTGTTAGAAAAGATTTCTCGGGACTTATAACCACACATGGGCGTGGAAAGTGGTTTGGGGGAGGGGGTTGTACCCCTAGAAGTTTAAAACGTCCCCCCATATTACTGTATACCTCTATAATTCTATTTTTAGTAAGATTTTTGACAATTCTACCCATCCTGACATACCGTCCCCAGAATTTCCTTGCTGCCCATGTATGCTCGTAACCAAAATATATTTTTTTTCACCCACCCTCAGATTCTTTACATTCTTTGCACTTCCTCCGCGAATAAGTCATTCTGAAAAAATTTTAAAAAAAGTGTTTAGAGCTTACTTAATTTTGTCTACATTTTAAAAAACAGACCAAACATAATGCAAAACTGAGTTAGAAAAGTCGAGTGACCGACCAAAATTTTAAAGAACTATATGTTAGTAAAACTTTACACGCTCTTCACACATCGGATAGAAGTTTAAAAAAATTAAAAAAATGGCGGTCTCGAATTTTTTATCATCTACCTTTTAAAGAAACCACTCAATACAGAAGTATCCCAGTGTTGCTGCAGGGGTACACAGATGTTAGGGGTATCCAAGCACACATGAGCGTGGGGGTTTGAGGGGCTTGTACCCCCCAGAAGTTGAAAACTCCCGTGGATTCCTGTAGACTCCGAGAATTCTGTTTTTAGTAAAATTTTTGGCAATTTTATCCATCCTGACCCCCCAGAATTTTCTTGCTGCCCACGTATGTACCCTAGTATATTATAGGTACGCTCTAACGCGCTACCTATGATACTCGCCTGAGAGAACTTTTACAAATGTGATTAAGGGGTGCCGTACTTTGAAGTCCGTTTCTAAAGAGGATTAGCCGCAGAAGAATTATAAATAAGCATATCTTATTTGTCTTTTCTTGCTCTTTCGATCCATGTATGTACCATATGACTGACTTTTCATTTTACTTTAAAAATATATTTAGATCTACGAAATTCCAGATTTTTTGGGGACACCCGTAATAGATTTCAGAGAGCTTTGACTATTGCACAGCATGGACGATCTTGTGTCAGTTAGAGAGCTTTTTCGAAGTTATTTTCAAGAACTTTTGAAGAAAATTTTATATTTTCATCGATTATTCAGTTTTTATTTTGCCTCATTGTCTAGAAAATTTTTTAATTTTTTCATTCTGGGATCTAGACCGTCGTGGGGGTGGGGGTTCAGCACCCTCTACTCCGAGAATTCAGCCGGCCTCGAAAAATCGATTAGTCCCCCGAATTGAATTTTTGGCATGTTTTTGTGATTTTTTGCGTTTTCGCAGATTAGGTCGCTGCACATTTATATTTTAGATCCCATCACACTCATCCCCATGTGCATATTGGGTCTTCAACCCAAAATGGATGAAAATTTAACATTTTATCGAACTTAAGGAATGAAATTGGTCAGGAACTATGTCTCTAGTTTAACGCTGATTTCAGTATTTATATTGGTTTCTGGAAGCTTTTTATTTCGGCTCAAAAAGACTTCATGACTATCCCTCAACCAGACTAGCTGAAACCCAGATCGGCCACATTCTGCGTCTGATGTTGACAGCCGCACGTACATATGTACATAAGATGGGCCAAAATTTGAGGTCGGAGGGTTCAAAAAATTTGAACGTACAAAAATCGTCATCGTCATCCTCATCATCATCGTTTTGGTAATCCCCGCTGTCCACGATTTTATGAGATAGTTTAGTTTACCTTTTCTTAGAATTTATCCTTTTATCGGATAAAATTTGTTCGTTTTATTGTTTTACTGATATTTTTCTGAATTTATCCGAAAATGGTTAACCCCTTGCAGAAGTTATCAAGTTCATGCATTTTGACTCATATTGTCTTTTATGAACCCATCGTACTACTCGTGCATTGGAAGCACTGACTACAACCTTGGTTTTTTCGAAGCTAAGCATCGGATGCCGCGTTTTTACGACCAAATTTTTGAGTTTTTTAGCTCGCCCAAAATCAGCCTATGTATTTATTTCGGCCGAAAAACAACGTGAAAATCATCTTATCGCGAGCAATAATGAGTTCTGATGTAGGTGGAGCAAAATGTATCGCAATTTTCGCTAGTAACTTTCTTTTTTAAGTTATAAATAGAAGCAATCATTATGGTGATTTTCTTTCATCCGGAACGGATTTTAGTCGTTAAAAAACTCAAGAATTACATATAAGACTTTTCGCCCGAGGCCTTTAAGCAGGCAGGAGTTGCAATGCGTCGCGGATCGCGAGTAGAAACTGTTGTTTAGTGAAAAATAAACAATCTATCGGAGAAATAACGCCGGAGCGTTTTGAGCGAAACGGTCATAAAAAATTTTTTTCAAAATAAATCCATTGCATACCACTAGATGGTCAAACCCGGCTTCCTAAGCAGCAAGTGGGGTGGAACGTAATCCACGTATAAAAGTTCGCTCATTTGCTCAGTTTCGTTACAAATCGTTTATAATTTTCGACAGTCAAATTGCAGTCGAAAAACATGACTCCTACGGATTTGGCGGCCTCCGCCGCGATTACCATAAGCCTTAGCGCTTTGCTGTGCGGTCTGGTCGTTGTGCCAGTCATTTATCAGATGGGAGCATCAATCAGGGATGAACTCAGAGTCGGCATGGACGAGTTCCGCGTTGTAGCCGATGACACATGGACTGAAATCGTAAGCGACCTGTTAGTTTCATATATTATTTTCATTCGGTCAGGTGGGAAAAAATGTAAATATTCCGTCAGTTAGAGGTTTAAGAGAGGCTAAAACGAACAAAAACCATATTGAAATGCTTCCACAAGTTGACAATTCGAATCCAACATTCCATTATTTGACATTACCTTTAATAACGAATTTATTTCGTCTTCACCCAATTTGCTTTATGTTCATCTTCAACTGCAACCTCTATAAAAATAAATGTACAGTCGGTCTGATCTATATATGTATGTATGCTAGTATTTTCAAAAATTATTTTAAAGCGTATGAAGGCACACTACGGATTAAAGTACCCAGCTGTGCCTGTTATCTGAATCATTTTTAGCACACGTGCGCCCGGCTAGCTAGGCTGTGAATATTCAAAATAAATAATTTAATAATGTCCATATAATATTGTTTATCTTTTGATAACCGTTTCTGAAAACGGTTGAGCACTTAACAGAAATGCGCGAGCGGGTTGGACTTTATATTATCAGAAAGGCAAAAAAATGGAAATTTTAGTAAAGAGCAAAAATCCTAAAGCGAATCAAAATCATACGTGTTCTTGGGGGAGGAATGTAGCATGACTGCTGACCCCCTGCGAAATGGCTGCTACCCCACAGAATTGTCGATTTATCGGGAAAAATTGTGAAAAGTGTGCTTTTTTAAGTGTTTAGCTTATTTTTGGCTCAAAAGTCACAAATTTTCGGCGCATCGCAGCATATGCACATTTTTGACAATAATTTGTTCGATTTTCTCAATTTTTTCGAAGTTTCTTCAATGTTCTTAAAATGCATTCATGTTTTAGAAAGGATGAGCATTATCCGAAACGTATAAAAACAGTGTTTTCGACGTGTGCCCAAACGTTTTTAGCTCAAAAAAGGCACTTTTTGAAAATTTGTTGGGCCTCACCCCAGAATTTCCATGCTTTACATGTATAATCAAAATCCATATTTTCTTTCAACGGTCTTGAAATCGATCAAAAAAAGACTTTTTAACTCTATTTTGACATTCATACCACTACTTTAAATGTCATTTTAGCTCAGAATGCTCTACAACTGACCTTTTTATGCCTTATTAACCCTAAGACCGACTTATGTGTGAATCTACACGACGACCATTCATTCCTTTTCTTATAGAAAAAAGCTCGACATGCGGATGCATTGAACCCCCGAGCCCGCGTTGCCCGTCAATACCAATACCAGTCGTCGTATTACAGTGCCTACGGAGGTTATGGCGGCAGTTACGCCGTGTCGGGAGGTCAAGGGTTGTGCCAATGCTACGAGCAGAACAATTGTCCGCCTGGACCAGCCGGCGCAGTCGGACAGCCGGGAGAAAATGGTGCACCGGGCGCTCCTGGCCGACCGGGCAGCAAAGGGGCAACAGGAACGGTCCGACCGGAGCATAGGCGACGCGATCCGAAGCCGTGCATTCCTTGCCCATCTGGACCCAAGGGACGACCAGGAACTCCAGGAAATGATGGACATTCGGTTAGTTTATTTGTAGGGGCATACATGGCTCTGGGGGAGAGAGGTGAAGGGGGATTCGTCCACCCTCCAAATTTTAGAAGTAAGAGTACTTTTAACACGGGTCCCCAATAGGAAGAAAAAATCGAAAATTCTCAATGCGTAATTGATAGACCGCTAGAATGAATTTAAGCTTATTTTTTGAGCTAATAAGCTTAAAATACAACTTATTTGTTCAATATAATTGAAATCAAGTTGAATTTTTTCAAAACTTGCTTCTTCTTCAATGTGTAGATCTTGCTGAGAAAAGCTCAAAAACACCAGTTTTTGGCTACGTGATTGTTGAGATATACAACTTCAAAATTTTCACCCCCCCAAGTTCAGAAGAATAGCTATGCAACTGCTTATTTTCGTCTGCTGCGTAACGCGGTATTCGATGTTAATCTTTAAATTTTACTGAACAATATGTGCTTTGGCACGGCGGATTTAATTATTTCGAAAAATACAAGCGATTATAATGCACATTCTTTTCTACCTCGACTATTAAAATTCTTTTCAAAAGAATTCATGTATTTCTGCAGTTATTCCTTCAAAAACGTGACAGCCGACTCTCAATTTCATTTAATCGTACAATACCCGTATAATATTATAGTATTAAATTATTACTATAATATGAATATTAATTGTCGCTAAATCCTTCAGTGAACTTGAAATGAGCTGTTTTTAACCTGTATCCAAATGCATGCTTTTCAAATTTCTTCATCAACCAATATTGCTGTTTTGGATACATAATGTTTCATAACAACTATCGAAAACCCTTTTTAACACGTCTGCGACTTGAGAATTGCTATTTAAAAGAAAGGATAAATTCTTTTGCAAGACTATTTATAAAATATTTTATTGAGTAGATTGAATTAATTTTCAAAACAGACCTAAATATATATTTAACTGGAAAGAGCTGCTAATCATTCAAGAATTCAATCTGCTGAGCTTTTATTTGCATTTGGTGGTTGGTACATAATTTAAAAAGCGGGCAGGCACCAATACATTTAGTTCGAATTTAAAGTAGGTACCTCAACTTGTGAAATTCAATCAGAATTCAGTAAAAGCTGTACGATCGTCTATGAAATTTAAAGTGCCTATTGAAAAGTAAGAAATTGCCAGCAGAAACCTGACTTTATCTGCAAATGTCTTTATTTGATATAATGCGCACTCCACTTTAGGGCCCGAAAGGTCAGCCAGGTCATCCAGGAAATCCAGGTCGTCCAGGTCCATCTGGACCTGCTGGACCCCCCGGTCCAGCTTCGCAACCAGGCCAAGCAGGACGCCCTGGCGAACCCGGTCCAGCTGGTCGCGACGCCACTTCTTACTCCCGCGGCGAGACCGGCCCCAAAGGTCAGCCTGGCTTCGACGGACCACCCGGCCCACCAGGCAAATCTGGATCACCCGGCTCACCTGGCCGACCAGGCGCTCAGGGTCCTCCTGGCAACGGTGGCAACGACGGTTATCCGGGAGATCGCGGACGCCCTGGCGGCCCTGGCTTCCCTGGTGTACCCGGCAAGGATGCTCAATATTGCCCGTGCCCGAGACGTCGTTTCTACAATCGCCGCCTACACTCATAAAATTCCTAGCTTACTCGAAAATCTTAATCACTTATTATCATCACTGAATGCTTTTAAATTATCTCTATTGTCTTCTGAGCTCATCTGGCTGTCTTAATTATTGTACAAGTAGGTACTTATTTTTTGGCGTTTGTTAACGCCTTGAGTTAAATCCAATCAAGCAAAATTTGGAATATGAAATAGCAATTTGTTATTCAATAAACGCATCGCAAAATATTTGCATTCGAACTTGACATCTACATCAATTACGATTTCAATCAGAATAAAAGGAAGATTTTGTGCCGACTATAATAGGTTCGTATGTATTGAGCCAAAATTTAGCTAAAGACGCTTAAAACAACACGTTTGCGAATTTTCCGGAAATCGACAATTCTAGGGGTGTCGCAGCTATTTGCAGAGGTCAGTAGCCATTTCAAGGATCTGAACCCTTCCAAACCCCCTACCCCAAAAAGACTGGCGGCAGAACCCCAAAGCCCGCAAGTGCATGTCTGGTCTGGACCATATCTGTGGGGTCAGCCGGGATCCCAACATTGTATAAATGATGTAATAGCATTAAAATTATATTTATTCCGCACTTTATGGTTAATTTCAAACACTTCTATAGGAGATTCCCGATTTTCATCCATGTTTGAACTACATTCTTTCAAAAAATTTTCCATTTTTCCATTCTAGGGTCTAGAGACCCAAAAACCTCCCGCACTCATATCTGCTAATATGTTGGTATCGATCAAACTGTTATTTATGGCAGTTGGTACCTAATCATATTTTAGCCGTTATAGTTTAGCTTCCTTCATGATTAACTTTTCGGTGAGCCGACATTAGAGCGCAGCGATACTAGAGCGCGCGTCATTAGAGCGCGCGACAGTAGAGCGCGTGACATTAGAGCGCAGCCATAATAGATGTTTTTCACGCAACTTTACAAATCTTTTGTGCTTACGGGGCAAAGTTAACTACCTACGCATGAATATCTCGGTATCAGGTAGTGATAAATGCATGCGGTTTCTTTTGTTTTGTAAGGGAATGAACAGACTTTTGAATTATTTCTTACTTTCTGGTTGAGTTGTACACTGGTTGAATTAGTGGATGTACGGAAGAATAAATTTTGACTTTTTTACTTACCTCTGGAAAAAGGACAGTAACTTTTGAAGCAATAGGTTTTGTGTAACGCCATTATACCCTTTTCACTTATTTTCTTGACACAGATAACGGTATTCATTTTCACAATTTTTTGTTAATTGTAAGCATTTACTGAAAGTTAAGCAAATCAAGCGTGAAATTTATTGCTGCAGTAAACAATCATAAAACTGCAGTAGGCAAAAGATCAGAATTTGTGTAAACTTATCCTGCATTTCTGTGTCAAGAAAACAAGTGAAAAGGGCATATATAGTTCTATTAGAAAGTGCATCAAAAGCTACAAAATAATGTTCCGAAATGACACCCTTACTACCGTAGTTTTAGAGCTGTATGTGTCAGAACACAGATCAGTCTACTCCATTGCACAAAAGATGTTTAAATTAACGTCAAACTTTTTTAAATAAGTAACATCTACAACTTTAAAACTAGCATAGCATGGGGTCTAAAGCCTGTTTCATTTAACTTTGCGCTTTTCTTTTGAATTTTTCCACAAGAATCAGGCTACAAAAGCGGTTTAAACTTTTGATGCAGTAATGCAGCTCAAGACAAGCATACGTCTCTATATGACTCGACATACTGTAGAATATCATATCTTTTGTATTAGTTTAAAATACTTTTTAGTCACTTCAAACTTTTTCATTAACCTCAAAGTTAAATGAAACAGACTATAGGTATATTTTTTGTACACCAACTTTTAGAAACAAAAAGTTACAAATTTTTTCGTGGGAAGGGAAAAGTCTATGTCTGCCTCCATGACGCACCATTGTAAGTGCACTTTAATATCGGCGCTCTAATGTCTGCGTGCCTAATTTTTCATATTCTACCAGCAAATTCAAAGTTTTACAACTGCTCATTTTTGGTCGGTGCGCGTAAATTTAGATGACCGTATATTTAAAGTCTGTTTCACATAACTTCGTGCATAAATTCTATGAATTTCCATCGGCAGTAAGCCGAGGGTTACGATAATTATATATTAGATCAATGCTATAATCGCAATCTGTCAGCTTATTGTCTGAAATGGTTTTAAAATTTATGACCGAAGTTATGTGAAACAGACTATAGGAAATAAGCCGTCATACCGTTCAAAATTTTTTTATTTTTTAGTAGCACAGAAAAACTATTTCAAAGTCAGCAGAGTTAAGATCAGAATACATAATACGGATTTTAAGTACCTACTTAATTAGATCTCACACTTTTTCAGAATTTGAAAGGGCTATGCTATAGGCGGCAAAGAATTCTACAAAGCTAAAAATGATCATTTTTCTCCTGTCGCGCGGCGAAAGTATAAATCGAAAAGCGGCAGAAAATCAACTTCTAACTACTTTACCAAAATTGCTAAGCATTTGCCTGGGATTATTGCTGATTTGCTGAATATCTGTCATTTCTTTAAATTCTACTCATAAACTTTAGGCACCTAATGCTGAGATATCTATAGTCTATTTCACGAAACCTTGTGCATGAAAATCAATTTTCAGCGTTCAAGCCAGTGGTATAAAAGTGGTTTCTATGCAGCCTAAAGTAATACAATTTTGCACCATAAAACTTAATATGCTGATTTGTCGCTGTGCACAATATCATAATTGTTGTGTTTTGTAGTACATTTACATTGAATCAAAAATTGTGATCCAGGCACAAGGTTTCTTGAAATAAACTGTATGTAGGTGGAACAGAAAAAATTAATTATGTGCTTAAAAGCAGCTATTAAATTTGCAGCTTTCGTAGTTCAGCCCAGCACCAAAAACATACAGAATTTTGAGATAGAAACTCGAATAGAAAAGCATTGCCACCATACGTGGGCAGCAAGAAAATTCTGGGGGGGGGGTGCAAGATTTTTTGAAGATCGAAAAATGGCCCTAAAAATGGTGGTATGGCGATAAAAACACCATTTTTCGACGTTTCTCATCGAGCACTATCCATTGGCATCAAAAAATTGCGAAAAAAACGAAAAAAATTTTCAAAAATTGAATTCTGGGGGGGTATTTTGATTTCTGGGGGGGGGTATTTTGGTTTCTGGGGGGTGCATACCCCTCCAAACCCCCCACGGTCAGGTGTGATTGCCACTAAATTATTCACCTCTCTCGATAAGCGGAATTATTTTTAAAATGACGCATGATGTTGATCCATGATCGCCGTCACTCATGATTCAGACAATAATTTTTGGAAATATCCCCCAATATTTTTGTTGAACTTGAAAATATTATTCTACGCTTGTTTTACACATGTTAAGCACGAGAATTCTGGTAGGCAGCCTTAAAAATTTTTTATGTAGTCGTTATTTTTAATTTTTAGGCTTAAAAAGTGCGGATAAGCATCAAAACACTATGACCTTTCTAGCGATGCCCGTTCTTTCTAAAAACAAAAATATTAGAAAATTTAAGCATCGAGTAAATTTAACAAAATATAGCCAAAAAAATTAATATGTGTATGGTTCAAAGCATCGAAAATTTGACGCCTTTGAGCAAAAAAAATCACTAAAAACGTCTGCGATTCTCAAAGATTTTTCAAAAATCGAAAAGGTTGAGGTTCGATTTGGCAGTCACTTTAGGGGTCAAGCCTTCCCAACCCTCCTCTCAAGAACAACGGGACACTTCTGTATTGTGCGATTTTTTCAAAGATGGATAATTTAAAAAACGTTGTGGTCTTTTTTTTTACACTTCTACTCCATGTGTGAAGAACACGACTTTTCTAACTCAATTTTGCATTCTGTTCAGTCTGGTTTTTTTTAAACTGTAGACTCATAAGGGTAAGCTCAAAACGGTATTTTTTATTTTTTTTGAAAAGTTACTTATTCACAGAGTGGCAGTGTAAAGAGTGTAATGAATCTGAGGGTGAAAAAACACAATTTAGACTCTTTTCTGTCTGCCAACAACTCCGGTTTTGAGTCCAAAGAGATTTTTCCTGATGGAAATGTCTACGACTTATGGGATACTCTCGGTTAACTAGCAAACTTCTTTACACTCAATACGAAGTTAGACATAGAGGCTTAAACTTTAAACTCTAGTGGATAATGTATAAGACAGGTTTTGTCTCAGATTTCTCCAACTTCTCAGGTTCTAAGTAGGTACAAGTCGGATAGGATAAAAATAAAGTACGTTCCATGGGCTATAGGTCGCAGCAAATCTAAAAACAATTTTGAGTTACTTATGAAGTTGTAAAGTGAGAAATCAGGAGTGTAACATGGGGTGAAAAAAAACGTTTTCTTTCCTTTTTCGATTGATTAATACCTTCACTAGGATGCGGAAAAAAGTTTTTCACGCAGACGCATACATACACACACATTCACACATTCACAAACACACACACACATACACACACATACATACATACACACATACACACACACACACACACACACACACACACACACACACACACACATACACACACATACGCACGTACTTCGACTCAATTGCTTCTGATTAGCCCAAAGTGAATTTCTTTACTTAATGGGGAGATAATTTCAGATTTTTTAAGTATACAATCTGATGGAAAGGTAAAAATACATTTTTGTCCTTTTTTTGTTCGCCATCTCCTGTTAGAAGTCGGGATGAGTCAAAAAGCAAAAAAATAGAACAAGTTCTAAGGGGTACACGTCGCTGCTAATTGTGTTTATTTACATTAACTTTGAGCTAGTGCGGGAGGTGTAAAGTCGAAAATAGGGGGGGGTTTAATCCATGTTTCTGTATTGTTTTTCTATCAAGTTCTCCAGTTGTGAGTCTGGACATGATCTCGAGTCTAAAAATGTACCAGGGGTCAAACATCATAACGTCAGTTGGGTGCGTTTAATTAGACTCAACAACATCATAACGTCAGTTGGGCGCGTTTAATTAGACTCAACAGTGGTGTGAAGTGGTTTAAATTCAATATCTATTTGTCTTCAGAACATTGTGGAGTTAATTTTTTCATAAATGTTGATCGCAATATCGGAATAACGAATCCGAATAAAATCTTCTTTAAGTTAGGTGGTTGTGTAAAGTTTACACTAAAAATTAATTTTAGTTTTAGAGAATTGCGAATGCTCTAATTTTCTTTCAAAATGTTCTATGTAACGTCAGAATTACGAATCTGACTGTTAGTTTCCTCTGCACCGAGTAGATGTGTAAAGTGTACATTTTTTATTTATTGTTGATTTGTAAAGTTATACAACAAATTTATTTTACTTCCAGGGCGTTGCGAAACGGGAATTTTTTTCCAAAATATGTTCTGTAAGGTCAGGATTACGAATCTGACTCTATGTTTTCTATACATCCAGTAGTTGTGTAAAGTTTACAGTGAAAATTAACTCTTGTTGCATAGTCTTGCAAACGCTTAATTTTTTTCAAAATGTTCCATGGAACATCAGGGTTGCGAATCTGAGTGTAAGTTATCTTTACACCCAGTAGTTGCGAAAAGTTAACTCCGAAAACATTTGATCTTCTCAAATAAAGTCAGGGTGCCTTGTTTAAAAGAAATAATGCTGATGTTCAGAACAATCTTGTTTTCAACATTCTTGGACTGCTGTCATTATTGTGGTATGCTACTGTAAGAGTTTACTGGCTGATTTCCTCAAATCTTGTTAATCAAAAGTAGGGTACTAGCAAAGAGAAATGCTTCGATGGAACAAAAAGGACAATTACTTCTCATTAAGGACACAAAAGGAGGGGACTAGGGAATAGTTACCTAAGTATGCCTGCGAAAGTTGCAAGTATCTACTAAAGATTAGAATTCCACTAGCAAAGAAAAATGCTCCGATGGAACAAAAAAGATGAATATACTTGGAATTGTGAATTATTATGGATGTAAAAGGAGGGGACTAGGAAAAATCTACCTAAAGTCGGAAAATCTGCTAAAAATCACGCTTTCTCTAAGCAACGCAAAAAATCGATGTATATTCTGCTGCCAACAGATTAAAATAAATATTCAAGCATAACAATGATTGAAACAGCAGCACGTTAGCTATGCAGTAGCTATGGGAAATGATATTAAGTAAACTAACAGTCTTCCAAGCCAATTGAATGAAATAGCAAACATCGAAGACAATTGAAGACATGGTTGGTTCAAAACAGTAGGAAACGCGTAAGTTGACTTGAAACAGACTAAATGTAGATACACTAGCATGCCCGAAACGATTGTGTGCACCAATCAATCGGCTCCTGCTTTGCTTGCTATAATGCTCATAACAAAATAAAACAACTTTAAATACAATACCTCCTAGTTTTCTATCAATCAGGTGCCAGCAATTTAAAAAAGTAACCTTGATAGATTTCGTTTATACACTCTTATCTGAAACTTCGAACATTATTTGAAAAAGACACTTTTTTAGAGACCGCAGAATATACATCGATTTTTTGCATTGCTTAGAGAAAGTGTGATTTTTAGCAGATTTTCCGACTTTAGGTAGATTTTTCCTAGTCCCCTCCTTTTACATCCATAATAATCCACAATTCCAAGTATATTCATCTTTTTTGTTCCATCGGAGCATTTTTCTTTGCTAGTACACTACTTTTAATTAGCGTGATTTCAGTACATCAGTCAGTAAACACAATCAGTAACATGCCACAATAATGACAACAGTCCAAGAACGCGGAAAACAATATTGTTCTTAACATCAGCATTATCCCTTTTAAACAAGACAACCTTATTGACACCATCCATTTTCAAATTGAAAACTCCATTAAGTTATTTCTTCTTAATGTGCAGTTCACTTGTAATCAAGCTCAAATATTTAACCAACGAATTCACATTGCAAATCCTCACTCAATCAATACACAAGCACAATGTGTTGTGACTTTTGAAATTGAAAACACCCAATTTTCAATTTTAAAATTGAAAATTGGATCAATTTTCAAATTGAAAATTGGGTCAATTTTCAAATTGAAAATTGGGTGTTTGAATTTGCGATAAAGAAAATAATCAAAAGATAGTCACTTGGTTTGTTTAAGCCGAGTAATAAAATAACGACCGTCCACCGATTCCAAACTAAACGCGACTAATCTGATCACTATGAAAAAGTTTTGAAAAATGAGCTTGCTAAGCGAGAGTTGTAAACCAAGAGAAACTTAAAGTTAAAACCTACCATTAAATTATTAAGAGAATTATAAAAGATTTTAAACTTCATGCACAGTAGTGTGATTGCTGGTTCATTTTAAACCACTTTTGCAGGCAATTTACATCAATTAAACGATAGCTCTCCATGTGCAAGATTTTGTGAAACATATTATAAACACGGCTAAGAAGGATTTAACTTTAATGCAACCCATTTAAGACAAAATTACATCTCTTCAATGATCTAAGGACACTTGAACATAATTTTTAAATCACTTTAGATTACTTTTGAGGGTAAACAAACTCACTTAATTGATGTCTCACATATGAATCCTTGAAAATTTCTTGACTTCAGTTACAAAGTCTCTGCAAGTCTATCGAATTAAGGTTAACACGTAATGTAAACTTTACACAAAGACATAGCGTAAAGAATATTTTAGTCGGATTCGTAATTTTGATATTGCTCCCATATTACTTTCAACATTTATGGAAAAATGAGTCTCCAATGTTTTAAAGACAATAAACATTAGGTTTAAACCACTTTGCAATACTGCTGAGTGTAAGCAAGCGCGCCCAACTGACGTATATATTTCATTCCCTGTAAATTTTTCATATCTCAGGAAAAAATTTCGGTTTTTGCAATGCTCTAGAACAAAGGCTAACATGCAGTGTAAAAAATTACTCGGATATTATGATCAACATTCATGAAAAAATTATGTCTCTACAATGGTCTGAGGACATATAAACAATGAGTGTAAACTACTTTACATCACTGTTGGATGTAAATAAACGCGTCTACGTGACGTCTCACATTTGATCCTTTGAAAACTTCTAGACTCCAGGAAAAAATTAGGTTTCTGGAATGCTCAAAAACGAAGATAAATACATATGTAGTGTAAACTTCATGTAAACACTTAGTGTAACGAAGATTTTAGTTAGATTCGTAATTTTGATATTGTTCCGATATTACGATTAATATTCACGAAAAAATTAAGTCTACATAATGTTCTATGGGCAAACTAACAACTGGTGTAAACTACTTTACAACACCGTGGAGTGTAAACATATGCGCCAGACTGGCATATCAAATTTGGTTCCTGGTCCATTTTAGACTTGATAAACGTGTCCCTGACTCGTAACCGGAGAAGCAGGCAGAAAAAACAAGACAGAAACGCATTTTAAACTCCAAATTTTTGACTTTACACTCGCTAAACATTAATGTATAGACAATTTGCTTCGACATGCACCCGATATAAAGCACTTTATTTTTATTCTATTAGACTTATCCCGACTTCTGGACGGAGAAAGTGGCGAACAAAAAACGCAACAAAAACGTATTTTCCATCATTCAGAACACTGTAAACTTTAAAATTCCGTACCGAACTCCCCATTGAGTTTAAAGAAATTCGGTTTGGTACAATTTGTAGCTTTTAAATCGTAGTACATTCCTGTGTGCCAAAATTCTGTTGCAAAAATTATTTGGCATGATTTATCAATCAAACTTCGGAAAAAACGTGTTTTTTCGCCCATTTTTTACCTCTGATTTCGAACTTTACACCCCCATAAATAACTCAATATTGCGTTTTTTAAATGCGGTTTGCTGCGATGTTCAGCCCCTGAGAGGCACTTTATTAATGCTGTCTTTGATTTACACTGACTCACAAGCGGAAAAATTTGGCAGAGAAATCTTAGTTAAAATCCGTTTTTTACACCATCCACTAGAGTGTAAACTTTAAACCCCAGGATCTAACTCACCATAGAGCATAGAAGACTTTGCTTATATGCAGAATGTAGCCCTTGATCCGCTCTACATTTCTGTCAGAAAACATTTTAAAAAACTCCTAACCGGAGTTAGTATCGGACATAGGCAGGTTGAAAACTCGACCAAAAAGTGCTTTTTCACCCCCAGATTTTCGCACTCTTTACACTGCCATTCGATAACTAATGCGAATTCCAAAAAACAAAAAAAGTATCATCTGTAGAATTCATCCCTCTATTATCCTATCCTGTTCAATCCCTCGAGTCATCAATACTCAGTTGTCCACATGCCGCAGTAAAAAGGTCCCAAAATTTGTCCTATGTTATAACGTTACACAAAAACTTTACACCTTCTTTACACAGTCAGTTTTGAGTTTCAAGAAAAACAAAAAACACGGGCAGCGAATTTTTTTATTATCTTTCTTTAAAAAAAAGCGCACCTTCCAGAAGTGTCCCGTTATAGCTGTAGGGGGTGCACAGGTGTTGGGGGTACCCAAGTATATTATAGGTACGCGCTAACGCGCTACCTAAGATTAAAAAAACGCAAAAAATTAAAATATATTGTGCGGCTTTTAAAAAAAGCTTGCCCTCACGGAAAATTGTTAATTGGCTCGGAAAAAGAGATGATGAGGAAGCCATGATGTGTTTAAATCTGATTTAGTTTCTTATCAATATAAAAGTTCTCTTTTTTTAACATCTAGCCAATATTTAGTTAATCGTCAAAGGAAATGAATTATGGCAAGCACGCCATCTTGACAATTGCTGCCCTATATCAGTGCATGCCATGCTTACGTTGGAATGCACATTATTTCGTTTTTGATCGATTAGTGAATGCTTCTGTTCTGTGAATAAGCTATTCACGTTATTTATTTTTACGTCAAAGGTGCAACTCTCTTCTGCAGGCCGAAGAATTATACTTCGATTTTTTTGTGTTTTTTTATCAGGAGTCTAATTTTTAGTGGATTCTTCCAACTTTCACAGGCATACATACATAGGTAACTTTTCCCTAGTCCCCTCCTATTATGTCTTTAATGATGCGTAATAGAAAGTATATTCGTCCTTTTTGTTCCGCCGGAGCATTTTTCTTTGCTAGTTTGTAAATACTTACATTAGACCACTTCTTTATAAAAATGTTTTTTGCTTTGATCGTGCTTTTTTGCTTAAATTTTAATCTATCGTACATTTTAATATAATACAGCACAGGAAGACAAAATAAAACGGGATATTAACACGTTTACACTCAAACACACGAGCTTAAATAATAACAAATCTTCATATGTATTCAATGGGAGAAAGGATCAGCTTAAAACATATCCATACAACAAAAATGACCTAAGCAGAAATTCATTGTGCCTGTAGAATATATTGCTTGTACGCTACGAAATGCTTCGGACAGGGGCAATACTTTCCATCTTTGCCAGGTTCTCCTTGTTTGCCAGGAGGACCCGGCGGTCCCTTCGGTCCAGGCGGTCCTAACTTGCCTGGTGGACCTGGAGGTCCAGGCGGTCCTACACTTCCAGGTTTTCCCGATAGGCAAGGACCGGGTGGCCCTGGCGGTCCATCAGGACCCGGTGGGCCCTTCGGTCCTGGCTCTGATTTGTACGACGTGCCCGGACTGCCAGGTGGTCCTGGTGGACCTGGTTTACAATCTTCACCAGCTTTGCCAGGCGGTCCGGGCGGACCAGGTGGTCCGACGCTACCTGGTTTGCCAGGTGGGCCGGATTTTGCCGACGGAGGACCTTTCTCGCCCTATTAATAATTTTAAAATTGCAAAGGTCAGTTTACCTTTCTCAATGCAATAAAAGGACCATACTTTTATAATACTTACTCGTCAATGAACAGCACTAGAGTGATGATAAGGTAGATATGTACCTAATAGACTATCGCGAAAAAACTACTGACCAGAATTTCTATTTTTCCGGCAAAGCTAAGAAAATATGACCTTTTTCGATATTTGATTGAAAAGTATCAATTTGTTTTCTATATCGCAATTTTTTACTGTATTCTGTTTCATTCAATTTAAGTTAATGAAAATGTCATTGTTTTTGTGTTTTAAAACGAAATAATATCGTCAGAAATGTGGAAATTGTGTTTTGACGTGCATTTTAAGGTTTTGAGCCCTAACAACGTATTTAAGAAAATAAATTTTGACATGACCTTAGACAATCAGACTTCATATGCTGTATATGTGAGGTCAAGTTATCCTGGCATCATAAGTGAATTGAAGTTGACTTACGAGTAATTTTGAATATACTGCATATTCCTCAACTGCAGTTTCCATTCCCACTGTTCTAGTTTTTTTGAGTAATAGTATTAGCTAGTTTTTCACATGCTGCACTAATTTGCAACGTTCTATCTTTTTAAATATTGCTCTAATTCTTTCGGGTTGTATGTAGCACACTTCTCTTAATATTATGTCATGTACCGTACCTATGATTCTATATTTTATTTTCTGTATAAGCTGTTAAATACAATGAACTTCTAAGCAATCAGATGAAAGTGGACCACATATTATGGAAATGAAAAATGGACAACTGCTGCAATTAAGCTACGCAGTACTTCACTTTTTACGAACACTGAAACAATCTTAGGTTAAGTGTAAGATTACCGCTAACTTGATACCAGCATAATTCAAGTACAAAAGCTCAGTAATAAAAGGTTGAAATAAGAATCGCATTTATTGGTCTTTAAAGAAATGAATTAAAATTTAACGAATAAATCCGAATCGGGACAATATTTTTGCAGATTGGCTTTGACTAAGCTAAACTTAGCTGAAAACCTTGAGCACGAGTACGTACTTTATCTATCAATTTTACTAATTAGAGATATTGATAAGTTAATTTTATCTAAGTTTTAAATTTCTGATAACGTTTAATAATGTGGTAAGTTGTCGAGAATAAGAGTCTCACTGGACAATGAATGCTTCGGTAAAATTGCTGATGTGTCTAATGAAAATTAAATTGGAATATACTCGCAATGTAGGCATAGTAGTAAAACATGGCCGGTCTGAGAAATCTCGAAAAAAATTGAAAAAATCGGCCGGAAATTTGAAACTTTCAAGCCAAAAATGGGCTAAAAAGGTTTAAAAGGCATGCTTTTATAAGTTTTTTCGAAAAATTAACTCTTCTGGAGGTCCCAGCCACACATAAACAGCAAGAAAATTGTGGGGGTCTGGTTGGGTAGAATCACCATAAAATTTCACAAAAATAGAATTCTGGGGCCTACAGTAATCTGCGGGGGGTTTACAACTTCTGGGGGCTACAACCCCCTTACTAACCACCTACGCCATTGTGCGGTCGCAGCCATTTTCGAGGGGATGGTCAGTAGCCATTCTGGTGGGGGGGAGGGTCAAAACCCCCCAAACACACCCCTAACGAAGAACGCGTATGGTTTAGACCTGCCCAACCCCTCCCCCACGTGCATGTCTGATCGGAATTGCGACTGAAAATCAATATAAACGGGAGACTAATCGTATGTGCCAATATATTTCTCTATTAGAGGTTAAGAGATATACAAAACTCTTACTGGTTTGCCAGGAGGGCCAGGATTACCAGGACCACCTTTAGGTCCTCCTGGACATTTTATGCACGGTTTCGGTGGTTCTGTCGGTTTCACAGGTACAGGAGGACCCGGTGCACCTTTAGTACCAGGTTTACCGGGTTGACCCGGCACGCCATCCAAGCCAGGTGCGCCAGGTGCACCGCATGGCCCTGGTGGACAGGCATTCTGCTCTTGGCACTGACACGTACCTTGACCACTCGTTACGGCTTGGCTTAAATGTTAATGAATAGAACATATCAATGCGTTCCGAAACATTTGTGAATTTTTATTTACAAATTGTTGAATATATGCCAAACGAAGCAGCTTCCTTTACACCCATCACATTTTCAAATAAAAATTCATATGCAAACATATGTCATTCATCTTCAGCTTTGAGAAAAAATTAAGTTCAAATCAAACAGCATGTGAGTTACAAAAGCGGACTTATTTCACTTCGGTCGGAGTTGTGAAATATGGATATTTTGATAGTGAGATATTCCCTAACCCAGTGCTTTCATATTAAGCTAAGGGTGGTACTGTATCAAAACAAATTATATGTGGGTGTAATCATACATATGCATGTTTGCAATAGTGTCCTGCTGTCTCTAACTTTAATATTCATTCAATGTTCAATTTTTTGTCTTTTCATCATTTGCATAGTCCTAATATGGATAGCAGAATATAGAAATATACAAATTGTCAGCGGTCAAAGGGCATCATAAGATAGGTACCGTCTTCATAATTATAGCTTAAGGAACGAAAGGTCTAAGTTATGTATGCAGCTTCGAAAAGCTGCGGTAGAGTGAGGAGGTATGTATGTACATTAGACTGCTATTCACACATAAACGGATTACTTCACACTTGAAAAAATTACTTCGCTTCTTCTATTCTGAGGGAATGAACTAATCACTTTTCTTCTGCTGTCTTAAACAGGTCAATATACTCGGAAGAACGCTAAACAAATTTTATGACTTAATTCACAGAGTTATAAAGGTTTTTGACGTTTCTATGCTAACGTAAATGTTTTACAGATCTTTCAATAAGCTGACTAAGTGTCAAGAGACTGGCTAAGGACGCCTTGATTAACTGGTGCTAAGCAAAAAAGTCATCAAAAATATTCCCACACGCTTTTTTATTCTTTGTTGAAACGGAAAGAGTTCGCAAATTGGAGATTCAGTCAAAGAATACGAGTGTCTACGTACATACATACAGGCATATCTATTTGTAGTCAACAAACTTTAAATCTCACATATGCATGTCTCTTTCCGCATCCAGTGTTTTTGAAAGTTTTAGGTTTTAAAATTTTGAGCGATTTTTATCAGCTAATAGAAGAAAATTAGGGGAAAATTCTGGAAAATGAAGCGGAAAATGCTGACTCCTTTGACCTGTTTTTTGGGCTCCCGTCCGCTATCGTAAGAAATGAACGCCTACTTCAGATAAAATGGAAAAATTATACCGAAAAATCCTTCAGTGAAACATGATTTTGCGCAATTTTTAATTTATAAATTTAGCATTGTGTATCTCCTTTTCCAAACAATGTTCAGGAACTAGATTACCATGGAAGCGTATAAGTATAGTATGTGTATTCGTTAATGAAGTGTTAAGAATACCAACAAAAGCCTAAGCCTCATATACATGCACAAATTTATTTAAAAGTACAACATTTATCGATAAATTTTATAAAAGAGAATTGTTCTTTTCTATCAGTCAAAATTATGCTTTTTCTACATTTCTATCAGTATATGTATAAAAAGTAATATTCCCTCAATAACTCAATTCTTTTCCACATTGAGACTTACCTGATATCATCTCTTTGATATTTGTTTTGCGCACGAAATTGATTATACTGGAGAGGATGGTAGAAAAATTTCGGTGTTCGACTCAATCGAACCCTGGCATCATATTGAATTATGAAATTGGTCGACTTTTCAGCCTAAACAACAATAATTGCTCAAAAACTAAGATCGAAAAGCAAGTCCTTGCACGAGTAAATAATATATGTAGGTACCAGTTCTTTTCTGAATGGTTCATTTTTAACATTTTCCTTTGATTCATCAGTTACTTCCCACTAATTTACTATTAAGTATTCGGGCAAGTAGATTAATATGGCAATAAAAAATGCTCCGATGGAACAAAAAAGACGAACATACTTGGTATTGTGGATTATTAAGGTTGTAAAAGGTGGAGACTAGGAAAAAGCTACCTAATGTGCCTAAAGTCGCAAAATATGCTAAAAATCAGACTTTCTCTAAGCAACGCAAAAAACGAAGTATATTCTGCGGCCTGCAGATTGAAATAAACTATTGAACCAATAAACGATTGAAAAAGCAGCAAGTTAACAATGCAATAGCTATGAGAAATTAGATGGAGTCAATCAGGAGAGACTTTGCAAGCCAATTGAATGAAATAGCAAACATCGATGCATTCATGGCAATCAAAGAAATTGTTGGTTTAAAGCAAGAGGCAACGCGTAAGCTTTCGTGAAACAAACTACATGTTGGTACATTTGCGTGCCCGCAACGACTATGTGTACTAATCAATTGACGCCGAGTTTGCTTGCTATAATGCCCATGATAACAAAATAAAACACTTTTAATCACAATAGCAGTTAGTTTTCTATCAATCAGGATACGAAGCAAGTCAGCGTTGCAACTTGCAAGCAATTTACAAAAAGTAAACTTTTTAGATTATGTCATACACTTTTATGGGAAGCATTTGAAGTTATTTAAAGAAGGTTACACTTTTGCAGAAGCCGCAGAATATACTTCGATTTTTTGCGTTGCTTACAGAAAGACTGATTTTTAACGGATTTTGTGATTTTAGGCATATACATAGGCAGCTTTTCCCTAGTCCCCTTCTTTTACATCCTTAATAATCCACAATCCCAAGAATATTCGTCCTTTTTTGTTCCGTCGGAGCATTTTTCTTTACTAGTACCCTACTTTTAATTAGCATGATTTCAGTAAATCAGTCAGTAAACACATACAGTAACATGCCACAAGAATGACAGCAGTCCAACAACGCGGTAAACAATATTTTTCTGAACATCAGCATTTTTTTAAAGGAGATAACCTTACCTTATTCGAACAGATCAAAGATTTACAGCATAAACTTTACACAAATGTTGGGTATAAAAAACATTTACGCTCAGATTCATAATCCTGACGTTATATGGTACATTTTGAAAAATTAATCTTCTGCAAAGCTCTAAAACTAGATTTTATATTTAGTGTAAACTTAATATAACTAATGGGTGTAACGAAAATCTACAGTCAGATTCGTAGTCCTGACCTTACGGAAAATATTTTAAAAAAAATTTTGCAACGCTTTGGAAGTGAAATAAATATGTACTGTAAACCACACGTTAACAATGAATGAGTAGTGCAAACTTTACACAACTTCTGGGTCTAAAGAAAACTAACAGTCAGATTCAAAATTCTGACCTTACAGAAAACATTTTGAAAAAAAATTAAGCTTCCGCAAGGTTGTAGACTTAAAGTCAATTCGCAGTGTAAACTTTAAATAACCACAGAGAGTAAAGAAGATGTTGGTCGGATTCCTAACTATTATTTTTTTCTGAAATCACGATCAACATTTATAAAAAAATTAAGTCTCCACAATGGCCCGAAGACAAATAAATATTAGATGTAAACCACTTTACACCACTATTGAGTGTGAACAAACACGCCCTGCTGGTGTATCACCTTTGATTCCTGCTACATTTTTGGACATGAGATTATGTCCAGACTTATAGCTGGAGAACTTAGCAGAAAGAAACAAGACAGAAACACCTTTCATACCCTATTTTTGACTTTACACCTCCCAAAAAGCTAAATATTGAACTAAACAAACGCAATTAGCTGTGATGTGTGTTCCTAAGAATGTATTTTATTTTCTATTTGACCCATCCACACTTTTAAACGGAGTAAGCGGCGAACAAAAAAATGGACAAAAACGTATTTTCTACCATCAAATACATTGTAAACTTTAAAAATCTGTATTTAATTCCTGATTGAGTGTAAAGAAATTCGGTTTTAGCCAGTTTGTAGCCTTTGAAGCATAGTCTATTTGTATATGCAAAACTTTTGTTCCGCAAAATATTTGAGATATTTGTCAATCAAAATAGGGAAAAAACGTTTTTTCGCCCATTTTGCACCCCCTGATTTCGAACTTCACACCCATAAATAACTCAATATTGCGTTTTTTTAAACGTGGTTTGCTGCGACGTGTAACCCTGAAAGGTACTTTATTTATGTTTTATTTAATTTACCCCGACTTATAAGCGAAAAAGTAGGCAGAGAAATCGTACACAAAATCTGTTTTTTACACAATCCACTAGAGTGTAAAGCTTAAACCTCTGATACTAACTCCATATTGAGGCGTTCACAGAGAGTTGTGTACACGCTGCAGAAAAAATCACCAAAATTCGCTATGTTATAACGTTACGCCAAAATTTTACACGCTCATCACACACTCAATATTGAGTGTAAACAGAAAAAGATCGCATTATCTTCTTTTATTATCTATCTTTAAAAAACCGCACCTCTCAGATGAGTCCCATTACAGCTGTAGGGGGTGCACAGGTGTAAGGGTACACAAGTATATTATAGGTACGCGCTAATGCGCTACCTATGATTAGCACAAATCACAATTTGATCATTAGATTGATCAGTCCCGTCCGAAGAAGTCAGCCGAGTATAATACATGAAATTTGCAGTGTTTTTAAACTAAAGCTTGCTCAAATGATCGCGAGAGGCCACTGAAAGCTTGTATTCTCTTGATTATTCGCCTTAGCACATTTCCCTCATAATTAAACAAGCTAATAATCAAGTACAAAGGGAGTAAATTTACAGTTACATAACTCAACATCGTCAATGAAATAAAATAATAGATAATACAAACACAATGTTATTGAAAACGGGAAGCGGTCCTTGCTTTTATCTAACTTTAATAGCTTGCTATTACCGGCGTTATTTGCAATGTAATATATACGTATAGCTGCATTATAAGCATATTGATTATCACAGCAGCAATCCACGAGACAAGTCCACGAATTTTTCTCAAAATTACCTATAGCGCGTGTTCATCCCAATCTGATTTTGGTGCTTCTAGAATTACTCGAAACTGCATATTTGTGGACAGCAATACCAGATTCTCTTTAGTCATCCATACGTAATGGGCAGTATTGTGGGTTCGCTGTCAGACCCACAGAATACGAAAAATCTTCTCGCATACATACGCAAAATTAGACAACCAAATTTTTTTAGCACTTCATGATGTTTAACGAGAAATGCCTAAAAATCTTGATTTTGCACCTTATCGAAATTTTTGACCTTCCTGACTTTGAG
This sequence comes from Mermis nigrescens, assembly GCA_036768485.1. Classification (NCBI taxonomy): domain Eukaryota; kingdom Metazoa; phylum Nematoda; class Enoplea; order Mermithida; family Mermithidae; genus Mermis; species Mermis nigrescens. Next base: position 3,731,466 of record JAVLUZ010000161.1, read on the forward strand.
ATTTTTCGGTACTTCCAGAATTTCAGCCCCAACCGCGCAAATACACACACTATTATATAACATACTCGTAGATGCAAAGTATTCAGTCGAATAAGAGCACTCTTGAAGAAAACTTCAATTTTTTTTATTCTGACCATTTTTCCAAAAAAAATTTCCATTTTTCATTTTCAGGGTCTAGAAGAGACTCCTAAATTCCCATGTGCAAGCCTGTTTGCTAAGCTACCTTCAATTTAGACCAAGCTTCATCGGCAAGCAAGCGAAATTCGATGAGACCGAATTCTAGCTCGTGTCTGATCGACGCTCCCTTTTGATAAATGAGCGGCACAATGATGAAACAGCCTAACATCGAGGCCAGACTAACCGCGATGGCGGCCGAAGCCACGGCGTCGGTTCCGGTCATTCTACCGAAACCCCCAACTGAACGAGAAGGTCACAATTAGTTTTGTAGAGGAGCTTGATGAAGCGCAGTCGGCAAATCTGATTGACATTATGTATAATAAATTTGAGACCGTTTAATATCAGACTAGCGTTACGCTCGAATAAGTGTAAAAGATAGTGATAATAGTGATAATTGGGCGACGGAGTAAACAAAAATGGACAAACAAATTGTTTGGGTGCACTCTTCCTCTGCGATCAGCTGAAAAAAGTGTCCGCTAATGCAGTGAGAGCAACGAGACCGTTTATCAGGCGCCCACGGAAGAGTTAGAATTTTTTTGAAACTCTTTACTTCGACTCACAGGCGCAGCGAAGATACGCTAGAATTGCATTATTTCGTCCATATTTAGAAAATGGACGGAACAGGTCGGGCGAATCGCTCACGAAAAAAACGTCTAACTCAACAATATTTGCTGACGGGTTTTGGAAAGTCGAATTTCGAGAAATTAAAATCACTTCATTCATTTTTGTTTCATACACGAATTTAACAAAATGAATCCGACAAAATTTTAAAAAAATGAAAATGACGAATAAAAAGCATTTATGTGCTCATTTGTTTCGGAAGAGGTTGAATTTTCTCCCAGAGGTAATATCCTTTCTAAGTAATTACATAGATGTCTCGCATGAGTTGCTCATTTAAGTATACCAAGATAGACTTAATATGAGCCAAGTTTTCATACAGTCAGCCTTAAGTCAGGCCTAAAATCAACTTTGATGTTCAAAAGATATGAGGCATGTATAAGCGGCATGACCGAGTTTGACTTTAGTTTTTAGTAACTGAGTTTAATAGTTATATTAATTTTATTTACTAATTTAATAACCGAGCTTCAGCCTCGCTTAAACCTGACTATCATCTATAGTCCGTTTCACAAATACATAGGGAGGTAAAGTATAGTCTATTTCATTCATCCGCGGATAGCTTTTTGAAAAAAATTAAATGGCTGCGAAAGTGTTTTAAGCTACATGTTACACGAATGATTTTCTGCGGTACATACATATGTACACTAGCAAAAAAATGCTCCGATGGAACAAAAAAGATGAATATACTTGGAATTGTGGATTGTTAAGGATATAAAAGGAGGGGACCAGGAAAAAGCTACCTAAAGTCGCAAAATCTGATAAAAATCTCACTTTCTCTAAGCAAAGCAAAAAATCAAAGTATATTCTGCGGCCTCTAAAAAGTGTCTTTTTTAAACAATTTTCAAAGTTTCAGATCGGAGTGTATAAACGAAATCTATATCGTTTACTTTTTTTAAATTGCTAGCAAGTAGCAACGCTGACTAGCATGATAGAAAACTAAGTGGTATTGTATTAAAAGTTGTTTTATTTTGTTATGAGCATTATAGCAAGCAAAGCAGGGGCCGATTGATTAGTGCACACAATCGTTACGGGCATGCTAGTGTACCTACATTTAGTCTGTTTTAGGTCAACTTACGCGTTTCCTACTGTTTTAAACCAAAAATTTCTTCAATTGTTTTGGATGCATCGATGTTTGCTATTTCATTCAATTGGCTTAGAAAGACTGTTAGTTTACTCAATATCATTTCCCATAGCTACTACCTAGCTAACGTGCTGCTTTTGCAATCATTTTTATGGTTAAATATTTATTTTAATGTGTTGGCCGCAGAATATACTTCAATTTTTTGCGTTGCTTAGAGAAAGTGTGATTTTTATCAGATTTTGCGACTTTAGGTAGCTTTTCCCTAGTCCCCTCCTTTAACATCCTTAACAATCCACAATTCCAAGTATATTTATCTTTTTTGTTCCATGAGCATTTTTTTGCTAGTACCCTACTTTTAATTAGCATGATTTGAGTACATCAGTCAGTAAACACATACAGTAACATGCCATAATAATGACAGCAGTCCAAGAACGCGGAAAACAATATTGTTCTTAACATCTGCATTATCCCTTTTAAACAAGACAACCTTACATTATTTAAACAGATCAAAGTTTTTCAGCATAAACTCTACGCAAATATCAAGTGTCAGGAACACTAACGCTCAGATTTGGAAGTAAAATAAATTTGTAGTATAAACTACATGTTAACAACAAATGAATAGTGCAAACTTTACACAAGTACTAGGTGTAGAGAAAACTAACAGTCAGATTCCCAATTCTGATTTTACGTATAACATTTTGAAAAAAATTAAGCTTCCGTAAGGCTCTAGAACTAAAGTTAATATGCAGTGTAAACTTTACGCAACCACAGAGTGTAAAGAAAATTTCAGTCGGATTCGTAATTCTGATATTACTCTGATATTGCGATCAACATTTATTAAAAAATTAAGTCACCACTATGACTCGAGGACAAATAAATATCAGATGTAAACCACTTTACACCACTGTTGAGTGCAAACAAGCTAGCGTATCACATGTGGTTTCTGGTTCATTGTTAGACTTGAGATTATGTCCAGACTCATAACCCAGTACTTGACAGAAAAAACAAGACATAAACACGTTTAACTCCCCCATTATTTGACTTTACACCTCCCAAAAAAGCTAAATATTGATGTAAACAAACGCAATTCGCTGTGACGCGTACCCCTTAGAAAGAACTTCATTTTTATCCTGTTCGACCTCGCCCGACTTCTGAACAGAGAAAATGGCGAACAAAAAAATGGACAAACACGTATTTTCCACTGTCCACCACATTGTAAACTTTAAAAATCTGAACCTAACGCCCCATTGAGTGTAAATAAATTCGGTTCGGGCCAGTTTGTAGCCCTTTGATTGTAGTACGTTTGTATGTGCCAAAATTATGTTCCGCAAAATATTTGATATGATTTACCAATCAAAATACGAAAAAAACCGTTTTTTCGCCCATTTGACATCTCAGATTTCGAACTTATACACCCCCATAACAACTCAATATCACGTTTTTTAACGCGGCTTGCTTCGACGTGTAGCTCTTCGAAGTTACTTTATTTCTATTTTATTCAATTTATCTCAACTCATAACCGAAAAACTTGGCAGAGAAATCTTGGACAAAATCTGTTTTTTACTCATCCACTAGAGTGTAAAGTTTAAACCCCTGGTACCACACCTGGGCGTGGGGGGGGGGTTTGGGGGGTATGCACCCCCCCAGAAACTAAAATACCCCCCCCCCAGAAAACAAAATACCCCCCCAGAATTCAATTTTTGAAATTTTTTTTCGTTTTTTTCGCAATTTTTTGATGCCAATGGATAGTGCTTGATGAGAAACGTCGAAAAATGGTGTTTTTATAGCCATACCACCATTTTTAAGGCCATTTTTCGACCTTCAAAAAAATCTTGCACCCCCCCAGAATTTTCTTGCTGCCCACGTATGCCTGGTACTGACTGCGTATTGATTGTAGAAAAGTTTGCTGGTAAGCAGAAGATAGCCCTTGATCCGTAGTACATTTCTGCCAGAAAAAATTTCCTAAATCTCATAACCGGAGTTGTTGGCAGACATAAACAAGTCGAAAGTATATGGTTTTGCCAAAAGAGTTAAAAAATGAATTAAGTTAGTAATCTGAAGATTTGAACCCATTAGTCCTTTTTTCGAACCCGCATGCGAGAACGGACGCGTGAGCCTCTGCGCCAACTCGACATACCGGCGAATTTTAATATTTAATCAATTATTAAAAAATATTTATCATTCCACTAAAGTTTAAGAATAGTCCATTTATGATAATAAAAATAATTATTTATTAAAGACGAGTCAAAAACCTCTAAAATGAGAAAAATCTGATCAAACAAAATGCAATACGGAGTTACCTATCGGCATTCAAAAATAGATGTATAATTCAAAGTTCACCTCTTAATACCTCAACAAACAGTGGCTGTAGAAAAGTTTAAAGGTCAGATTCGTTATTCTGCCCTTAAGGAGAACATTTAAAAAATTCATCATCCACGACGCTCTGGGCGGAAAAAATTTTTTCAGTGTAAAGTTTACACCTGCACTAATAACGTAATATTGATTGTAAAGAAAAAAATAAATTTTGACGTGTAGCGCTTAGGAAGAGGCGCAATTTAAAGGTATTTACCACGTTTTGTCTACTAAGTGGAGAATATCGCAGGAAAAAAATATTTTTTAGTCCCAGAATGTTTACAATAAACCGCCTCTAAATTTAAAAAATATTGTTTTAAAAAAATAAAAAAGATCCCCTTGATTTCATAACCGTCTACCTTTTGAAATCAATCAGACTGCATAGAATATAAAACTGAGTTAGATATGCTCGTGCACTTGAAAACAGTAAAAAACCGTCTAATTTACAACAACTAATGAGTGTAAGGAAATTTTAAGACCAGATTCGTAATCTACTAATCAGGGAAAACATTTTTTTTAAATTGGCCTTCCGCAAATCATTTGAATTTTTAATGTAAACTTTACACACTCACGACCACACATGGGCGTGGGGGTTTGGGGGTATGCACCCCCAGAAGTTGAAATACCCCCCCCAGAAATCAAAATACCCCCCCCCCCAGAAAAAAAAATTTTTTTTGCTTTTCTAGCAATTTTTTGATGCCATTGGATAGAGCTTGATGAGAAACGTCGAAAAATGGTGTTTTTTCGCCATACAACCATTTTTAAGGCATTCTTGACCTTTAAAAATTTTTTCACCCCCCACAGAAATTTTTCACCCCCCCAGAACTTTGGTGCTGCCCACCTATGCTCACGACTACCTCGGTATTGAATTTAAACGAAAAAAGGTATCTAAGTTTTTTATTATCTACCGTTTAAAAAAAGCCGCACCTCCCAGATGTGTGCCGTTATAGCTGTGAGGGTGGTATACGTTGGGGGTACCCAAGTATATTATAGGTACGCGCTAACGCGCTACCTACGATAAGTCATCACAAGATCATTAAAATTGTTCAGCAGCAAATTTGCATCACATTTCTAAGTCACTGCTTAATTTGTGGATTAAATCTGATAAAAATCTCTCGAGTAAATGAGACAGACTATATGTATTCAATGCAGTCGACTATTAATTTCTTTCATGAAGCAATATGTGCAAATCGCTTACAAAAGCGGTTTATAACCCGAAGAAGTAAGTGAACACAGCAAATATTACATTCAAATTTTACTGGTTTCATAGTCGAATGCGTATTTATGTAAAGTAAAGAGTCGATGAGGTCACGATATACATAGGTATTAGTAACGTCGATACATATGTTGGGCACGCGTTTATACATTGTAAGAGTTGAAAATATTATCACTGATTTCAGTACAATAAATTGCGCTTAAGTGACAAGGCATGCGCAATAGGCATTCAAATAAATGAACAGCGGATTCGTCCTTTGAACTCAAATCGAAAATATGATTTCTATCCTTCGAGTCACAATCACCAATATCAGTCCAAGTAAGAACCACAGGCCAATGCCGTAATATATCATCCTCCCTGCAAAACATTGCAACATAGTCTAATTAAATTTCGATCACTGAGTACATACGGTACATTCCATACCCACGAGGTATCAAAATATGGGATAACAAGTGAATATCGATAATTCCACATATTTTAATGCGGCACTTGTATTGCATATTAAACCTAGCGACTTAATCTGTCAAAGACATTGGTGCTATCGTTGACTAATAGAAGCAAAAAAATTAAGGGAAAAGTAAAATCCGGAAACGGATACAGTGGGTAAAAGTCAGAAACGGAAACAGACGATGGATAAAATGCGGAAAAGGAAATGGAAACGTAAATTATTGTGCACACGGTTCCGTCCGGGGTTTCTCCGCCACGGGGGTGGTCTAAAGTGCCGGAACCGGGGTCAGTAGGGCCCATCAGGGTGAACACTTCCAACCCCGTTTCTGGCTAAATTTCTCCCACTGACAGCAGGGTTTATGTACAAAGGAGCTAGGAAACGGGGTACCCCATTATTCAAATGTTAAGCTGACCCTGGTTCCGTCGGAAGTTTCCCCGCCCCGGGGGTAGTCCAAAGTGCCGGAGCCGGGGTTCCGACGTAGAGCCCATTAAGGTGAACACTTCCAATCCCGTTTCCGGTAAAACTTCTCCCATTGAAAGGGGTTTAGGGGCTCGGAAACTAAAAAGCCTATTGTTCATAGTGAAGCTGTCCCCGGTTCCGTCGGGGGTTTCTGCGTTCCGCGGGTGTCCCAGAGTGCCAAAACTATGTTTCTCGAGGTAGGGCCCATCATGGTGAACACCCCGACCCCGTTTCCAACAAACTATCTCCTACTTAAGGGGGAAGAGGCTCGGAAACGGGGATGGGGGTGTTCACCCTGATGGGTCCTATGTACTTGGGAAACCACGGTTACAGCACTTGGGGTGGAGAAACCCTCGACAAAACCGGGGTCAGCTTCACTTATGAATAATGGGCTACCCCGTTCCTGAGCCCTTAAGCCCCCCTTCAGTGGGAGAAATTTAGCCGGAAACGGGATTGGGGGTGTTCCCCCTGATGGGCCCTATGTACTTGGGAAACCACGGTTACGGCACTTGGGGTGGAGAAACCATCGACAAAACCGGGGTCAGCTTCACTTATGAATAATGGGCTACCCTGTTCCCGAGCCCCTAAGCCCCCTTCAGTTAGAAACATTTCGCCAGAAAGGGGGTCGGGGTGTTCGCGTGATAGGCCCTTGCTTGGGGAACCCCGGTTCCGGCAGTTTAGGACCACCCCGTGGCGGTGAAATCACCGATGGAACCATGTGCACAATAATTTATGTTTTCCGGCATGTCTTCAAATCACACAGTTAGTCCCCAGAAAAGTCGGATTGTGCATTAATCTCAAGAAACTCTGAACCGATTTTGAAAATTAAAGTATTCTGAGTACATAGCAAAAAATTAAATTGTTTTCAGGAAAAGTTGTTTAATTTTTTTAGTTACAGTAAGCCATACAGCAAACACAGCTGAAATTACAGCATGGCGACATATTTTTACCAGTCTGTAAAATTTATGACATTCGCAGAATAGTTGCGTTTCAGCATCCTCTAAAATACCCGTCTTTTAGATTATCTTGCCGTTCTTCCTACTAACGCGCTTTTTTTCCAGTTGGCTGCCCTCATGACTATGCCTGCTGACGTCCTGTGCTAAGCCTTTAATAAACTATACTAGTCTAATCTAATTATACTCTTGAGAAAATCAAAGCTATGATGATTAACAGAGAAATACATACCTACAAATTTTAATGCACTAAAAACAAAAACAAAAACAAACAAAAAGCATTTATTGCAACGTCTGGGAAAAACACACAAATACAAAAAAGGGATGAAACTCGATAAAAAATGCAATATTTTAAATGACACACATGACAACATACGAGTATATACGACTACAACGTTAGCAATAGGGACATGCAGTCACGAAGGTGACAACTTACGCACGCCCCTTTAAAACAATAGACAGATCGACAGTATTGAGTTTGCGTTTAAAAATTTCCAGGTTAGGTGAATTTACAACATCATTTGGAAGCGAATTCCACAGATTTAAGTATCTATGACCGAAATCATACTTGAGAATATCGGAGCGAGCCAGAGGGACGATAAGCTTAAAATTATTGGCGGAGCGAGTACAATTGTCATTGAAAGCGAAAAAATCGTCACAAAGAATATGAGACTGTCCAGTAATAATTTGAAAATACAAACACAGAGCAAAACGAACACGGCGTAATTCGAGGCGTTCTAAAGACAGTTTATTTAAGCGATCGTTATAAGACAAACCGCTTTTAAAGCCAAAAATACTACGCGTAAACTTGCGCTGAACTCTTTCAATACGATCAATATCTCGAATACGATAAGGATTCCAAACGGAAGAGCAGTATTCAAGTAATGGACGAACATATATCTTAAACGCACGAGATAAAATTTCATTATCACGAGAAAAGAATAACTTCAGAATCAAATTAGAGCGTTGAGAAGCTTTTTTAATTATTTCGTGATAATGCTGTTGAAATTTCAAATTTTGAGACATTAGAACACCTAAGTCACGGACACAGTCAGAATCAGAAGGCAAAGATTGATTTTCAATGAAATATTGATGTTTTGGATTTTTATAACCCATGTACAGAACTGAGCATTTATTGATAGATATCTGAAGCTGCCATTCACGCGACCACATATAAAGCTTGTTAAGATCATTTTGAAGTACAGCGTTACAAGTAGACAAATTATACAATTTGACATCATCGGCAAATAAACGTACACGACTATTGATATTATCGCATAAATCATTTATATAAATTAGGAAAAGGGTTGGCCCTATCACACTCCCTTGTGGGACACCGCTGGAGACATTTAGGCTATCTGAAAAAGAACTATTAACAACTACGCATTGAGATCGAGAAGATAAGAAAGATTTAAGCCAGTTAAAAAGGAAGCCATGCAAGCCATACGCAGACAGTTTATGAAGTAATTTAGTATGGGAGATAGAATCAAAAGCTTTTTTAAAATCAACAAAAGTTACATCAATTGTAGTTTTTTTATCGATACATTTTGCCCAATCATTTTTACATTTTAGCAATTGTGTTTCGCATGATCGACCTTTTAGAAAACCAAATTGAAGAGGAGAAAGCAAATTGTTTTTATTCAAATACTCAAGAATTTTATTATTAACGATTTTTTCCATAATTTTACAAGGAGAGCAACACAAAGAAATCGGACGATAATTTTCAACACAACCAGAATCACCTTTATTTTTGAAAACAGGAATTACATTTGCTTGACGCCACAATGTTGGGACTAAACCTGATCTAAAAGATGTTTCAAAAATAGAAGCAAGAGGAGAGGAGAGTAAATAAGCTAGTTTTTTGATAAAATAAGCGCAGAGGCCGTCAGGGCCTAATGCGGTACTTGGTTTAGATTCGCAGATAGCTCTGTAAACGGTATCTATATCAAATTGTATAGTCGATAAGGATGAAAATGTACGAGCCTGAAAAAGAGGAAGAGTTTTATCATCAAGAGTAAAAACAGAAGCAAAATACGAGTTAAAGTGATTAGCTTTTTCACGATCGTTATCTAATTCAACACCGTTACGAAAAGTCAAAGGAAATGAATTTTTATCGATTTTTAAGCGGGAATTAACAAAATTGTAAAAGTTTCGGATGTCGCCTGATTTTAAAACTTTTAGTTCTTCATTCGCGAAAAAGTTTTTGGTTTCACTTTTTATAGATTTACAGAAACTAGAATAGATAATCCGATTAGCTTGAGTTTTAAACTTTTTGTATTTCTTCCATAACCTTAGTTTTTTTGAATATAACTTACAAATATTTTTAGGAAGGGCTTTCTTAGAATTTTTTTGTACTTTTTTAGGTATGAGATCAGAACTAATAGTTTGCAGAACAGAAACAAAAACATTATACATATCATCCGCCGAAGTACATTGGTTTAATAAATCAGGCCAAGAAACAGCGGCTAGACGAATAGAGATCAATTCGTAATTTGCTTTTCGAAAATTAAGACGAAAAGGTACGTTATTCAACTCTTTTGACCCATGAATTTCAAAAGTAATAGAATTATGATCACTATCAGAAAAAGGAGGTAAAATTTTCACGTTAGTGGCAAGATTAAGTGAAAAGAGCAAATCTAAAATATTATTATCGTGAGTTGGACTATGAATTTGTTGTTCCAAACCAGTTGTACACAATGTATCATAAAATAATGTATTAATGGGATCAGGGGAAAAGTATTGGAAACCCAATTAATTTTAGGAAGATTAAAATCACCAACAATTATTAAAGGATAAGAAACATTTGAAGCCCATTCAATTGAATTGCAAAGATTTACGGCATAGATTGTATCATAGTTGGGAGGACGATATGCTAAGATAAATCTAATTTTGATATCTTTGTTGCATAAATCGAAAATTAAAATTTCACTGGCAGGAAGAAAGACAGGAATTTTGATAATTTTTATGCGTAAACACGTATTTGCAAAAACTATAAGTCCACCCCCGCGTTTAACAGGACGGTCACAACGAAAAACTTGATAACTATCTGAACTGCAAAGTAGACTATCTGGAATATCGAGATAAAGCCAAGATTCACAACAAAGTATTATATCAAATTCTTTGCTATTTAGTAAAAGTTTCAAATCACCTAACTTATTTAGCAAGCTCCTTGAATTAAAATACAAAACTTTTAAACGCAAAACATTAGGAAGGGGCGCGACTACCTATATTTTTCGCGAAGTGCCAGGCTTTTTTGAATTGACTGGCGGTTTAGAACGTGAAGAAAACTGCTGGGAGTCCTGACGCTTCTTAATACAATCTGCGTGAAAATCGATGAAGAGGCCAGACTCGCCATTGGAAATCCGTTAAGTAGAGCCTATCATGATTTCGATACATTTCTCAAGTAAAGTCAAAAAACTGCATTTTATCAGTCTGTTTCGATAAGGACAGCTTTTCTGGCGCTAAGCATTACATAGGCACACTAAGCGATTAAATGCGCGCAGTGCCTCAGACATAGTTCAAAAACATTTACAAATTTAAAGGACGCTAATTCTCCATAGCTCAGGAAAAATCGCACTCTTGTCTTTGCTACTTTCTTAAATCACATTGTGCGTCTAACTTTTGTCCAATATGTTATTAAGATTTGATTTAGACTGCAAATTCGCGTCGAGCGTGAGTATTACAGTGAAACCTATTAATATGGCAGGCCTCTTGCTATGATATTATCCACCTTTTTATTCTCAATGTAATAAAAATCAACTTATATCAGTTTTTGTCAGTTGTCAGTTTTCCGATGGAATATATTGTACCCATACGTGGGCGGCACCATGCAAGATTTTTCGAAGGTAAAAAATGGTCTTAAAAATGGTATTATGGCGAAAAACACCATTTTGCAATGTTTCTCATTGGCAAAAAATTGCGAAAAAAGAAAAAAATTTCAGAATAGTGGTATTTAGGTTTCTGGGGGTGTTCGGCCTTCTGGGGTGCATACCCCAAACCTCCCCCACGCCCAGGTGTGGTTGTACCTCGATCTGCATTTAGCCTTTCAATATTGACGCTGACGGATTAGTTCTATTCCGTTCGGCTTCTCGCCTGTGGGCTTCCAAGAGCGGCTGCTCGATCTCCTAATATGCGCGATTCATTTCTCTGCCGATCATCAGCTTCGGCAGTTGCTGAGTTTTGGTTCTCGTTGCACGAGCAACCGACTTTTCCTGATCTGCTACCTTATCTTCCATTACCAATTTGGTAGGATTTTCCTGCGCCGCGACCTTATCTTGCATTACCAATTTGGTAGGACTTTCTGAAATCTTCATCTGACCATACGTTGCGTGCGGTGCTTTAGGAGGAGACGAGGTATCTCTTGCGTAAACAGCTTTTTTTGGACCCGCGTTGAGTTGAAGCGCTGACCTTGGCTGAAAAAGGAATGAGGAAGTGAATAGAAATAACTATGCATGCCACGAATAGGAGAATAAATTTTGAAATATCAACACGAGGCCTAAGGCACCTCCTACAAATCCCAGGTTCAAACGAATACAGCATTCTATACAGGCATGTAGCTGGCCCTCCTATTTTGGGGGACCGACACCAATTTTGGGGAGTCTAAGTCAAAATAGAACAAAATAACGTGTAAAAAGTCCTATTTTTCCGGTTTTTTCTGAATTTGGGGGCCCGAGCGGACCCCCATTCCCCCACCACAGCTACGTGCCTGATTCTATTTCAATCAGCTCTCGAATTTAAACCGCTTAAGATTATGTATGTAATTAACCCTCAACTAATTATAAAAAGCTGAGACATCTTTAACCTTTTTTGAAAAATATGGTCCATAAAGGGCCCTAAAAGATTCATGATCCTGATATCGACCACGTTTTGGGGGCCGAGCGGGGTAATTTTCCGCCGCGTTTGAGGGTAATAGGCAGAATAAGGAAGGAGTTCATTGGAATAAATTTATCATCTAATTCTCATTTTAAATAATTACCTAATATTAATTACAAACAATCTTCGAACAGTGAACTTGAGCTGCTTTAGACTAATATTTTCAACGCTATTTTACAAGAAATAAAATAAAGTCATCGTGCGCATAAAATTTATGAAGCCTTCCTACCATACGGGCAGCAAGAAATTTCTGGGGGGGGGGGGGTGCAAGATTTTTTTGAAGGTCAAAAAATGGCCTTAAAAACGATGGTATGGTGATAAAACACATCCATTTTTCGACGTTTCTCATCAAGCACTATCCATTGGCATCAAAAAATTGCGAAAAAAGCGAAAAAAATTTTCAAAAATTGAATTCTGGGGGGTATTTTGATTTCTTGGGGGCGGGTATTTTAGTTTCTGGGGGTGCATACCCCCCAAACCCCCACGCCCAGGTGTGCTACCTACTATCTTCTGATCGCTTTCATCGCTACTCGATGACGACATGATACTGATATTTAATTACTGCTACATGCCAGTGAGAGCTACCCTCTAACGAATTAACGGTGAGAGCTACCTCTGAACGAGTTATACGACTTAGAATCAATGCTAAAATGACTGATGAAATCATAATGTAAACACCGCCCGGTTCACAGCGTGCATTAAACTACTATAGTCCGTTTCACACAACTTCGTTCATAAATTTTAATACTATCTCCAACAATCAGCTGACAGAATGCGATTATAGCATATAATTATCGTAAACCTCGGCTTACTGTAGTTGAAAATTCTCAGACCACAAGATGATGTTTGAATATGTACCTACAAATTACGACATTTCGCAGATGTCTCGTTCGCTTCGTATTCGGTCGGAATTATTTCTTGGAACGTTGGGCATGGAAATCAATTCTTAATGCTCAAAAGAGTAGCTACAAAAATGGTTTAGGCAGATTTTGATAATACAACATTGGCGAGTAAGACCTATAGCCTGTTTCATTTATTCGAGAGCTTTTTCAGTAATTTTTTTGAAGGCTACAGTAAGCTTAACAACTTGATTTACTGTAATTCAATAGATAAGCTCAGTGAGGGCGAACGGCTAGCATTCTTCCAGTATTAATGCACTCGATGTGTTTTGAGGGGATAACTTGCCGAATGAAATGCAGCAGTCGAAGAACACGGAAAACAAGATTGTTTTTTCATACCAACTCCACCTTGCAAACAAGATAATTCTTAGCGAATTCATAATACTGATGTTTTGGAGATCAGTTTTAAAAATGCTTCCTACAACGTTTCAAAGTTAAAATTAACTTTCAGTGTGAACTTTACACAACCATGGAATCAAAAAAATCTAAAGTCATATTCGTAATCCTGATGTTACGGAGAACAGTTTGTAAAACAATTCACCCTGAACAGTCGCCTGGATCTGGACTTAACCTTCAGCTTAAATTTCACACAACTGCCAAGTGAAAAGAAAATTCCAGTCAATTTCGTAATCCTGATCTTTGATATGGGATTTAAAAAATAACCCTCGGCAACGCTCTGTAACTAAACTTAATCTCTAGTGTAAACTTCACACAACGGTTGAGTGTAAAAAATGTCTAATGTCATATTTGCAATCCTTCTATTGCAAATATCCTTTCAAAAAACTGAGTTCCCGAAAACGCTCCAGGTGCGACTGTAAATCTTTACGTGTGTCACTTACTTTACGCCTCTATTGAATACAAATTAATTCTCCCGGTAAACGTGTGGCCAACCACCTTTAAGGCATAAAGCATCCTTAGATTGCGGATGGAAGTTGCAAATTCAGCTGGTCATAAATTGACCGTAAAACACAATAGACTAACATTTTAAAACATTGCCGAAAATTTCCGCTTAGCGTAGTGGCAGAACGTCTGATTGTCGTCGAAGCAACACGGGTTCGATTCTTGCTGCAAGATTTTTATTTGGCGCACTTTCTGTAGTATGTCACACCACTGTTTAGATGCTTTAATTAAGTCTATATAGCAGGGGCGGATTTAAGGGGGGCGGGAGGGGGGGGGGCGGCCGCCACCTCCATTAGCCCAAAATAGTGCGCAAAATTAAGGATTTTTGAGCGATTTTTAGCGATTTTTGGGTTAAAACAGCTAATTTTTCCGCCTAAGTCAGGGTTCCGCCCCCCTTAGGGGTACCGCCCCCTTAGGAAAATCCCGGATCCGCCACTGTCTATATATGGACGATTTAGTGCATCAAAAATGAAAGAATGGCGGCCGCTCACCCCAATCAACTTTTCTATCGAGTTACAGTAAATCACCTAGTTGGGCATACTGTAGCCTTCAAAAAATTCATTGAAAAAGCTCTCAAATAAATGAAACAGACTGTAAGTAATCATGTAACTTGTGTACACCTTCCAAATTCAGTGCAATAAGACTTATGAAGAGGATTTTCATCCATTTTTATCATATCTCAGCACAACATGTTCTCTTTACATACCATGTGTACTAACTTAAAAGCATTCCTTTGATTCTTAAAATTCTTGTTTGAAAGCCACTATGATTTTTGATATTATAATACGATGTGAACTGCGGCCCACATTGTTTCAAAAAGTAATAAGAAAACATCTTGACATTGCTTGTCAAAATTTCATAAATTTCATAATTATCCATGCACACGACGTTCTTTTTAAAAGTCTGCCACCCAAAAAGTGGTCATTTTTAAGATAATTTCTTCATGTACATACATATACATATGTGTAAGTCCCTGATAACCCAACGCTATGATGCAGCGTAAAAGATTGCCTAAATATATATAATGGTAAAATGTGACATTTTGAGAATATTTTGTCGAATTTCAACCATTTCTTAGCATACCATGTTCCATTCAAAGATCTGCTGCTCAAAAAGTGGTCTTTTTTAATTTTTTATTATAAAAGCCTTTAGTGATAAGCCATAAACTATCATATAACTAGCAAAGAAAAATGTTCCTATGAAACAAAAAATAACGAATATTTGGAATTATAAATCATTAAGAACATCCTACATATGCCTGTGAACTTATAAGAATAAGCTGAAAATTTCGTTAAAAGATGCACAAAAAAAACGAAGTACATTAGTGGCCTCTGAAAAACACGTGCCTTTACAAATCATTGTTCACCCGGCTGGGGAAAATAGATTATGAGGAAGCTTTGATGTGTGTTTTCTTATCAATATCAAATTTCGCTTTCAATATATAACTAATATTTAATTAATTGTCATTGGCCTGATAAATGAATTATCGCAAGCAACGTTTTTCAAAATTGGACCACATGACATGGAATGATCAAGAAAGAAATCAGGAGTTACTACACTAATGAGAATACTTGGTTTCCCAGCCTATGAATCTATATTCTGTTTCATTTATCCGATAGCTTTTTCAGTAAATGTTTTTGGAGGCTACAGTAACCCTTTCTTTCTTATTTACTGTAGGTCGCTAGATCTAACTGTAGCTATGTAGCAAAGAAGGGTTTTTCAATTACACTTTTTGCGGCATAATTTATTCTCGTCTTCCAGCAGATCAATCAACTTACAGATAAAATCGCGCATTCAGCTTATCCTCAGTTGACACTTTAAACACAATAGACTAAGATGTTAAGAAACGCCGCGAACTCCCGCATAGCTCAGTGGTAAAACGTCCGCTTGTCGTGGAAAAAACCAGGTTTCGATTCCAGCCGACAGCTTTTTATTTAGCGCACTTACTTTAGTATATCCCGGCACTAATTAAATGCCTAAATTAAATTCATATGGACGGATTGGTGCATACAAAATAGAAGAATTCCAGCCACTCACCCTCGCTGAGCTGATTTGCCCAATTACAGTAAATCGTCTTGTTTCGCTTACTGTAGCCCTGGAAAAAATTTACTAAAAAGCTCTCGATTAAATGAGACAGACTGTATGTGTGTAGTTGAAAATGTATGGCTTATAATAGTAAACTCATCGTGATGATCGAGTGCGTTGAGAACTGATTTGAAAAAAATGATTCACATTAACAAAAAGTGGAACAGTTTCATTGTAGTTTGCACTCCTCTACAATTACTGTAGTCGTTCAGTTCTTACAATATAAACTTATTTTCCCAGACAATTTCCTTTAACTTACTGGCTAGCGTAGGCATAGTCTTACCGTGGGAGGGGGGGAATTCCTGAAATTTTTAAGTCCATAAAAACGTATAAAAATGCGTCCTAGGCTTGAAATAATGCCTTTTTAGGACTTTTCACATCGTCCTGCAACAATTCAAATGCAAGGGAAATTTTTTTAAAATTTTCACAATTAATGCTACGCACTTTACAGGTTTTACTAATCGGGTAGAATCTTAGATTACAGAGAATGCAACGGAAAATTTCCAGGGTTGCCAAGTTAAGGTTCTTTCCCCCATTTCGGGGGGTTTTTGAGGCCCTTGTAGGCATTTTTTGCCGATTGGAGTTTTCTGCGCCTATGCTTAACCATTGGTCGGGGTTTTTTTGGCTAGTTTGAGGGGAAAATTGGGGTTTTTTCGGCAAGAGCACTTGGCAACCCTGAAAACCTTTCTTGGCTGGGGGAGGTCTGAGGTGGCGCGCTCAAGCACCGCCCCCAGCGAGGTCCGAAGCAGAGCCCCGGAAAATTTTTGCAAAAATTAGGTAAGCACTGAAATATTGAATTTCAACGACACATGCAACAGGTATATAGTGCTTGCAATTTTTTTTTCAACGTTAGTGAAATTTTTCAGTGAATCGTTGGCAGGGTTGGCAAGGCTGGGTTTTTTGAACTGTGTTTGTGGGTTTTTTTGGGTGCAAGAAATCATTGGGTTTTGTTTGGGTTTTTTATCCACAGGTTAAGAATTTATTTGTAATGGAATTAAATACTGTGTATTGTCAATGTCTTTTGTATCATGGTTGTTCCTTTTACAATTGCTTTGTGATTCCACGTTAGCTGATTTTGAGATGAAGAGGAAGGGGATACTACAGTGATGGATGGATAAGATTTCAGTCATATATACCTATTAATATGCTGTTCTTGTTTCATTTGTACAATGAGGATTTTATTAAAAATCCATTTTTGTCGTAAGCGTTTGTATGCAAAGATAAAATTTAATTTTACAGGAGAAGTATTATGAGCCTGCTGAATTTTCAATAATTTTTTGAGAGCTAGATCCAATGCATCTGTTCTGTTGGCTAAATCCTAGTGTCTGACTGAGCATTTAAGAGACAGATGCATATGTATAGGTATGTGGCATGGATTGTGCTTGTGAATGACCAATTTTGTTGTTGAATTTTGTGTATTAGCTGAATAAAGTTGTTGTTTACTTGTTTTGTTTTGTGTCTTGAAGCTGTTGAAGTATTCTCAGCTACTATCTATAGCTCGAGCTAGAATTTTTATAAAAAAACCCATAAAAAACTTAAAAACCCAAAATTCGAAATTTTCAAATCTGGGTTTTTTCCATCCCTGATCGTTGGTGTTATATTTCTGTTTTTACTTCGAAATTTGTGTTTTTCGTGATTAAGCACAAGTGAAAAAATGCAGGTTTCTTTGGCTATAACTGAAAAAATTAACTTTCTTTTTTACTGATGTGCTGGGCAGGGTGGCCACTATACCTGGGCGTGGGGGGTTAGGGGTATGCAACCCCCCCCCCCGAGAAACCAAAATACCCTCCAGAATTCAAGTCTTAATTTTTTTTTTGTTTTTTTTCTCGCAATTCTTTGATGCCAATGGATAGTGCTCAATGAGAAACTTTGAAAATGGTGTTTTTTTCGCCCTACCACTATTTTTAAGGCAATTTTTTGACTTTTGAAAAATCTTGCACCCCCAGAATTTTGGTGCCGCCCACCTATGGTGGCCACTCACTCGGGAATCCGGGAAACCCGGGGAAAGCCCGGGAATTTTTTAGGTACCCGGAAAAAACCCGGGATTTTCCTCAAGAAATTTAATCTGAACTCAGTTTTCGGAGGCCAAAAATATTGAATTAATAGTACAATGTTACATTTTTTATCGCTTTTAGTATCATGCTAATTTACGTGTTTTTATATTTTATCATGTAGCATTTATTTCCGTTTTTCTTCTCGCCCATTATCACATCGTTGATTGCTATTTGTGTATTCTCTTTGTTTGATATAGCTAATAGCTATTTGTACTATTGTTCGTTAAGACGTTTGTGCAACAAAGTTCTTTTTTTGTACTCGGCAAAGATTTTTCCCGATGTACAAAGACTTTTCGGGACCGTCTTTGTACATGTACAAAGATTTTTGAGAAGACAAAAATTGCAAAAAAGGTCTGAAATTCTCAAAAGTTTCGGCGCTTAGCGCCGAAATGAGTAATTGCGTGTTCTATATATCTTTATAATGGCAGAGATTGCATCTTCAAAAGGAAAAATGTCAAATTTTGCCGTTTTAAGATGATTCGTAGTGATTTTTGTCCTCAGAGACCCAGAAATTAGCTAAAATACACTATCAAAAGTCGAACAACTCTGTTTTTACCACACTAAAGTCGCTACTCCACCATATTATAGTACCCAAAAATTTATGTGGACGAAACGTACAAAGATTTTTGGGATGACAAAACTGTTTGTCCTATACTGGGGCGGATTTAAGGGGAGCGGAGCGGCCGCTCCCCCATTGGCCAAAAATATTTGGCGAGATAAAGAATGGATAAGCAATTTGCAATGATTTTTGGCCGTCAATGACCATAAGTTCTCAAATTTTTCCGGCGCTCTGCGCTGGATGATACGTGTATTAATGACATTTATTTACTTTCTTGGCGACATGGAAGCACGTTTTTTTGTATTCGGCAAAGATTTTTCTTGATGTATAAAGACTTTTCGGGACCGTCTTTGTAGATTTTCAAAGATTTCGGGAAGACAAAAATGCAAAATGTAAAATTTTTCGGCGCTTCGCGACGGTTTAAGACGATTCTCAATGATTTTTGCCCTCATAAAATCAGGAATTGGCCAAAATACACTACCAAAGGTCGAACAAGTCTGTTTGAACCACACTAAAGTCGCTACCGTACTACATCATAGTATCCAAAAATTTTGTGTGTACAAATTGCACAAAGAGTTTTAAGGGACCATCTTTGTTATATATATTTGCAGTTTTTCTCCTATTTTCAATTAAAAATTTCGATATTTTGCATCAAATGCTATAAATACAGGAAATCAGGCAGTAAATCATGCTTCTAGACGTCTATCCGCCTTAATTTCACAAATTTTTCGGTGCTTCGCGCCAGATTTTTGTTAAAGTCAAAGAAATTGAATTATTTTTTCGCACAAAATTGTCTAACATTTTAAGATTTTTAGAAAAAAATATTGCGTCAAGTGATTTTATGTAAAAGTATACGATGTAAAACACCGAAAAAACGCTATTTTGCGCGTTAGGGGCAATTTTTCGACCTATTTATGATTGTTTTTGGAAAAGTTGGGATGCCGCCCCGTAGGAAAATCCTAGATCCGCCACTGGTCCGATATATCTTTAAATTGGTAGAATTTGCATTTAGAATGGAAAAACGTCAAATTTTTCGGCGCTTTACGCCGTTTTGAGACAATTTTTAGTAATTTTTGGCGTGAGAAACCCAGAAATTAGCTGAAATACACTTCCAAAGATCGAAAACCCTGTTTTACCACACTAAAATCGCTAGTGTACTATAATATAGGCAGCGAGAACTGCTATCGACAACTCGCTAGCATAATTGAAAAAGAAATTATGATTTTTCCAAAACGTTTCGTGTAGTATTTGCATTTGATTAAAAGTTGCTTGTGCCTTATCCTTTTTCATGTTCTTATCATGACACTTCTGCGTATATAGTGTGCGTTTAAAGCATGATTTAAAACCGGGAAATTGTTCATAAATCACCCTGTAAACCCGGAATTTCATTTTGGGAAACCAGTGGCTACCTGGCTGGGACAAATTTTGTACCTAATTATTTCGCTCAAAAGCCTATTTTAAACTTAAAATAATGCAAATTTTCACGTAAATGCTTAAAAGTCGACTTAAGCAGCTGTTGGTAATAGTATATATCGATCAAATTGGCAATAATACTGGCCTAAACGGCCAAAAATTCTATTTGCAAGACCACTTTTCATTTGCTCTAAACTGCGCAAAAAGCCGTGTCTCTGATTCTATGAGTAGGTTTAGGTATGCCCTAAAAATTTGGCACTTCTACAGAATTGTAACGCACGTTGTTAAAATAATTCCTTTTTTCATTTATTATGCTTAGTCCTAGGCCTAGTTTATGGGCATCAAGTACCTATTTATGCAGTAAGTAAATATTGACTGTTCGGTGGCAGAGGCCATCGCCTTATAAGGAAATAGGTACCTAGGACTATAACAGTCATTGATATTATCATTGGAATTCTCGAAGGTTGGTTGGTCGCAGATGACTGTACAGTTATGAATTGTTCTCTCTATTTTTTTTGAAATCAGTCCGTCGGACCCCTCAGGTCCTTCCCGTCCAAATTGTTGTTTGAATCGATGCTTTGAAAGTTAACAGTTCAGGCACTCTATTTCGTAACTCTTATTTACAAATGTTCAGCCAATCTAATAATCGTTCCGACAAATGGTTTTCCGCCTATTGCATATTGTGCATACATGCGCAGGCCCGTATCCAGGGAAGATAGGGGGCCACGTAACCCCCGAATTATAATATGAAAGGATCTTTTCCTTTACTCCCCCTTTGCTTTTTCAGCCAAAAAATCGCAACAAAGCATTTGGGTAGCAAACTTTCTCCTCGTTTGCTTTTTTAGCCAAAAAACGCAAAAAGCATTTGGGTAGCAAACTTTACAAAATTTTCAGCTTTAGTGGTCGTGAAACGCCTTTTTAAATTCATCCTTCGGTCCCCCCTTATGTTTTCTAAAAGTTTAGGTCGTGCCTCCCTCTCCCCGAAACAAAACAAAATCCTCGATACGGCCCTGTTCATGCGTGTGCGTTCTAATCACAATGAATGCCCTTATTTGTATGGATACCTTTAGTATTTAGGCGTTTCTCTATTCAGCATTATTAGGGATGTTGGAACAACAACTGACTGCAGCCGCAAAAATTGTGGAAGATCACGTAGATGCCGAATTGGACAGATTGAATAAATTAGATGATGACGATTTGGAAGCTATGCGCAAAAGGCGTATAGCAGAGATGAAAAAACAGTGTCAACAGAAACAAGTAAGAATACAATTAACTGCTGAAAAACGTTCATGTGTATAATATATAATGTGTTTGTGCTATCAGTATATACAGGACCATAACCAGGATTCGGACAAGAGGAGAGGGGAATCCAGCATACATTGGTCTAATCTCGGAAATTTCGTCGGGATAGCTCACAAAAATTGCATTTCTCGACGTATTTTGACATGCTCTATCCATTAAGATAATAAAAATTTAACTTTTTAGAAAAAAATTTCACACAAAAAGCTATGAAAAACGTGTCATTTTCTTGGTCGCGCTTGGACCAAAATGATAGAAAATACTTCAAATTTGGCGCTAAGCGCTGCAAATTTGAAGATTTTAAATCAAAGACAGGCGATTTTTCAAACTTTCCGTGCATTAGCTTACCGTTAAAAATTTTTTTCCGGTCAAGGGGAGGGCGGCCGCTTCCCAACCCATTAAATACGGCCCAGAGTATATATATAGTGTAGCTGAAATATATGTGTATTTAGGCATGTTGTTTGTTTAACCTTCGCTGATCTGCTTCTTCGTCACTTTGTTACATCTGCCTTTTCATTGACTATTACATTGCAGTGAATGTGATGTCTACAGGTAGCCGGGGTGATAGAGGAGGACTAGTTTTTCTAAAATTTGGAAAGTACGGTATGTTTTACAAGGGTCATCCAAAGTAAAAAATGGAAAACTCACGAAAGGTATTAGCAAGACACCTAGAATAGATTTTAGCACATTTTTGAGTACTTTTGAGCTAATAGACCTAGAATTTTTGGGCACTTCGCGCTGAATTTATTACTTTTGCATAGCTTTTGTCTTTCAAACAGCCCAGGTTTGTTTAAACATGGTTGAAATAATGAAATTTTCTGATGCTCCATGCAAAATCATTTATTTTCCGCACTGTTTTTTTTTGTACGAGAAAGATTTTGAGGCTCGTACAAAGATTTTCGGAGCCATCTTTGTACAATGTACAAAGACTTTTTGGGGCAAAGTAGTAGTAATTTTAACGTTTTTTGGAGTATTTTTTAGCAAAATTTCTAAAAATTTTCGGCGGTTCGCGCCGATTATCATAATTACATTCTATTTAGCTCCAAGCGCGGGCATTTAACACTCCAAAATCTATCTGTTAGCATCTTTGTACAGATTGAAGCATCTTTTACATCTATTTCCACTGTTTTATAAAGATTTTATGCAGAAAAAAACTATTAAACAACTTTGCACTGTTTTCTGCCGTTTGAAGATGAAATTGGCTCTTTTATCTTTGCTTTGCATTAAATTCATAAGCAAATTGGTGTCTATTATGAGATTCAGTCGGCACATTGCAACCGCTTATTATTTATAATTGTGTAACACAAGTCATTTTAACTTGCTGAGTCGAATTTTATGTGTAATTCAACCTAAGACTCATGAAAATTTTGGCGTTTCGGGCCGAACTAATATAACCAGCTGAATTTAGGACAAAGTTACACCTTTTGCGAAGCGTGCGGGTCACGGATAACAATCTAGTAGTATGTAAAAATGTGTACATTCAATTGCATATCTATACGTTATATGTACAAGAAAGTTTCCGCTCGTACAAAGACTTTCCCGGAGATCTTTGTACATGTACAAAGAGGCTCGTACAAAAAACAGTGATTTTCCGTATAGTTTTTGTGTTTGCAATATATCAGAATTGAGTATTTTCAAGCATGATCGAGCTTTATAAAGTTAAGAAATCATTTGTGTGGTCATTTCACCCGACATACTTTGTGAAAACAATTGAAATCGGAATAATTTGTTTTAAAGTTTTCCTTCTTTAATATGTAGAGCTCGCTGAGAAATGCTCAAAAAAGTCATTATTTTTTTGTCCATCTACCAGCAGTTGTTGAGATATCTGACTTCAAAATTTCAGTCCCCCCAATTTAGAAGGCCAGCTACGTGCATGTATGTAGGTAGCTAGGAAATTCGTGGAAAAAATGTCTTAGGTACATAAGTGAGCTTCCATTCGGAAATCAGTGGTGATTCTGCGTTAGATATTAAATCTAGACTGATAGATGATTTGAATGTTTCGTGTGATCAGATATATCTGGTTAGCAAAAATGGCCGAGGTATTCTTGCATGTGCTCAATGAACAAGTCAAAAATTTGCCTTTTCACATACATATAAGGGCTTTAAATTTTTCTTAGGGTCTCTGGCCATTTTAGAGAAGGGGTGATGACCTCCATCGTTTGGGCAAAAAACACATAAGAACGGCCAAAATAATTGATTTCTCCAAGAATCGGTGGGGGTCACAAATTTTTTGGCTTTGGGGGATGGGGAACGACTAAATTCAAGTGGGGGAACCCCCATCCTCCCTGCTACATGTATGCTTAATTACTCGTAGAAATCGTATCTTCTTAACCCTTTACTAAAAGAGGTTGCATTCCTTGTATTTCAGTAGAACTAGGATCAGCATATATGCCTTTATATCGTATGCCTACGTAGCTTTTAAAATATAACTCGTTGGTTAAACCATAATTCAGCTTTCTGATAGGCATATTTTTAGGATTTTAGGTTATTAAGTATCAACGCAATAACAGAAGTTTTTTCATTATATTATTAAGCGACTTTGTTTTGATAAAGCTGGTTTAAAAAAATCTTTAGTATGGGCATCGCGGTATCTCCGGAAATTTTTTCCATAAATTTTCGGTCGTTGTGATGCTATATCGAAACAGCTTCGGGCTAGCGTTGGGAATTCGCTTTTTTACTGCGAAATTCCTCGGTGCCTCTGCAACATGCGCATTTTAATCTAATTATTTATCTTTTTATTAATCTTCATTTCATAAGTGACAGATTTAGGACATTCGTTCTCAAGCTAATCGTGAGAAGCAGACATGCACAGCTTGGGAATTTTAAAAGGGGGGGGGGTGGAATTTTAAGGAGCCTTTTTTGGGCCCAAAAATGTTGGATAAGTATACACGTCAAAAACATCGTTTCTTTGAGTTTCTGACGATGTTCTATCTTTCTAGAGCATGAGAACAAACTTTCGGAAAAAATCAAAAAAGTCGGGCAAATTGGACAATATGTATATATATATATATATATATATAGGTCAAAACACGGTTTTTTGTATTCGGCAAAGATTTTTCGCGATGTACAAAGACTTTTGGGGACCGTCTTTGTACATGCACAAAGATTTTTTGGAAGACAAAAACTGCAAAAAAGGTTCGAAATTCGCAAAATTATCGGCGCTCCGCGCCGAAATGAGCAATTGTGTGTTCTATATATCTTTATAATTTCAGAAATTGCATTTCGAAAGGAAAAATGCCAAATTTTTTGGCGCTTCGCGCCGTTTCTGAGACGATTATTACTGATTTTTGCCCTCAGAAACCTAGAAATTGCTAAAATACGTAACCAAAGGTCGAACAACTCTGTTTTTTGCCACACTAAAATCGCTACTGTACCATATTATAGTACCCAAAAATTTGTGTGTACGAAATGTACAACGACTTTTAGGGGCCATCTTTGTACATGTACAAACGGACCTTGTACATGTACAAACGGACCTTGTACAAAAAAACGCTGGGTCAAAACATGAGCTTATGGCGCGAAGCGCCCTAAATTTGACACTTATGGCTAAAAACGCTTAAAATCTTTTTCTACAGATTTTCAGGAAAATTTTAAAAGCTTTTGAAAAAAATCGGTAATTCAGAGAGAAGTTTTTTGCAGGGGTGCAAAATTTTTTGCGTTGTGGAAAATTTTTCGAAGGGTGGAATTTTAACGCTCCCTAAACCAGACAAAAGTCTGATTAGCATTTAGTGAGCAAAAATGTCAAATTTTCGCCGTTTTGTGACAATTTTTAGTATTTTTTGTCGTCAGAAATCCAGAAATTAGGTAAAGGGCACTATCAAAGGTTGAAAAAACCCTATTTTACCACACTGGAATGGAATGCGCTACCGTATCATATTTGAGTACCCGAAAATTTGCATGTACAAAATGTAAAATATGTACAAAGGGACCGCCTACAAAAACACTGGGTTTGACTGAACCCCCCCACCCTTTGAATTTGATGGACCTTCAGTATTCGATAGCTTCCAAGAATTAAATTTTTGGTACTTTTTCCTGGATTTTGCTTCAATAGACCCTTACATTTGGTTGCTGTCCATGATAACAGGCGCAAAGTAGTTTTTTTGGGAATTGAGGACTTAAATAGTTTATTGTGGAAATCTGCAACCTGACCTATTTTTGTCTTTTAGGTCTACTGAATTTACACGGTACTTACATTGATCTAGTCGGTAAATTTAGACGAAGACTGTATATTTCTTCCTAATTTGACGGACTGAATAAGAGTTCTTAATGTAAGAGAGAAGACTGTCAAAAAGGTTTATTATCATTTATGATGAATTTTCTCTTTTGAAATTAAGTGGAACAGATAAGTAGAAAATGTCACTTCTTATTTTTAAGTCAGAATTTAGAGGGATAAAGCCGAGATACTTTGCGTAAATTTCGTGCATGAGGTGTGCATGTTGTGCCGATCGCTGGATCAGGTACTGTGGGTCATTTTAGAAAATCGTAAGAGACACGTAAATCAGCACATTTCAATTGCTATTTTTAGAAAGCTGAAATTTTGCGGTAGCTAGTAGCATTTTGACTGGGGTCACTTTCTGTTTCGGGGGATCGAAATGCATATGCGGAGACCCTCAGAATTTTTTACTCGTTCATGTTTCTCTATACATATACAGCAATGGAATACTGGGGGGTCAGGCCCATAAAAATTTCAAGGAGTACCTTTTTTGGGCTAAAAACGATGGGCACACATCAAAAACACGTTTTGACGTTCAGACAATCTTCGTTCTTTCTACAACAAAAGAAGTAAAAAATTCGAAAAATTCAATTGAACAAAGTACAGTCAAAAAATGTTCAAACATTTGAGACTTGAGCCAAAAATGAGCTAAAAACGCTTAAAAAGGCACACGTTTTGCAATTTACAACAAATCAACAACTCTTGTCGTGGGGGGGGTTGCAGCCATTCTGCGGGAATCCGTTGTTATTCTGAGGGGGGTCCAAACTCTCCCAAACCTCTCAAGAGCACGTTTGCCTTTCTCTTGTCTTATTATCTGATGATTTTAGGAATGGCTATCCGCAGGGCACGGCGAATGCACCGAAATAACGACCGAAAAAGAATTTTTCGATGCGTCTAAACGCAGTCAGCGTATGGTCTGTCATTTTTACGTAAACACGTCGGAAAATTGTCGAATAATTGACCAACACTTCAAAATATTGGCTCCGAATCATTTGGAAACGCGATTCTGTAAAATAAACGCCGAAAAATCACCATTTCTAGTCGAAAAACTGAAAATCAAATTGATGCCCACGTTAGTACTTGTTTCGGACGGTCAAATCGTTGGACAAATGCGTGGTTTTGATTCGCTAGGTGGTTGTAAAGATTTCCCAACATCGACACTTGAATGTAGACTGGCTGAATACGATGTTATCCATTAGTAAGTCCACAGAGACAACTTATATACAAACATATGATAGAAAAGAAACCCCACCCCAAGTATTTATAGCAACGTCTTAATCGATGTTTTATTTTGCAGCTCTTTTTATTTTTTCTGCACAAGCTTATTAGTTTATGATGAAAATACTCGTATGATAATTGGTTGAACGCAAGGACTGACGATTTTTGATGGCTCAAAATTTTGGTTGGGGGTACTCGGCCATTTTAGGGTGGGGGAGGGGGAATGACCTTCAATTTTGGGCCAAAAACACCTTGAAAATGGGGGGACAATTAACTTTGGGTTGGAATTCCCCATCCCCTTGTTAAATGTATGAATTCGGCTGATTCTCCATATAGCTTTGTTTCAGACTTTTAAATCGGGTTTAGAACACACCTGGGCATGGAGGGGTTGGGGGTATGCACCCCCCCCGAGAATCAAAATACCCCCATAATTCAATTTTTGAAAATTGTTTTCGCAATTTTTGATGCCAATGGATAGTGCTCGATGAGAAACGTTGAAAATTGTGTTTTTTCGCCATACCACCATCTTAAAGGCCATTTTTTTTGACCTTTGAAAAATCTTGCGCCCCCAGAATTTTGGTGCCGCCTACCTATGGTTTAGACTCCAGCCAGACATCAAAATCTTGCTGAAGCGCAAAATTTTTATCTTTAAAGTTTTATCGTGTTATCGGAATTTTGCTCTGCGAGTGGATAAAGCTTACAAAGGCTAAAATTGGTGTTTTTTGCCTTTACTATACATGCATACAGACTCGTATCCAGGATTCGGCTAAGGGATGGAGGGGGCGGAGCGAACTAAAATTAAATTGTCTATATCTCGGAAAATTCATCGGAATAGTCGCAAAAATCGCATTTTCCGACGTTTTTTTGACATGTTCTATCCATTAAGATCATAAAATTCAAACTTATTAAAAAATTGTTCTTCTTACTTAAAAGGCTACAAAAAGCATCGTTTTTTGGCCGCGCTTGAGACAAAATTATGGAAAACACACGAGGCGAAAATTTGAAGATTTAAGGTCAAAAATATATTTTTCCATCTCTTCGTGCATTGTATTACCTTTCAACTTTTTTCTTTTCCCCAAAATACTGCCTTTCCTCTATTTCTTCCTATAAAAAAATTAGACCTTTTTTGCAATTTTTGTCTTCCCAAAATCTTTGTACATGTACAAAGACGGTCCCGAAAAGTCTTTGTACATCGGGAAAAATCTTTGCCGAATACAAAAAAACTGTCTAACAGTATAATTTTACTTATGTGCATGTCATATACTTATTTTTCGAGCAGCAAATTGTTCAATTCATTCGTCCAGATAGTTTTCCTCAATTATTTCAAATATATCTGATGTTACAGGGCATTCCGGCGCCCTAAATGTTATTTGTTTTCATGCAAATTTAACAAGATTATTTATCCCCCCTGGAGGAATCTCGGTCTACCCCCCCTCCTAATGTGCATGCATGATCATACCTGGGCGTGTGGGATTTGGGGTATGCACCCTAGAAACCAAAATACCCCCAGAATTTAATTTTCGAATTTAATTTCTGAATTTTTTTTTGTTTTTTTCGCAATTTGTTGATGCCAATGGATAGTGCTCAATGAGGAACGTTGGAAAATGGTGTTTTTTCGCCATACTACCATTTTTGAGGCCATTGAAAAAATCTTGCACCCATCCTACCGGTGACGCCCACTTATGTGAATGATGCCTTACTTTTGACCTGAAATTATATTCTATTCGTTGCTCTTTAGCGACAAGTCGAAGTCATCTATCGGCCAATCGACGTCTGTCAATCAATCTATATTGGGAATAAAACCAAAGTCAAAGAATTCAAAGTCAATCAGAGACGGTAAAAATTCGCGTCAAAATGATGATTCGGAATCGGATGGCGACGATTGGTAGAAAAGGCATGCAGAACAAAATAAAGTGTTTAATGCGGTTTTATTCACGTCACACATCAGTGTAGCAGTGGGCCGGGTCGGACCACACGTGATCTGGGGTGGGTTGTGTCTTAACCCCGCTCCCTTGGAAATTTTTTCAACCAGCTTTCCGCAACAATTCTCGATTTTTCAAAAGTTTTCAAAAATTCATGGAAAAGCCGCTGTTTGGGCATTTTTAGCGATCTATTTGCTCAATAGTATTACATTTTTTGGCGCTTAGCGCCATATCCTTTCTTGACCATATTTTGTTGAATTTTTCGATTAAAAAATTTTTTGTTTTTACTTTCTATGTTCTAGAAAGATGAAGTATCGTCGTGAACGCCAAATAAGCGATATTTTTGACGCGTATCCACGATTTTCGATCTCAAAAAGGCACTTCAAGATTTGACCCCTCCAGAATCTTTAATCAAATCTCATCGTTTCTTGCGATTTTCGAATTTTCCATTTTTTTAAATTTTTCCGTTTTTTCGAAATTTCGGACATTCTCTCGCATATTAAAATTTCAGACTACCTCTGAATTTCATTCCTGCCTTGTCCAGGCATGGTTCGCGTTATCCTTACAATTGATCATTCTTTCGACGCTGTACTTGGCAGACTATCGCTTCGTTTACGTTAGAAGTGTTTCAGTTTTCAAAAAATTACAGTGTAATTATAAGAGAATAGAATTACATAATGCGGATATTTTTATATACAAGGCGGTGTTCGCTAACTTAGCTTTCAGCTAAACATGTTAAAGCTGATTTTGGTGGAAATTCAAAAAGTTATTGTAAATTAATCAACCATTCAACAGAAATTCAAAAAGTTATTGTAAATTAATCAACCATTCAACAGATTACGAAGACTTAGCGGTGTTTGCTTTATCCGTTAGATGTACTGCAGACATAGGGGAACACACCTGGGCGTGGGGTATGCACCCTCCTCTCGAGAAACCAAAATACCCCCCAGAATTCAATTTTTGAATTTTTTTTCGCAATTTTTTGATGCCAATAAATGTTGCTCGATAAACGTTGAAGAATGGTGTTTTTTTCGCCATACCACCATTTTTAAGGCCATTTTTTGACCTTTGAAAAATCTTGCATGCCCTCCCCAGAATTTCGGTGCTGCTCAAGTATGAGGGGGAATCGATCTCTAACGCCTAAAGTCGGCCTCCCCCCAAAGTCAGAAACATTTCACCCTGCCCCATGATTTTTGTTGGCGAAACGTTGCGGTTTCTGGCCATTTAGGTGTCTTGTAATTTTTGGTCGAAAATTGGGTCATTTACTCCCCTCCACACATGGGCGTGGGGGGTTTGGGGGGATATGCATCCCCAGAAGTTGAAATACCCCCCCCAGAAATCAAAATACCCCCCCCAGAAAATTTTTTGCTTTTTTTGCAATTTTTTGATGCCATTGGATAGTGATCGATGAGAAACGTCGAAAAATGGTGTTTTTTTCGCCATA
This sequence comes from Mermis nigrescens, assembly GCA_036768485.1. Taxonomy (NCBI): domain Eukaryota; kingdom Metazoa; phylum Nematoda; class Enoplea; order Mermithida; family Mermithidae; genus Mermis; species Mermis nigrescens. The sequence continues at coordinate 3,761,648 of JAVLUZ010000161.1, forward strand.
CGACCACTTTTAAGACCATTTTTTGACCTTTAAAAATTTTTTCACCCCCCCCCCCCCAGAATTTTGGTGCTGCCCACCTATGCTCCCCTCGCCTTAAAAATGATCTTGAATACCCCACTCCCAAATTTCGAGCCGTTACACGTATGATGTACGTTGTGGGTACTGGATTTATGTACCTACCAAAACCTAATCATTTTAACAGCTTTTATAAAAAGTTTTCCTTGATAAACCATATCTAAATAGCATTGCTGAGATGAACGTCTGAATGTGAAAGCAGTAAGCACTAGAGGTTTGAATATGAAATTATCAAGCAAATTTATTTGAAAAGATAAATTAGAATTTTTTTGGCTTTTTCAAACTAATAAAAGCCAAATTTTAGGCTTTATCCTAATTTTCAAGTATTTCGTGCCGGTGATTGGCTACTTTTTATCCAATTGAATATTTTACTGAGTCTAGCTTTAAATCTTGCGTAGGTACCTATGTACTAATTTACTTATTCGATTTCATGTTTTTTAGTCGTATATCTTTATTACTTAAATATGTTATGCAGTTGCATTGCTATGCGGACTGTTTTTATTCATTGCTTTCCTATTGTCTTATACATATGTATGTATGTAAGTGCTGTACGTATTTGTTGTATTGTACGCCGATTTCAATCTCATTTGAGCGCTACTTATGCGCAATAAATTATTGCAAAAAACAAGTTTTGATCAATATTTACTACATGACCACACATGGGCGTGGGGGTATGCACCCCACTAGAAGGCCGAATACCCCCACCCCAAAAAACCGAAATACCCCCTAGAATTCAATTTGGAAAATTTTCTCTCGTTTTTTTCGATGGATATGGATAGTGCCTGATGAGGAACGTCGAAAAATGACGTTTTTTCGCCATACCACCATTTTTGAGGTCATTTTTTGACCGTCAAAAATCTTGCACCCCTTTGGTGCTGCCCAGGGCGTGGGGGATTTGGGGGTATGCATGCACCCCTAGAAACCAAAATACCCCTCCAGAATTAATTTTTGAATTTTTTTTGTTTTCCCCCTAATTTTTTGATGCCAATGGATAGTGCTCGATGAGGAACGTTGAAAAATCGTGTTTTCTTCCATCATACCACCATTTTTAAGGCCATTTTTGGACCTTTGAAAAATCTTGCACACCCTCAGAGTTTTGGTGATGCCTACCTATGGCGGCAACTATGATAATCGTCGGTGCCATCGAGGCATTTGGATACACCAAACGTCTAACCATTTACTAAAGGTAATGTTAGGAAGGCTATCGATCCCAAAACGAAGTAAGTTCTTACCACATGTGTTGACCGGATACCATGTATTGTGAGGAATTTCGCTATCTTCATTCCTAGTTAGTCACCAGTAGGTGGGCTGCACCAAAATTCTGGGGGTGCAAGATTTTTCAGAGGTCAAAAAATATTCTTCAAAATGGTGGTATGGCGGAAGAAACATTTTTTAACGTTTCTCATCGAGCACTATCCATTGGTATAAAAAATCACAAAAAAACGAAAAATCTTCAAAAACTGAATTCTGGGGTGGCGTATTTTGGTTTTTGGGAGTATTCGGCCTTCTGGGGGTGTTTACCCACAGACCCCCCACGCCCATGTGTGGTCCCCACTACACCTGGGCGTGGGGAGAGGTAAGCTTTACCCCCCCCCTCCGAGAAATCAAAATACCCCCCCAGAATTCAATTTTTGAAAATTTTTTTTTCGTTTTCTCGCAATTTTTTGATGCCAATGGATAGTGCTTAATGAGAAACGTCGAAGAATGGTGTTTTTATTGCCATACCACCATTTTTAAGGCCATTTTTTGACCTTTAAAAAATCTTGCACCCCCAGAATTTTCTTGCTGCCCACGTATGGTCGGCCAGTTGGTGGACACATGTTGGGGTAGTACTACACGTGGGGGTATGCGCTGCGCACACCCCAGAAGGCCAAATACCCTCAGAATTCAAATTTTACAAATTTTTCGCAATTTTTTGATGCCAATGGATATTGTTTGATGAGAAACGTTGAAATGGTGTTTTTCGCCATACTACCATACGTGGGCAGCAAGAAAATTCTGGGGGGTGCAAGATTTTTCAGAGGTCAAAAAATTACCTCTTAAATGGTAATGGCGGAAAAAACACCATTTTTCGACGTTTATCATCGAGCACTATCCATTGGCCTCAAAAAATTGCGAAAAAAATTAAGAATTGAGTTCTGGGGGAGGTGCATACTACCATTTTTAAGACAGTTTTTTTACCTTTGAAAAATCATGCACCCCCGGAATTTCGGTGCCGCCCACCTATGGATAGTACCCAAGTACATATATTATGTAGTGTATTTTTCTTCACCAAGTGCATGAAATCTCATAAGCAAATGTCTTGTTACTGTAATACCCGATTTCTTTGTGGCGCGACGGGGTAAGGACCACACATGGGCTTGGGGGTATGCACCCCCAGAAATCAGAATACCCCCAGAATTCGAATTTTGAAATTTTTTTGCTTTTTTAGCGATTTTTTGATGTTATTGGATAGTGCTCGATGAGAAACGTCGAAAAATTGTGTTTTTTCGCCATACGACCACTTTAAAGACCATTTTTTGACCTTTGAAAATTTTTTCACCCCCCCCCAGGATTTCGGTGCTGCCCACCTATGGTAAGGACCATACGTGGGCAGCAAGAAAAATTCTGGGGGGGGTGTGCAAGATTTTTTTGAAGGTCGAAAAACGGCCTTAAAAATAGTGGTATGGCGATAAAAACACCATTTTTCGACATTTCTCATCCCCCCCCCCCCCAGAAATCAAAATACCCCCTAGAATTTCGATTTTTGAAATTTTTTTCGCAATTTTTTGACGCCAGTGGATGGTGCTTGATGAGGAACGTCGAAAAATGGTGTTTTATCGCCATACCACCATTTTTAAGACCATTTTTTGACCTTCAAAAAAAATCTTGCAACCCCCCACGCCCAGGTGTGGTAAGGACTGATCCGAGTCACCTGTCGAGCAATAAAAAAATGAGGGCTACGGTAATAGGTACATAGGTTTAGTTACCGGTCGTTCTCGCGCACTAGGTTAGACTGTAGGTGCGCTGCCCCCCCCACGGTAAAGAAACCGATTTGAGCAGATTATTCTGTTTTAAACGCACGCTTTATCAGATTTCAGATTCCGGTCAAGATTTGGCCCAAGTACGAATCGCAGATTCTGTAGTCGAAATTATGTAGGTGAGATTCAGCAGTAACGGTTTTTTCAGATTTTGAAATAAGGTCAATATTGCAGATTTTAATGAAAAAGCGGCATTTGCGATTCTGTACATATGCAGGTTTCAACGAAAAAATGGTCAAACGAGGAAGGCTGATACGCTGCTCCAGCATTTTCGCAAAGACATACAGTGTCCCTCCCTACCTACATACCTGCTACACATAACGTACCTATGTCACACGTGGGCGTGGAGATCTGAACTTCGAGCAATTCGGTAGACCCCCTCAAAATAACATTTTCAAAAAATTTCATTGTTTATGCTAGCGAATAGAGCCTGATGAGGAACATCGAAAAACTGTAGTTAGCTCCTATCATTAATTTCCAGGACTTTTTTACCTTTAAGACTTTTTTGGCCCCTCAGAATCTCGTAGCTGTCCATGCGTACCTATGAGTTGTCACTTGCCAATAGGTACATATGTCGGCACTTCTAAATGCTAAGCCATTTCGAAACAAAAAAAACAATATCGGGCAAAAATAAATACGCGGATTAACCATCACACGCAACGCAACTCAGCAAACCCAAATAGCGGTAACACTTCACTTTGCTTTATCACGATTGGACATTTGCTAATAAAATTTACTATTCCTATTCAGCTACAAGCTTGCATTTAGAAAAAAAAACATTCGTAGCTAAAATAAAGTAGTTTATTAAAATAGGCTTAAGTTTTAGACAAAATTTAGGAATAATAAAATTTGCTGCTTTTTAAATCACACTAAATCGCAAATTGTAGATTGAGGCAGAATATCGGTGCTTATTTAGTTGACTGGGGGGTTCTTAAAATTCTGAAGGTTAAAAGTATAGAAGAATTGACTTGAAAAAGTACTATTTTCCGACATTTCTCACTGAGCTCTATCCATTTGCATAGAAAAATCGTGAGAAAACCACTGGGCTGAGGAGGCCTTATGAATTCTAGGAGGCAGTCCGTTAGACCCACCCTGAACATACGTGAACAGCATTTCTCGTGAATATAACGAGCAATGCTCAAAATGAATAGGATAGCTGTCGTTTCGAAGAAAATTCTGACGTAGGTACTCAAGCATTTAGTTCAAATCTAGAAAATAAATATCGATTTTTCGCCCTTTTAGCCGAATGAACTAAACTTTCACTATTCACTCTCAAAAAATTGTCTGAAAGGATTAAATGTTATTAAGTCAGAAGAAGCAAAAAATGGTAGCATTAATTCGAAAGAAAAATATTCCTAATCAAAGATTATATTATGCCAGTTTGAAAATTTGTATTTTTATATCAATTACACTTGCCAGAAAAGCAAACATAAATATCGACAAAGTCAAATAAAATTGCAGTGCGCCCACAAGATTACATTTCAAAATCGTCTGGCAATTCAAACTTGACCGACACTTTGTGATAGCTGATCACTGAACTGGTCAGCCACCAAATTATGAACGGTTGCGACAGTGAAATAAATAATAAAAGGTAAAGTTTCCGTTTGCGCCCGTCAGAGCCCGAAAAGTTTTCCAATACAAAACCTTTGACACTTCTGATCTGAAAAAATACCGTATTATTTACCAATGCTGATTTTTACAAGGCACGTATCTCGGGGGGAATGAAGGGGGGTTCGGTCGGACCCCCCAAAATTCAGAAGAATCGGAAAAATAGAACTTTTTAAACATTATTCTGTGCTATTTTTGGCCTTTTTGGGCTTGGTCTCCCCAAAAATTTGTGTTGACCCCCAAAATAGGAGGGCCAGCTACGTGCCTGATTATTACAAGGCAAATAGAGGACTAGAAAAGGCGAAATCAGTATTATCTAGTCAGAGAATCGGTAGACAAGCCGTCCATTTTATTGACTAATGTAGACAAATATTAGATTTTAAAAAAATTGATGAAAACATCGTAATATTCAAAAAATTGTCACAATTGGTCTGAATTCATTCAAGGGAATTTAATTTTTTCAAGGGATTCAAGGGGGCGAGGAAGGCGGGCGACCCCCTATTGGCCAAACATAGTTGACGAGATAAGAATAGATATGTAATTTGCAATGATTAACAAAAACAGCAATTTCAGCACAGTTTTCTTCTATTTTCAAGCATAACTTTTAAAAATTTTCGACGCACTGCCTCAGATGCTACAAATACAGGAAATCGTGCAGTAATATAAGTTTCTAAACGTCCTTTCGCCTAAAATTTACACATTTTCCGGCGCTTCTTGCCGAATTTTCGGTAGAGTTAAGGAAACTCAATCATTTTCAGACAAAGTTGTTACGAAAATCCTAGATCCGCCATTGTCTTGCAACTTTGCATGGTAAAACTTCACACTATTATAGCTTGCAATGCACAGTATCGTGATTGTTGTTTCAGCTTAGATCGCTTTTGTAATATATTCACACTGATTCAAAAAGTAGTGATCTATGCACAAGGTTACGTGAAACAGACTTTAGATTGAACCGTGTTTTAGCACAACGTAAATGAATCAGATCCTCTGTACCATGCGCAAAGGCTTTTTTGGGAGAAGGCAATGTTTTTTCTAAACAAAGACCTTAAAAACATTATCCTTAAAACCCTGAGTACATTTTGTACATTTAAATTTTACGGTACCACATATTTATATTGTCGAACATTAACTCTGGTATAGCTGGGTTTCTAACGATGAAAAATACTTAAATTTTCTCAAAAATTTGACGCTTTTGCCTTTTGAATGCTGTTTCTGTCATTATAGAGACATATATAGAAATGGAAATTGCTAATTCCGGCAGATCCCCAATCGAACTTCGAGCAGGTGCAAATTGAGGTTCGATCAAAGGTCGACACGCTAAAATTTTTCGGCAATCTCAGACCTTTGTTAATACTTTTTACCCTCCCCAAAATCTATGTACATGTGCAAAGACGGTCCCAAAAAGTCTTTTACGAAAAAATCTTTGCTGAATACAAATAAGCGTGGGTGAGAGTATAATTTCTTTTGAATTTTACACTTGTTAAACCTTAATCCAATATAGTAGTTTTGTTTCCTAATCACTAGACACCTCTTCAGCTTTGCGAAAGTGTCAAATATGGATGTAAGAAGCGTTACGCAGCTTATAATTTTGTCCCACACGCTCTTCTAAACACTTAGAATCGCTTTTGTTTTGAAGAGTAAGATAACGCACGGAAAGGTGGAAAAACTGCAGCTCTTCCTTACGAAACCTTTAAATTTCAATAGAATATTTTCCATAAAATTTGTCACAATCGCGACAAGAAACTTATTTTAACAGTCTATTAAGGGATCATAACTTTTTTTCGAAAAATCCAAATTTAATGATCTTAATGAAAATAGCGTGTTGAAAAAGAACGAGAATTGCAATCTTTACTGGCCATTCCGATAGATTCCGCAAAAAAGACCCAAAGTATCTTGGATCCGGCCCCCTTCACTTAGGCGTATCCTGGATACCGGTCTGCCTACATAAATGTCTCTCAAGCACAAACTCGTAAGACCTTGCACTGTGCATAAAGACTGATTGATCAGTGAATCCGAGCAGCAGGGAGAGGAGCCCCAAATGAAAACAAGAGTTTATTCTTCAAAAAAGTTCATTAGAGGAAAGGATCAAAAATTCTCAAAGGACATAAAAAATTATGTTAACGCAGTTTCTTGCGCATTTTTGAGCTAATAAGCACAAAGAGTCGATTTTCTTGATTCTTTATCGTTTCAAAGCCCAGAAAATTACTCAAAAAATAAAAACTTCGAAATACCCGTAGACACAGTATCTGCTTTGAAAGCTTTCGACTCCCCCGAATAAAATGCTTTAAACGGGCCTACATCACACATAGACAGTGGCGTAGGTATGGGGGATTGGGGGGACTAGTTCCCCTAAAATTTAGGAAATACGAGCATTTTTTAAAAGGGTCTTCCGAAGGAAAAAATGGAAAACTCTCAAAGCGCATCTGACAGATCGTTTGATTAGATTTTAGCACACTATTGAACTAATATGCCCAATATTTTATACACAGCATATTTTTTAATAGAATTCGAATAAGGTTATATTCTTTGAAAAATTTTTCAGTGCGTAGATCTCGCTGTGAAAAGCTCAAAAACGTCATTATTTTTGTCTGTCTATAAGTAGTTGTTGAGATATTCGACTTCCAAATTTAGTCCCCTCAAATTCAGAAGGCCAGCTACGCCACTGCACATAGGCACGGCGTTTAGGGGCCCCAAATAATCGACAAACCCCAGAATTGAATTTTTGGTGCTGTTTTTTTGGCGATTTGGCCCCATCGGACCACACATGGGCGTGGGGGTTTGGGGGGTGTATGCACCCCCCAGAAGTTGAAATACCCCCCAGAATACAAATTTTGAAATTTTTTTTGCTTTTTCAGCGATTTCTTGATGCCATTGGATAGTTCTTGATGAGAAACGTCGAAAAATGGTGTTTTTTCGCCATACGACCACTTTTAAGACCATTTTTTGACCTTTGAAAAATTTTTCACCCCTCCCCCATAATTTCGGTGCTGCCCACCTATGCATCGGACCCCCTGAATCGGGCTGCTGCCCACATATGGTCTACATATATAATTCTTATAAAATGAGCTCTAATGCAATCATTCGATTTTAGCATTTAAGATACATATGTGTAGCAATTCAAAAAATCATTGCAGGATTTACTTACTAAAAAGAACACAATAGCCAACGAGCAGTAGGCCAGACTTCCGTAATACAGCGATTTGTCCATAAACAAATAACTGACGAGGCAAGCATTCATGCTAAACACAGTTACTGTGATAGAAAGGTTAAATCGCACGTACACACGTGCATATGGAATGAGGGAAATAGTAAAGAAAACTATGAAAGACAGAAACATCGTAAAAGTAAACTTTTGTATCGACGTACAAAAATGAGCGTGGGGTCTGGATTGACACCTGAATAAATGTTGAAAGTTGATTTGACCCGCTAGCAATGGAAACCGGGTCGATGTATCACACATGGGCGCCATAGGTGCACAAGGTCAGGGTCGGCAGGAGGGGAGGGGTGAAATCCCAAAATCCAAAACAGTAAATTTAACGTTCACGATTTTTTTGCTGTTTTAACGATCAAAATGGTCAAAATAGCCTATAAAACGTTTTTTCGTGGTAATATAGCAATTTAAAAGCATTTTTAGTCCATTTTTACGACAATATATCACTTTTAACATTGAAAAATGCAAAAATTTATCAATTTTAAGCGCTTTTTGAGTAAAAAGCACTTAAAAGAACTAATCTGGCGCGGAATGCCGGAAAAAATTTGACGCTTTTACTGCTTTTGATTTCAAAATGCAAAAAAACCTTCCATCAGCTCAAAATCGCCGGACAGTACCTGTGCGGTTGAACCTTCAGGAGGGTAATACCACCCTGACCCCTCTATGTGCATGTATGATGGGCGTGGGAGGGAGTCTGGCTGGACCTCCCAGAATTCAACGGACCCCCAAAATCGATAGACCCTTAGAATTTAATTTTTTTGTGCTATTTTCGGAAATTTTACCCCATCGGACGCTCAGAATTCGGTCGCTGCCTAGATATAGTTGGTTTGGTATCAACACAAAGATCTGCCGGTAGGTACCGATGAAAGATTTTGGACAAAAGGCGATACAAAAGGTAAAAAAATGAAGATGAAGCTAGGGAAATACATAGATATTATGTTAAAGCCAGCCAATCGATCAACGTATCAATCAGCGTACATGTAAAATGGGATGGGGATTCTCCAATCAAATTCAGTCGTTCCCCCATCCCCCAAATTCAGAAAATTTTTGACCCATCCCCCGATTTTTGGCGAAAACTTGCGTTTTTAACCATTCTTAGGAACTTTTTGTCATTTTTGGCTAAATATTGGAGGTCACTCACCCCTTAAACGGCCGGGAATCCCATCCAAAATTTTAAGCTTTTATTAGTCTGTCAACCAGCCAGCAACCAAGCAATTAATTAGGAATAAGTTGTAACTAAACCACCAATTCACCAAAAAGTGATCAACTCTTAGCCAATCAATTAACCAATAACCAACCAACCATTCGATAGTCAATTGACCGATAAGAACCAATCAATAACAAACAAGCAAACACACGTGGACGTGGGGGGTTGGGAAGGGGTATGCACCAGTTTTTTCTGTACAAGGTCCCTTTGTACATGTACAAAGATGGTCCCTAAAGTCTTTGTACATTTTGTACACACAAATTTTTGGGTACTATAATATGGTACAGTACCGATTTTAGTGTGGCAAAAACAGAGTTGTTCGACCCTTCGTAGTGTATTTTACCATTTTTAAGATCATTTTTGACCTATGGAAAACCTTGAACCCCCTTCAGAATTTTGGTGCTGCCCTCCTTTGCAAGCTAACCAACTAACCAATAACCAATTAAAACTTTTTTAAATGTCTATTTTTCGCGATTTTTTACACCAATGGATAAGCTAGATGAAAAACGTCGAAAAACGGTCTCTTTTGCCTCATCATAAATTTTTCAGTATTTTTTCAGATTTTTGGTCCCATACAATTCAGGCCCTGCCTATGTATATGCAAGTATGCATTTTGACACACTGTTTCTTACCACACAAATTTGTAACTGGAGAAAGCAAGCGTATCCCATACTCGCATGGACTGAGATATATTCATGACGTATTTTGCAATTAGGACGAGAATATTTTCGAAAAGCAACCATGCTAATGCAGAGCTAGCGCATATGCCAAGTTTTTCGGGTGAAAACCTGTATAAGACATGTAAAAAAGGTAAATACAACATAACAGAAGAGTAAACATGTCTAGGTTAAAAATCAGCATCAAATAGCAATATAGCGAATATAGAAAATAGCCTAGAAATGAATAATTAACACTAGAAAAATTTACAGTGTGGAGCAAACAATAGTTTAAAAAGAGCATGTCAAAGACCCAAAATTCTACCAGACCCATGTACAGCATTGGAATTCCGGAGGGGTCAGGCCCAAAAAATGTTTAAAAAAGTGCCTTTTTGGGCTAAAAAACAATGATTATATGTCATACATGGATAGTATGGGAATCCTGGGGGGTGGTAAGCACACCTGGGCGTGGGGAGGGGGGTTCGTGGGGTATGCACCCCCCAGAAACCAAAATACCCCCCCAGAATTCAATTTTTGAAATTTTTCGTTTGTTTTTTCGCAATTTTTTGATGCCAATGGATAGCTTGATGAGAAACGTCGAAAAATGGTGTTTTTATCGCCATACCACCATTTTTAAGGCCATTTTTTGACCTTCAAAAAATCTTGCACCCCCCGTAATTTTTCTTGCTGCCCACGCATGGTGGTAAGGGTGATATATATATATATATATATATATATATATATATATATATATATATATATATATATATATATATATATATATATATATATATATATATATATATTAGTGATGTCTGGGCACCGGCGCCGGTACTAGCACCGGCACTGGGCCGGTGCTAGGCTGTACCGGCGCTGGTGCCGGTGCTAGATAAAAGAGAAAAAATTAGTGTAAAAAGAATAATTGAAGCTCATTTATCACCAATTTAATGAATAAAGGCGCAAAAAGGTAGCATTTTGTTAATAAAATCTTCTGATTAGCATAGTGAAGCATTTTGACTGAACTTCAGAACAAGTCTTCGAGCTTTAAAAATGAATTATTAATTTAACGAAACACATCTTATTGAAAACATCAATTAACAGCAAGAAGCGTGGATACTAATAAATAAAGTAAATTAAAATTAAAAACATCGACATATAGAGCGGAAAGTTCTTCTAATTCTACCATCTGTAGGCAAGAAGGATGAGTACTACAGAGTAGTTTTCAACTTAATTTCATCAAATCCATTTTTATTTTTCCATTTCGTGAGCAGAAGACCGTAAAACGCAGCTAGAATTTTAAAATAGTTTTTATGCAAAACTTTTTCCTGCAAATTATTCAGAAAAAGCTTGTTAAAACTTTGTAAATGAACTTCTATGTAAGTCTTTTGCATTACTAATATATCCCATGTTTGTTTTCAGAGGCTTTTGAAAATGTGAAATGATAAACTCAAATAATTTAACCTCAAAAAGTTTTTGTGGCTATTTTCATGTTTGTTTCCTACTAGTTGAATATTTAGCTAATGCACAAGCCAATCTTGATTGCGCTACACTTAAACTTATAATACTACTATTTAACTTTTATTTTTCTTCGAATTTCAATTTTATTACAATTTTTTGTTTGTTTAATGCTTAAGTGAGAAAATTAATATGTATTCATAAATTAAAAATAATGAAGTCGTTACTAGCCAAATGAAATTTTGCCCTTAATATGTATATCCGGTGAAAAATAGGTACAAATTTAACCCTTTTTGAAGAAGCATAGTACACTATATAATATGCTAATGTAGCACCGGCACCGGTCGTACCGGTAAAAAAAGCGGCACCGGGACATCACTAATATATATATATATATATATATATATACAGGGTGGGCCAAAAAAAGGCTACATTCCGATTCAACAGGTCATAACTTCGGCTGATGTGAACATGAGACGTTAGAACTGGCAACATTAGATAGATAAAAGTGTCTTCTTTCGAATCGTGTAAAACATTTTGGCCAGCCGCCAGCGTTTCGTGCACTACGGCTATTTGTTTACACCTCACTTCGATATTCTTCTAACCTCAGAGTTTCTGCATTGTATCACATTACTTGCGTAATGTAGAAATCACTTTTTGACCTGTTTGACAATAAATACCTTCACAAAAATTAGGTAGCACAGTTTTAAACCCCAGAGTAGATACGCTTCCTATCGAGTGCAAAAATTTCAGGATATCGTGAAAATAGGATGCAAATTGATGGCAGGACCAATGACGCTATTAGCCTTTGAACAATATTAAAGTTAGGTGTAAAGTAATTGCCGTAGCGCTCGAAGCATTGATATCTGACCAAAAATTTTTTACACGATTCGAAAGAAGACACTTTTATCTATCTAATGTTGCCAGTTCTAACGTCTCATGTTCACATCAGCTGAAGCTTATGACCTGTTGAATCGGACTGTAGCCTTTTTTGGCCCACTTGTATATATATATATATATATATATATATATATATATATATATATATATATATATATATATAAAAAGCATAGCACGCAAATTCTGGGGGTGGGTGGCGTGGGGATGAAAGTTTTAAGTGCAATTGTTTGAGCCCAAACATGATGGGTACCGTCAAAAACATCGTTTTTCGACGTTTCTGGAGATGCTCTATCTTTCTAGAGCATAAAACATTCAAAAATCAAGAAAAAGTTGAATAAATTGAACGAAATATAGTTAAAACATGAGTATGTGGCGCGAAGCGCCGAAAATTTGACACTTTTGAGAAAATAGATACATAAAAACGCTTAAAAAGCACCTTGTCTACGAATTTTTAACAAATTTTTAGAAACTTTTGAAAATCCGCAAATTCTGGGGGTTGAAAAAAGGTTTTGGGGGAGGTGTAAAAATTTTTGAATTTTTCTTCCCCCACAAATTATGTATGCTACACGTCAAAAACACTTTTTGACCGTTTCGTTCTTTCTACAACATAAAAAACGTAAAAAATTTCGAAACAATTTGAAAAAATCGAGTAATTGAACAACACATGGTCAAAAAACGTATATGGCGCGAAGCGCCGAAGACTGAATATTTTTAAGCCGAAAATGAACTAAAAGCACTTAGAAGGGCACACTATTCACAATTTTTATGAAAACTCGACAATTCTGGGAAATCGCGTCGCGGCCATTTTTTTGGAAATCAGTTGTTATTCTGGGGGTCAAACCGGCCACCCCAAGATCACGTATGGACCAGACCACAAAATCAAAACGAGATAAAATTTCAAACAATAATTAAGAATCTGACACACGTTTTTTCATAGGAAGAATAGTTTAGGGCTTTTACAATGATTTTTGGGCACTTTTAGTTTTTACAATTACAGGGACTTTTTAGGACCAAATTAAATAATTGCTAGCATATTTTGCGCATTTTCCGCGAAAAATCTCAACTATTTTCGGCATTTTGCGGCACATATTGTCGGCATGTCACATCCTGTAAGATTCTATCTTTAGCTAAAGACAACTTGCTTAAAAATCTGTAACCACACTATGCGTAACTCATTGCTTCGATCCCAGCAGCCACAGCCACTTAAAGTCTAGAAAGATCTTGAAGCGAATTTTAAAATTGGTTGATTTTTTATACTTTAAAATATGTGCAAACAGCTGGCTCATTTCTCAAATGGAGCTGCAAGCTGTATCTAAAAGTACCATCCAGGGTATAACCAGAAACTTATTTCAGGAGGAGGCTCGAAATTTTTAAATTCCTTCATCTCGAGAACAGACATGCACAGCATGGGAATTCTAGAGAGGGGGGGGGTGAAATTTTAAAGTGCCCTTTTGGGCCCAAAAATGCTCGGTATGCATCAAAAACATCGTTTTCGGGCGTTTATGACAATGCTCTATATTTCTAGAGCATAAAAACACGAAAAAAATTTCGAAAAAATTCAAAGTCGAACAAATTGAACAAAAAATAGGTCAAAACATGAGTACTAAGGAGTGATGCGCCGAAAATTTGACACTTTTAGCAAAGGGATAGCTGAAAACGCTTAATACAGAACTTTTTCTACGGCTTTTCATATGATTTTTGGGAATTTCGAAAAATCGCAAATTCTGGGGAGGGGCCAAATAATTTCATTGGATGGGAAGAGTATGAAGATTTTTCTGGGGAGGGGATGAAAACCCTCCAAGATCATGTATGCTCGATAAGCATTAGGAAATGCGCGAAAAATGGCATTTTTGAGCGTTTCTCGGCGAGACCTATGTATACCATGATGAAAAAACATTTTAAAAAATCAAAAATGTTTTTGCTTAATTTCGAACTTGAAAATAATAAATCCATTGCTTGAGCAATATGCGTGACTAATTTTTAAATATCCAGTTCATGACCGACTCTAAAACATTTTGAAATTCTTGTCTCTGGATTCAATTTTGGTGGCTTCTAAGGAAAAATAAATCGGCGCGAAGCGCCGAAAAGTTTGACCTATTCACCATTTTTAAGTCAAGTCTGGGCTTTTGAGACATGTAACAGATATAATAGAAAATGATAAAAATATTTTGTCATTTCGAAGATGGGGGCCCCTCCCGCCCCAGTTAGTTACGCCCCTGATACCGTCGCTCCTTAGTGTTAACTGTTTATCAACAGATTTTACGGTGTCAGTAAACTAAAGTGAATGAGCTTTTTTACGGCCTACCTGTTTTGAGTGCCAAGCAAAACTCCGGCTAATACGATGTATGTAACAATCGCCATAGCTAATAAACACAAAATACAAAAAGTCCAAAACTGATAATTTACATAATAAGCAAGGAATTAAACTTTTTCCAAAGTATTTTAATATTGCATTGAACGCAAAAAATATTGAATTAACACACTATTCCAAACTAATTCATATTTATTGTGTGAATCAATTTATTATTGATTTCAATAGTTTTATTCTTATTAGTTTTATAATCTGTTAGTTTCGTCAGTCACTTACAGTAGGGCCTCAGTCCAGATTATCAAACAATCCCGGACCAAAGCAGGATATTTTCATATGATAATAGTAGTTTAATCTAACAAAGCTGTCCGATCATGTAATTGACGTTAAAATATTTGGGAAAGCCACTTAAAGACCGGCATATGTATATTTGGCTGTTGTCGTTTTAAATTGAGAATATGAATAAATATCCATCAAATTTGACCTATTAGATCAAGTCTGACTCAGTTAATGGCAAAGGGCGAATTTGAACAAAAATTGAAAATAATTGAAAACTAATAAAACCGCTTCGAGATTTTTTACTGATTTTGAGAGAAATTCGGAGATGAAATCAAATTCTGATTAAAAAAGCTTCAATTTTATGTAAAAATGAAATTAAAAATCCGTTTATGTAAAGTTTAAACATTATTACTTCTTTTGTCTTGAAAGGTGCTGCAGAAAATGTAACTCACTATCTGAACACCTCAGTGTGTGTGGCATGTTTAATTTCACTCCATTCCTAGCTATCCTATCATACAAGGGCATGGGGGTGAGAGTAGGTATTACTATCCCTTAGCTTAGAAATTCTGATAAATACATAGCCATTTTGGCATTGATCGACCAGGCCCAAAAAACCGGGCCCGGGCCTGCATGTATTAAGTGACATTTCGATGGAATGTGTATATTATATGCAAGTTTATGCTTAACGTACTTAAATATGAAGTTCCGTAACCATTGCATTATAAAGGCATATGTGTATTTAAGTCAAGTCAACATCAGCAAGCTTTATTCATTAATTTGCGCGCTTAGCAATTATGACTGAAGACCAAATGAAGCGGATCCAATAGCCTTTAGATTACATTTGCAAAATATCAACTTATCCACATTTTCTGGCAGTGGGCGCTTTCTTTCGTTGTTTGCTATTATCACCTGCTGCGCTTAACTCACGCTCGCTTGAACTATTGCCGCAGAGTGCGCTTAGGTAGGCGTAGCCAGGATTTTCATTCGGGGGCATAAACCAAAAACTTTTCAAGACTACTTTTGCATTGAATGCTTTGATATGGTACACTATCACGTTATGTATAGTAAAACTGAGTTTTTCAACCTTTAATAGTATAGCCCAGCTGATTTATGGGTTTCTGAAAATATAAAAAGTGTGAAGCGGCGCGAAGCACTGAAAATTTTCGATATTTTTACCGTTTTCAAGTAGAATTTACAGCCCTTTTATTGACAAACACTTCGGAAATCATGAGTGGCTCGAAGCACCAAACAATTTAGTCATTCTTTACCCCCTTAACATTTTGTAGCTCTGTGAATACTGATAGTCTGACAGTGCAGAAATATATCAAATCTGTACAAAACAATTCCGATATAACGAATTACTAACTAAGTATGAAGCACTACAATATTTTGACGGATTAAGGCTTTTAAGCGCAATGCTGGAGCTAATGCAAAGAGAAATAATAGTAATCGAGGAGCTATGCACCGGAAAATTTTGACGTTTTTGCTCTTTAAACTCAATTTATATCGTTTAAATCATACAAAATAGACAAACTAATTCCGGCGCGAAGCACCGAAAATTTTAAGAAATCACTAACCCTTTTACCCTTTTTTGTCCTCCCAAAAATGTTTGTACACGTACAACGAGATTTTACGGCTGGGGGTCTGTGGTAGCACGCTCTAACGCCAAAGCGGGGTCCGGGGCAGAGCTCCGGAAAATTTGTTAACAAAACACTTTAATCTTAAATAATAATGTTAAAATTTTCGCAAAATCAGTAAAATCCTGGTTCTGAATTAAGCCCAAAAATAGTTAAAATTGATCGAGTCTTACATTTCACAAAACTTTTGAGCTGAAATGCGATTTTAGACCTCTGCTAAGTTTATAGTGCAGCAACAGGTCACTGCCAATAAGATATAGAAAGGTGGATCAATAAAAATTTTGTTCTTACCGTTTTCAGGTCCATCTGTTACCTTCTTATTTACAAGATGCAGTTCGGAAAACAGAAAATACGCAAAAACAGAACAAAATTTGGCCATTCTTTTAATTGCAATAGAATTATGTGTTCTTGTGAAGAAAGACAAGTAAAGCAGAGAATAGACAAACTGGTAATCAATCATTTTCGCACTTTTACTATCATGCTCAATAAGCATGCGCTGTTACATTCGACGAACAAATAGTGCATGGAATCATTAAAGTGATGTAAAGCGCTGGATTATTTTAACTAATTCATGCGTCTAAACTTATGGATCTATATAACAATAAATAATAATTACTCGGCGCGAAGCGCAAACGTTAACGTTTTTCGCCTTTTTGACCTTAATTTTCGGAACACAATTATTGCACCAGAATAATCAACAAAATCTCTGAAAAATTTCGAGCGGGGTATGCCCCTATACCATACATATAACAGGAGATCTCCCCCACCCACAGTCGGACGTCCCCCCATCCCCCAGAGCCAGAAAATTTTTGACCCCCCCCCCCGATTTTTAAAAGAATCTATTTTTTGGCCGTTTTTGGCCAAAAATTGGAGAGTCATTTACCCCCTCCCTAAGAAAGGCCGGAACTCCCCAAATTTCGAGCCGTTACATGTATGCTTTTAGCAATCTAAAATTGAGTTGCTCTATTG
Organism: Mermis nigrescens; assembly: GCA_036768485.1. Lineage (NCBI taxonomy): Eukaryota > Metazoa > Nematoda > Enoplea > Mermithida > Mermithidae > Mermis > Mermis nigrescens. The sequence goes on from JAVLUZ010000161.1 coordinate 3,778,973, forward strand.
AGATCAATATGTACTCGTCTTCTTTTTTATTATTAGCATTTTTTTGAAACAAAGAATTGAGCCGATTATGCTTGCCCATGAAATTCTGCTCTGATTTTTGTATGAATAATTCCTCTTCAGGTGAAAACGGCTTAATGCTTGGTTGTACTGTACATGTCTAAATATTTTGCCAGATTTTACAAATTATAAGGTATCATTGAGATAATTCAAATAACGAATAAATAGATATGAATAATTAAATAAATAACAGTCAAACTCGGATAATGCAAAACCCGGCCTACAGAAAATCGTGCTTAACTAGCATAGGCAGAGGAAAGGACGATAGACCATGATCATTCATAGGACATGGGCAAGGTAGAGGTGACCAGATAGGGTGGAATCCAAAAATAGTCATATAGTAAATTTTGGTCATTGTTCTTGTACAAGGTCAGTTCGCACCACACCTAGGCGTGGAGGGTTGGGGGGCATGGACCCCCCGAGAAACCGAAATACCCCCCATTTTTTTTGTTTTTTTTTTCAATTTTTTATACAATTTTTTTATTAAAACAAAAAAATTCAATTTTTGAATTTTTTTGTTTTTTTCAATTTTTTGCCAATGGATAGTGCTCAATGAGAAACGTTGAAAAATGATGTTTTTTCGCCATACCACCATTTTGAAGGCTATTTTTTACATTTGAGAATGTTGCAACCTCCCCCAAGAATTTTGGTGCCGCCCACCTATGATTCGCACTAGTGCAAATGCGGTCCCCATAACTAAACGTACATTCTGCACATGTTAAATTTAGGATACGATAATGTAGTACAGTAGCATATTACGTGCGGTAAACTTGCTTTCTCGACTGTTATTAAACAAAATTAGCAATTTTTAGCGATGAAAAATACAAAAGTTTATCAATACAGCGCGAAGCGACGGAAAATTTTGATCTTTTTACCGTTTTCAGTTGGAATTTTCGGCCTTTTTCCGCAGCAAGCTCAAAAATTGTCTTGCAGCACCTTTAGTTTACTCAAAATCTACGAACAATACCCGGTTATCCAAAAGCTTAGGTAGGGGTGAAACCTTCTTCAACTCCTCCTATGCCCATGTGTGACCGTGATGAATATGTATTGTGACTCACACTGTATTTTCACAATAAATAAACATGACTCGTTTTGCAGCTTTGTCGTTAGAATTAAAATAAAAATCAGAAGGTTTGAAATAATAAGTATATTATTAATGTATTTAATGATTGAATCAATGTAAGATAATATTAAATACTAGGGACGCAACGGGTACCCGAACCCGAATACTCGGGTACCCGAACAAAATTCAGGACCCGAAGCCGAACAAAATTAAGGATCGAACCCGAATAAACTGAACTTGACTACCCGAACCCGAATAAAATTGGTATAACTACCCGAACCCGAATTTTTATGGATTTTATTCGGCTTTATTCGGGTATTTTTAAGCTCTGAAATCCCACAATTGTATGTCAAAGATTCAAAAATTTTCGGCTTTTTGCGCCGTTTTCAGTTTGCTCTACCCTAAAACGCTGAATTTCATGTAGTTATCAAGCACACATAAATGGCTATTTAATTAAGTGGCATAACTCAATCGATTCAAGTGAATTTTTAATCTTTTTATTTCACAAAACGATTGCCAAATGATATAGTAATTAAACTTGGTTTCTATCAAATTGGTCGTAATTAAACTTGGTTTCTATCAAATTAAACTTCACGAATAACAGTTTTTCGGCAGCACACATTCCCATAGGGGGTGAGGGGGGGTATTACCCCCCTTAGGGTACAAGACTCAAGTCACTATCAGACTATATTCGATGAAAACCTTTTTTGAGCTTAGTTTCTACTATGGAAAAAGTGCACTTAACTATTAGAATTTCATGAAGTGATACAGTATTTTGGAATGAAAGAAAGAGTAAATAGACAAACTATTTCTATAAAACATGCATGTAACAGCTCAAAATTTTGGGAGAGGACACTGTTTTTTTGTACGAGCCTCTTTGTACATGTACAAGGATCTCCGGAAAAGTCTTTGTATGAGCGAAAATTTTTTGTACATATAACGTATAGATATGCAATTGAATGTACACATTTTTACATACTACTAGATTGTTATCCGTGACCCGCACGCTTCGCAAAAGGTGTAACTTTGTCCTATATTCCGCTGGTTATATTAGTTCAGCCCGAAACGCCGAAATTTTCATGAGTCTTAGGTTAAAATTACACATAAAATTAGACTCAGCAAGTTAAAATGACTTGTGTTACACAATTATAAATAATAAGCGGTTGCAATGTGCTGACTGAATCTCATAATAGACACCAATTTGCTTATGAATTTAATGCAACGCAAAGATAAAAGAGTCAATTTTATTTTCAAACGGCAGAAAACAGTGCAAAGTTGTTTAATAGTTCTTTTTCTGCATAAAATCTTTATAAAACAGTGGAAATAGATGTAAAAGAAGCTTAAATCTGCACAAAGATGCTTACAGATAGATTTTAGAGTGTTAAATACCCGCGCTTAGAGCTAAATAGAATGTAACTAGCAAAGAAAAATGCTCCGATGGAACAAAAAAGATGAATATACTTGGAATTGTGGATTATTATGGATGTAAAAGGAGGGGACTAGGAAAAATCTACCTAAAGTCGGAAAATCTGCTAAAAATCGCACTTTCTCTAAGCAACGCAAAAAATCGATGTATATTCTGCGGCCAACAGATTAAAATAAATATTCAACCATAACAATGATTGAAACAGCAGCACGTTAGCTATGCAGTAGCTATGGGAAATGATATTAAGTAAACTAACAGTCTTCTAAGCCAATTGAATGAAATAGCAAACATCGAAGACAATTGAAGACATGGTTGGTTTAAAACAGTAGGAAACGCGTAAGTTGACTTGAAACAGACTTAATGTAGATACACTAGCATGCCCGAAACAATTGTGTGCACTAATCAATCGGCTCCTGCTTTGCTTGCTATAATGCTCATAAAATAAAACAACTTTAAATACAATACCTCTTAGTTTTCTATCAATCAGGTGCCAGCAATTTAAAAAAGTAACCTTGATAGATTTCGTTTATACACTCTTATCTGAAACTTCGAACATTATTTAAAAAATACACTTTTTTAGAGGCCGCAGAATATACATCGATTTTTGCGTTGCTTAGAGAAAGTGTGATTTTTAGCAGATTTTCCGACTTTAGGTAGATTTTTCCTAGTCACCTCCTTTTACATCCATAATAATCCACAATTCCAAGTATATTCATCTTTTTTGTTCCATCGGAGCATTTTTCTTTGCTAGTACACTACTTTTAATTAGCGTGATTTCAGTATATCAGTCAGTAAACACAATCAGTAACATGCCACAATAATGACAACAGTCCAAGAACGCGGAAAACAATATTGTTCTTAACATCAGCAGCATTATCCTTTTTAAACAAGACAACCTTATTGACACCATCCATTTTCAAATTAAAACTGCATTAAGTTATTTCTTCTTAATGTGCAGTTCACTTATAATCAAGCACAAAAATTTAACCAACGAATTCACATTGCAAATCCTCACTCAATCAATACACAAGCACAATGTGTTGTGACTTTTGAAATTGAAAACACCCAATTTTCAATTTTCAAATTGAAAATTGGATCAATTTTCAAATTGAAAATTGGATCAATTTTCAAATTGAAAATTGGGTGTTTGAATTTGCGATAAAGAAAATAATCAAAAGATAGTCACTTGGTTTATTTAAGCCGAGTAATAAAATAACAACCGTCCACCAATTCCAAACTAAACGCGACTAATCTGATCACTATGAAAAAGTTTTGAAAAATGAGCTTGCTAAGCGAGAGTTGTAAACCAAGAGAAACTTAAAGATAAAACCTAACATTAAATTATTAAGAGAATTTAAAACATTTTAAACTTCAAGAAAATGGAAAAGGCGGGATGTTGGTAAATTAGAAGGCAAAGATTTTTCGGCAAAAATTCAAAAACTTCACGCAAATATCAAATGTAAGGAACACTAACGCTTTGATTTGGTAGTAAAATAAATTTGTAGTATAGACTACATATTAACAACAAATGAATAGTGCAAACTTTACACAACTACTAGGTGTAGAGAATACTAACAGTTTACGGCTTATTAATGTACATGATTACAATAAAGCTGCATATCTTTGTCGACTTCTGTGCACAGTAGTGTGATTGCTGGTTCATTTTAAACCACTTTTGCAGGCAATTTACATCAATTAAACGATAGCTCTCCATGTGCAAGATTTTGTGAAACATATTATAAACACGGCTAAGAAAGATTTAACTTTGCTGCAACCCATTTAAGACAAAATTACATCTCTTCAATGATCTAAGGACACTTGAACATAATTTTTAAATCACTTTAGATTACTTTTGAGGGTAAACAAACTCACTTAATTGATGTCTCACATATGAATCCTTGAAAATTTCTTGACTTCAGTTACAAAGTCTCTGCAAGTCTATCGAATTAAGGTTAACACGTAACGTAAACTTTACACAAACACATAGCGTAAAGAATATTTTAGTCGGATTCGTAATTTTGATATTGCTCCGATATTTCTTTCAACATTTATGGAAAAATGAGTCTCCATAATGTTTTAAAGACAATAAACATTAGGTTTAAACCACTTTGCAATACTGCTGAGTGTAAGCAAGCGCGCCCAACTGACGTATATATTTCATTCCCTGTAAATTTTTATATCTCAGGAAAAAATTTCGGTTTTTGCAATGCTCTAAAACAAAGGCTAACATGCAGTGTAAAAAATTACTCGGATATTATGATCAGCATTCATGAAAAAATTATGTCTCTACAATGGTCTGAGGACATATAAACAATGAGTGTAAACTACTTTACATCACTGTTGGATGTAAACAAACGCGCCTACGTGACGTCTCACATTTGATCCTTTGAAAACTTCTAGACTCCAAGAAAAAAATTAGGTTTCTGGAATGCTCAAAAACGAAGATAAATACATATGTAGTGTAAACTTCATGTAAACACCTAGTGTAAAGAAGATTTTAGTCAGATTCGTAATTTTGATATTGTTCCGATATTACGATTAATATTTATGAAAAAATTAAGTCTACATAATGTTCTATGGGCAAACTAACAATTGGTGTAAACTACTTTACAACACCGTAGAGTGTAAACATATGCGCCAGACTGGCATATCAAATTCGGTTTCTGGTCCATTTCTAGACTTGATAAACGTGTCCCTGACTCGTAACCGGAGAAGCAGGCAGAAAAAACAAGACAGAAACGCATTTTAAACTCCAAATTTTTGACTTTACACTCGCTAAATATTAATGTATAGACAATTTGCTTTGACATGCACCCGATATAAAGCACTTTATTTTTATTCTATTGGACTTATCCCGACTTCTGGACGGAGAAAGTGGCGAACAAAAAACGCAACAAAAACGTATTTTCCATCATTTAGAACACTGTAAACTTTAAAATTCCGTACCGAACTCCCCATTGAGTTTAAAGAAATTCGGTTTGGTACAATTTGTAGCTTATAAATCGTAGTACATTCCTGTGTGCCAAAATTCTGTTGCAAAAATTATTTGGTATGAATTATTAATCAAACTTCGGAAAAAACGTGTTTTTTCGCCCATTTTACCTCTGATTTCGAACTTTACACCCCCATAAATAACTCAATATTGCGTTTTTTTAAATGCGGTTTGCTGCGATGTTTAGCCCCTGTGAGGCACTTTATTAATGCTGTCTTCGATTTGCACTGACTCATAAGCGGAAAAATTTGGCAGAGAAATCTTAGTTAAAATCCGTTTTTTTACACCATCCACTAGAGTGTAAACTTTAAACCCCAGGATCTAACTCACCATAGAGCATAGAAGACTTTGCTTATATGCAGAATGTAGCCCTTGATCCGCTCTACATTTCTGTCAGAAAACATTTTAAAAACCTCATAACCGGAGTTAGTATCGGACATAGAAAGGTTGAAAACTCGACCAAAAAGTGCTTTTTCACCCCCAGATTTTCGCACTCTTTACACTGCCGTTCGATAACTAATGCGAATTTCAAAAAACAAAAAAAGTGCCATCTGTAGAATTCATCCCTCTATTATCCTATCCCGTTCAATCCTTCGAGTCATCAATACTCAGTCGTCCACGTGCCGCAGTAAAAAGGTCCCAAAATTTGTCCTATGTTATAACGTTACACAAAAACTTTACACCTTCTTTACACAGTCAATTTTGAGTTTCAAGAAAAACAAAAAAACACGGGCAGCGAATTTTTTTATTATCTTTCTTTTTAAAAAAACCGCACCTTCCAGAAGTGTCCTGTTATAGCTGTAGGGGGGTGCACAGGTGTTGGGGGTACCCAAGTATATTATAGGTACGCGCTAACGCGCTACCTAAGATTACGATACTCGGCACGGAGCGCTGAAAATTTCCAGAAATTTTGCTAAAAAATACTCAAAAAACCTTAAAATTACCATTACGTCGCCCCAAAAAGTCTTTGTACATTGTACAAAGATAGCTCCGAAAATCTTTGTACGAGCCTCAAAATCTTTGTCTCGTACAAAAAAAAACAGTGATTGGAAGAGGATGTCCTCGGCATACATGTAACGGCTGGAAATTTCAAGTGGGGTTCCCTGGCCATGTTTAAAAGAAGGGGGAGGTTTGCGACTCCAGTTTTAGGCCAAAAATGGCAAAAACACCTGAGAATAGCCAAAAAACGCAAGTTTTCGCCAAAAAATGATGGAGGAAGGTTAAAAATTTTCTGACTTTGAAGGTGGTGCGGGGCCTGAAAGCGTTAGTGGGGAATCGCCCACACAACCTGTTACGTTTTATGTTTCTCAGTCATTTTTAGGGGGGGGGGGGTAAGCGGCTCCGATTTTTGGCCAAAAGTGGCAAAAACATCTAAAAATAGCCAAAAAGCGCAAGTTTTCGCCAAAAATGGGGGAGGGTTGGTCAAAATTTTCTGACGTTGGGAAGGGGTGTAGGGAAGACGTCCAACCTGGGTTGGGGAATTCCCCAAAGCACCCTGTTACTTGTCTGGTTTTCGGCCATTTTAGGGGGAGTAAATGACAAATTTTTGGCCGCAAATCGCAAAAAAGGCACCAAAAAATGCCCGAACAATACGAGTTTTCGCCAAAAATCAATTTCGGCTCGTGCATTTATTTTTGGAGCCATCTTTATACAATGTTAAAATACTTTCTGGGGCAAAGTGATAGTAATTTTAACCTTTTTTCAGTATTTTTTAGAAATTTCAAAAATTTTCGGCGCTTCACGCAAAATATCACTAATATACTGTATTTAGCTTCAAAGGGGCATTAAATACTCCAAAATCAATCTTTATGTAATATAGGCATCTTTATGCAGATTCAAATATCTTTTGTATCTATTTCTACCGTTTTTAAAAATTTTATGCAAAAATAAGTACTGTTTAATATTTTTGCACTTTTTTCCTTCAATGATAAAATTGACTAATTTATCTCGATATTACGTTGGATTTATAAGCGCAGTGGTGCTTATTATCAAGATTTGATTGGCATATTACAATTTCTTTAATATTTCTAATTTTGAAGTCCAAGTTGTTTTAGCTTTTCCAGTCGAGTTTTATGTGTAAATTCCATCAAAAGCTCATAAAAATATCAGCGCTTCGCGCCGAACTAATATTATCAACTACATTCAGGCCAAATTGTCATCTTTAGGACTGCATGTGGGTCGCAGGTCACACACTGGTAGTATGCAAAAATTTGTATATTTAATAATATATTTATATAATACATCTACAAAAATTTGTCAACTCACTCAAAGACTTTTTCGGAGATCTTTATACATGCACAAAGAAGCTCGTACAAAAAAATCAAGTCGGCTTATAATAATACACCACTTAATTCATCAGTCCCCCATTTTGGGATTTCACCCCTCCCTCAACTCTGGACCTCGGGAAACTATGTTCGGCAGTTTCTCCAAGTAAGCGATTTCGCGTGGGCTCATATATCAAAAGTAGTTGTTAATGTTATTTGTAGGTGTATATCAGACACAATACACACAGCGCTACCTCTCATTTACATTAGCGTTCTTGCACACTGAGAGGAGGAATGAAAATCACTGGATACTTGAGTGAAACATTAAATAATTAGGCACGAAGCATCTAATAATAATAATAATAAAAATTGTAACATCTGGCTTACATGTACCTAAGAAATTCGCCATACACTGGTATTCCTATATACTTACTGAAATACCCGAACCCGATCGGGTATTGATTTTGATACCCGAACCCGAACCCGAATAAATTGAAGTGGACTACCCGAATCCGAATACACCAAAATTTACTACCCGTTGCATCCCTATTAAATATACTATTAAAATATTCGTATGAATGAGCATTGGGAGGATGGATAATATGGCAATTGAAATGATGTGTATAGGGAAGTACCATACATGGAGCTCTGACTGAAAGGCTTAATCGGTTTTCAGACACAGGTGTTTCTTACGTTGTGACATGATTACGACATCGTAAACTACAACAATTTAAAATTTCTTTATAATTAGGCCTGGATCCGGTGCTTTTCAGCCGGGCCCGGGCCTGCTCTGACCGGCCGGGCCCGGTGCCCCGGTCGGTAACTGCATTTTGGCCGAAAAACATTACTTTATAGCCTTTCTTGGCTTCAGAGATGGTATGAGTAGCTATTTTTAGTCCAAAAATACTACATTACTATGTTTGTGAGTTCAAAAAGGCTATCTATTTGCTTCAAATACTCGAAAACGATGGTTTAAGAGCAATAACATGATTTTTTCGTATATGTATTCTAATGTATCCCATTCACATATACGTACATACATGTAAGGGCTCGAAATTTTGAGTTGGGGGTCCCTGGTCATTTTAAGAAGGGGTGAATGACCCCAATTTTGGGCCAAAAAACGACTAAAGAACACATAAAAATGGCAAAAAAATTTAATTTTTTTCAAAAACTCAGGGGTCGAAAATTTCCTGGTTTTGGGGGATGGGGGACGACCAGCTTTGGGTGGGGGATAACCGTATCCCCCTGTTACATGTATGTATACGTATGAAATCGCCAGCAGCAGACATGTTTCAAAATATTACATCAATGCGGATTTGAATCATCAGTTGAACCATGAGAAAAACGTTTCAGGTGTTTCTTCAAACATACTTTACAAACGGGACACTTCTCATTCAAAAACTATAATCACTCGTTTCGTTATTATACCGTAGCATTATATATATATATATATATATATATATATATATATATATATATATATATATATATATATATATATATATATATATATATATGAAAGACAGAAGTACGTAGTTAATTCAGCGTAAACAAATCAAGTACTTCTCATATAACATGAATAATAGTGTAAATAGCTGATATATAAAGATCAGGTGCATTCACATCATGTCTGGGAGGCAACGGCCTCTGCTCGTGGTCATACTGCACGCTCCACTCCTTATATAATAATTAGGTATGTTAATGAATAAGCTTAACTAAAAAATAAATATAATGTTGCATGTCTGAAAGGGCATCTGTAAGCTTAAAAACTTATAATGGCCATACACATGCACATAGGGAGGGGTGAGAGGAAATATTACCCCCGCTGAATGGGCCAAAATTTAAATACTGTCGAACAATTTGAGCCAAAAATAGTGTATGTATTTCCAAGCGATTTTGACGTAAAAATAGCCAAAAACTCAATTTACTATAGCAGAAATTCCAAATTTTACCCCTCCCTGATCCCAAAATCTCGATTTATCCCTCCCTGGCCAACTTGACCTTGTCTATCTATGATAATAACGTTAGCTATTCACATGTTTTCGTTCGATTCATTTCAGGTAAAAAGAGTCATCTGTACCAGATTCCATACCACAGCGAATTTCTTTTGCAGTGCATGCAGGCCCGTAACCAGGGGTCAAAATTTTTCTGGATATATTTGTTATTCGTTTATTTGTATGCATTTATGCCAGATTCAGTCAAAAGGATGTAAAAAACGATTTTCAAGGCGATCCGTGCCGGATTTATGAATTTCTATATATTTTATCATAAAAGAAACATAATCAATCACACATGGGTGTGGGTGAGCGTTTGTAGCTCCAGAATCTGGTAGACCCTCCAAAAATCGATAGACCCCAGAATTTAATTTGGTATTTTGTGTGATTTTTGCTGGTTTTACACCACCTAGGCCCCAGAATTTAATCGCTGTCCATGTATATATGGACACAACCCAGTTAAAATGGGCAAAGACTAAAAACGAACGCTGTCTTAAGACGAAAAATGCGTTGCAACGGTTATTTCGATCATTTTCATTATTTGACCAGCAAAAACTACATTTTTTAAATTGATTTAACATTATTTTATAGATTTGACCTTCCCCAAAAAATTCATGCCTTTACATATGCAATACGGCCATGGGCGTACGCAAGAAGTGTATTTAAATGATTTTTTAGCAAAAAATTGCACTATTTTGTCTGAAAATATCAACGTTTTTCTTATTATTCTACGTATTTATTATTTTACTATTTTATTCAGTCTCGTTATTTAAACTCTTGTACGAGTAGATCATTTCGCAGCTGATAAACCTATGGTAAAAACATAAGCTTTGCCAAGTTGCCAGAGATGAACGACATACAGTATGCATTTTACGCAGGAAATTTTTTCCGATGAGACATTTTACGTTATCAGAGCGACTTGCGTGATTCCAGACAAACGAAATAAAGAATCGCATACTGCTCTTTCAATGCAAACTAGAAATGCCTTGCTTTGGACAAGAAAAATTCGACAGTATCTGAATTTTGATTCTTTTAGCGAGGTCTTAACCAAACCCTCATCCATTATAGGCACGTTTACTCCGACAAGTTACATAGTTAGCCTCAACAGCAAATAAATAAAACTCAGAGCGGTAAAAAGAACAGACTAGCTTACGACAAAAGGATGACTAAAAACAATTCCGCAAGCAATTCTACTATTTTTATCAGTTTCAAACCTATATTATAGTAGAGTTCAATATCCTTAAACGCTCCAAACGCATATCCCTTATTAGTAGCCTTTTTATTGACTATTAAGCACAAATAGTCAGCCAGACTGTATTTTTTCAAACCATTTTCAGCCCAACTAATGACCACTTTAGCTTTGAGAGCCCATGGTTGAACGAGCTGAAGTTTTGGCTTTTGCCCAGGTAAGATAAAAGGTACGGTGTAATATTCAAAGTAGCCACAACCATACGGCGGCACCAAAATTCTGGGCAGGGGGTACAAGATTTTTCAAAGGTCAAAAAATGGCCTTGAAAATGGTGGTATGGCGAAAAAACACCTTTTTTCAACGTTTCTCATCGAGCACTATCCATTGGCATCGGAAAATTGCGAAAAAACAATTTTGGTTTCTCAGGAGGGGGGGGTTGTACCCCCAAACCCCCATGCCCAGATATGTACCCAACATTGCGATAGAACATATTCCAGCTGCATTTTTTCAAGGCTGTATTTTAAGGTGCCTGATCCTCTCTTCACTTAACTAAGTGAGTGCAGAAAGAAAAGCCGCCATATACATATTTACTGTTCTAAAGAAGTCTCAGACGAGGGCAATGTTAGAATATGATCTAATATGCCACATCAAAATTAGAGCTGTGCCGGGGCCAGGCCCCGGCCCCGGTTCCGGCGCCGGGGCCTAGGCCCCGGCCCCGGGTCGGGGCCAGGCTGGCCCCGGGGCCGGGGCCATTGTTAGAATTGATTATAATGTAGAAAATTGATAATGTTTTGGGTAGATTTACCTTCAAGCTCAATTTCAAGCGACACCACACATCTTGCTAATTCAAATCTTTATTTTATTATGTCAGGTTGGTGCAAATTTCTAGTTAATAATCAAAATTGACATATTTTGAATTGCAATTCATATAGCCGAGCTTTCCAGCTTGCTTGGTAGCAGACAGCTACGTCAATCAGAACAAATAGAATAATAAGCCTAAAAAAGTGCGAATTAAAGCTCATTGAAAAACGCATCCAAATCAGGGAGTTAAATCCATACATGAGCAGCTCAAAAATTTTGGGGTTCCAAAACTTTTCGAAGTCAAAAAGTGCCTGATAATATATGGTAGGGCGAAAAAACACCGTTTTCTTGCGTTTCTTAATGAGAGCTATCCATTAGCATCAAAAAATCGCAGAAAAACAAAAAATTCTGAAAATCAATTTCTGGGGCGTCTAGCGGATTTTTTTTGGGGGAGAGTGAATTCTGGGGGTCTAGACCATAGGTGGGCAGCAACGAAATTTTGGGATGTGTGAAAAAATTTCTGGGGGGTGGTGGTGAAAAACACCATTTTCCGACCTTTCTCGTCAAGCACTATCCAATGGCATCAAGAAATCGCTAAAAAACAAAACAATTTCTAAAATTGAATTCTGGGGGGTATTCCAACTTCTGGGGGTTGCATACCCCTAACCCACCCACGCCCACGTCCCAAGCCCCCGATGCCCATGTTCTGTTATATCTTGTAATCCCAACAAATATTGACGCTTGACGCGCATATCTACTAGCAAGAATATATATATATACATAGGTATAAGGGGTAGGGTAGGGTCGTACTATGAACACGGTAAAGCACGCTTTTCTTGGCCCCGGCCAGGCCCCGGCCCCGGCAAAAAAGGCGGCCCTGGCACAGCTCTAATCAAGATGCAAGATATAATTTTAATACTAGTGAATGTCATTTAAAAAATAATGCGAAAGACACCTACTCGTATTATATATGCAGATATGTACCTTGTGGGCGAAGGGGAAGAAAATTAGGGCTAGTTTCTTGCCTACATATGCGTTATCAACGTCGAAGTAGTATTTCAGTTGGCCAATAGACACAAATTTTTCTAGCTGAAAAAAGCAGAGCTATTAAGCAGATGTCAAAATATATCAGATCATACATAAATCTTATAAGGAGTGTACATCCGTGTTCTTTTGTACTCTGCAAAGATTTTTCCCGATGTACGAAGACTTTTCGGGACTGTCTTTGTACATGTACAAAGATTTTCGAAAGGCAAAAATTGCAAAAAAGGTCTAAAATTCGCAAAATTTTCGGCGCTTCGCGCCGAAATGAGTAATTGTGTGTTCTATACAGTGATCGTACGGGGACCCCGACCCCGACCCCGAAAAACCCCGGCCTAAACCCCGACCCCCGACCGGGGGCATGATTTTTCGAGTCGGGGTTGATCCTTTTTTCGGGGTGAAATATAGCCTTTTATTTGTTGGTACATAGAAGAATTGTATAAATAGCAAATAAATTCGGAACAAGGACGATTCATTCACCAGCAAAATTAATACGTTAAACTCGACACTAGGGATATTTCATAAAAAGTAAGCCTGGTCGCCATGTTCTTAAGACGTACATACATGTTCGCATATTTTCCATTATGAAGTGCGCCGAAATTACTGCGGAATCACAGGCGTAGCCGGGGGGAATGGAGGCACATGCCCCCCGGAATTTTTCAGAAATTATGTTGATTTTTCTGGCGCAATGTGTCCAGAACATTGAGTTTAAAAAGGCACAACCGTCCAAATTTTCCGACGCTTCGCGCCGAGTCATTATTATTTATTGTTATACAGATCCAATGAATTTAAAAGCTTGAATCTGTTAAAATAATCCAGCACTTCGCAGCACTTTAGTGATTTAATGCACTATTAGTTCATTGAATGAAACTGCACATGCTTGTTGAACATAATAGTAAAAAGCGAAAATGTTTGCGTACCAATTTATCTATTCTCTGCTTTGTTTATCTTTCTTTACAAGGACACATACAGCTAGAACATATAAGTATACGTGTTCTAGCTGTATGGCCAGATTACATCGGTGAAACTCGCCGACATTTTGGGAGTAGAATGGCAGAGCATACTGGCATCTCATTTGCTACAGGAAAGCCAATTCAGGGTGATAGTTTATCTGCTATTCACAAACATATCTCAAATAGCAATCATCCAATTACATCAGATTGCTTCAAGGTTATCAGTCGAGCATCCAACTCTCTTGATCTTTTAATCAAGGAGTCATTATACATAGCACGTGATCGTTCTATTCTCAACAATAATGTTTCATAATATCCTTTAAATTTGTTTTAATTTACCACATTTTCTTTTTCTTAGAAGCTTTAAATCTTTTATTATTATCTTTATAGTTTAATGGTAGGTTTAAACTTTAAGCTCCTCTAAGTTTACAACTCTCGCTTAGCAAGCTCATTTTTCAAAACTATTCCTTCATGATCAGTCGGTCCTACAATTTGCTCTGAAGATGGCCAAAGTCTTGGTCGAAACGTCAGCTACATTCGTTAGAGTCGATAAACAATGGAAGAACAATGGGAGCGAACCACACCCTACTCCAGCAGCATTGGTTGGTCAGATTGCTTCCCTCTGCTACTGAAGTCAATTTTCCGAATATTTTTAGTCACTTAAGGCATAATGGGAGAAAATCGCCTGTCAATCAAACAACTTCAGCTAGTCAGATTACTTCCACTACTGCTACGACATCTAGGATGGGTGGAGGTAAGGGCGGGTTGGAGGGCCTGGTGAGTTTAAGACTTAAAAAGTTTTTCTTTATTATTGCTTTTCTTTTCAAGATTCCTTTAAAGCTAAATATATTCACAAATTTGAAGAATAAGTATGATCATGGAGTTGTGTTACTTATGAGAAAAGTTGAGAAGCTTCAACTTCGCTATGATAAGCTTCAGTTGGATGTTGCATTTCTTAGAGAATGCATTGATAATGATTTGCTTCCTAAATTTCTGGCTTTCAAGGTTTCTAATAGGATGCTTAAGCGTTCTAAATGTTACATAACATGCCAGAGGCTTCTGCTAAATGAGGAATTGAAAGTAAAAATCAAAGAGGTTGAAAGAGTCCTAAGAGTCCTAAGAGATTTGAAGGCGCAGATTACTTTGTTTAATTCACGAATATCCTGGCTGGATTCTCAGGTAGCATTAACATACATTAGACGCAATGTGTCTAAATCTCTCAACCATGTTAGACAGTTGCATAGCAAGAAGGTAAAAAACTTGCTTATGCATAAAAGTGTCAATAGTATCGATCCTGAAAAGGTTGTAGTTAATTTAAGTAACCGAGTTTTGACAGCTCATGAGAAGCTTGTGTTGTCTTATGGTATGAAGTACTCTATTACACCTAGGAAGATCGAGTATGGTGATTATCTGCTACCTTTTGAGAAACTGATGGGTTTTGTCAAGAAACAAACTGCCTTTAACTGTGACAATGTAAAAATGCAAATGATCAAGAATCAATTGCGAGACATTACTCTTAGCTCATATTTTAATTATGATAAGAAGCATTGCGATAATCTATCAAAGCGTGACTATGAAATCCTCAGCAATCTGTCAAAAGACAAGAATATCATTGTTCTAAAGGCAGATAAGGGTAATCAAGTAGTAATTCTGAACAAAGATGACTACATTAGGAAGTTGAATGATGTCTTGAATGATATCTCAAAGTTCAAAGTCATTGACTGTAATCCTTGTCAGTTTATACGCTCAGTTGAGAAACGCATATCAGCCCATATACTGAAGGTTCATAAACAGAATGGACTATCTGCTGATGTCTATAAAAGTATAAATCCTGTAGGATGCAGTTATGGCAGGCTATATGGCTTGCCTAAGACTCATAAGAGAGATGTTCCTTTAAGACCAATCTTGTCAGCCATCAACACTCCAACTTATAAGTTGGCTAAGTATTTTGTACCGATCCTACAAGACATAAGTACTAATGAATACACTTTATGTGACACTGGTAGTTTCCTGACAAGACTCAAGGCTTTTACATTCAAAAGCCATCATTTTATGGCTAGTCTTGATGTTCAAAGCTTGTTCACTAATATTCCACTCAATGAGACCATTGACATATGTATTAGGAAACTATTTGATGATCAGAATGTCGTGTTAGTAAATAACATGAATTGTCATCAATTCAAACTGCTTCTAGAACTTGCAGTTAAAGAGTGTTACTTTACGTGTAATGGTAAAATCTATCAACAGATAGATGGTGTTGCTATGGGTAATCCGCTTGGCCCAGTTCTTGCCAACATTTTCTTGAGCCATCATGAAACAAAGTGGCTCAGAGACTGTAGTATAAAGATTAGACCCAAGTTTTATGTACGTCATGTTGATGACACATTTGTGGTGTTTTCTGACAGAAATCAGCCTAGAAAGTTCTGTGATTACATGAATCAGCAACATCCTAATATGAATTTCACATTTGAAACTGAATGTGACAAGAAATTAAATTTCCTTGATGTGCTTGTTGACTGGAAGTCCGATGATATTGTCACATCATCATATCAGAAACCCACATTTTCTGGCCTTTATGCCAAATTGTCTAGCTTCATTCCTTTTGCCTATAAAGTGGGTTTAATAAAGACACTTGCGAGTCGTATTCACATGATTTGTAACTCATATCAGACTTTTGTCTCTGATATTGACAAGTTGAAGCAGACTCTACTGCAAAATGAGTATCCGCTCAGCTTGATTGATAAGGTCATATCAGACTTTATGACAAAAGTTTATAGTAAGAGTGATGACATAAAATTCGGGTGTGATAAACTATGCTATTCTCTTGTTTTGCCTTACACTGGTGTGCATGGCTACAATGTACGCAGCAGAATTCTAAAGGTTATATCTGCATTTTACCCTCAGATTAGAGTAAGGTTTGTTTACAAACCTATTATGTGTATCAGCCTGTTTTTCAAGAACAAGGATACTGTACCTGCTAAGCTACTCTCAAATTTAGTATATAAGTATACGTGTTCTAGCTGTATGGCTAGTTACATCGGTGAAACTCGCCGACATTTTGGGAGTAGAATGGCAGAGCATACTGGCATCTCATTTGCTACAGGAAAGCCAATTCAGGGTGATAGTTTATCTGCTATTCACAAACATATCTCAAATAGCAATCATCCAATTACATCAGATTGCTTCAAGGTTATCATCAGTCGAGCATCCAACTCTTTTGATCTTTTAATCAAGGAGTCATTATACATAGCACGTGATCGTCCTATTCTCAACAATAATGTTTCATCATATCCTTTAAATTTGTTTTAATTTACCACATTTTCTTTTTCTTAAAGCTTTAAATCTTTCATTATTATCTTTATAGTTTAATGGTAGGTTTAAACTTTAAGCTCCTCTAAGTTTACAACTTTCGCTTAGCAAGCTCATTTTTCAAAACACATAATTCTATTTTAAATAAAAGGAAAGGCCAAATTTTCTTGTGTTTTTGCGCATTTTCTGTTTTCTGAACTAGTTAATAAGAAGGTAAGAAGGCCACAAGTGGGTCTGAAAATGGTAAGAACTAAATTCTCATTGCTACATCTTTCAGTGACTTATTGGTTGAGTTGAGACCCGTTGCTGCGCTACATACTTAGCAGAGGTCGAAAAACGCATTTCAGCTCAGAAGTTTTGTGCAGTGTAGGTGTTCATTAATTTTAAGTTTTTTGGACTTGATTCAGAACCGAGATTTTGCCAATTTGCGAAAATTTTAACTTTACTAATTAAAAATTAGAGTGCGTTTTTACAAAATTTTCGGGGTTCTGCTCTGGACCTCGCTGGTGGCGCTTGAGCGCGCCACCCCAGACCCCCAGCCGTACAATCTCGTTCTACATGTTGAAAGAGATTTTTAGGAAGACAGAAAAGGTAAAAGGATTAGGAATTTTAAAAATTCCTGGCGCTTCGCGCCGCAATTAGTTTATCTGTTCTGTATGATTTGAGCGGTATAAATTGAGTTTAAAGAGTAAAAACGTCAAAATTCTCCTGCGCTTAGCACCGCCGATTATTGTCTTAGGGCGGTAAAATATGACTGAATTTCTTGATGCTTTGCGCCA
Source organism: Mermis nigrescens (assembly GCA_036768485.1). NCBI lineage: Eukaryota > Metazoa > Nematoda > Enoplea > Mermithida > Mermithidae > Mermis > Mermis nigrescens. Next base: position 3,796,841 of record JAVLUZ010000161.1, read on the forward strand.
CTTATGATTTCCGAACTGTTTGTCAATAAAAAGGCGTAAGTTCTACATTAAAACGGTAAAAATTCGAAAATTTTCGGCGCTTCGCGCCATTGGCTTCTCTACAATCAGTGCGCTATAGAAAACCGTTATGAAAAAAACTGTGGAAGAATACGAAAAAGCGAGAGCGATTAGTGATTAAAATTGAAAATAATGCTAAATTGCTAAAACCATGCTTGAACTTGGAATAAAAATAAAATGTTGAACATAACCAGCTTTATTAGTATGCTCTACAAACAAGTGAAGGTATCGTTTTTATCCTTTTCAAATTGGTATGTAATCATGCAATGTTAATTGTTAATCTCCAACCCCGACCCCGACCCCGAAAACCGGGGTTTTTCATCCCCGACCCCGACTCCGATCGGGGGTGAAAATCTGACCCCGTACGATCACTGGTTCTATATACCTTTATAATGGCAGAAATTGCATTTCAAAAGGAAAAATGTCAAATTTTTTGGCGCTTCGCGCCTTTTCAAGACAATTCTTGGTTATTTACATATGCCCTTAGAGACCAGAAATTAGCTAAAATACGCTAGGTACTAAAAGTCGAACAACTGTATTTTTACCGCACTAAAATCGCTACTGTACCATATTATAGTACCCGGAAATTTGTGTGTACAAAATGCACAAAGACTTTTGGGGACCATCTTTGTACAAGTACAAACGGACCTTGTACAAAAAAACCACTGATGTACATGTATATATGTATCTACAACCGGATCATTATGGGAGAAGGCCTGAATAATCAGACCCATTCAACCGAATGTGCACGAAAAGAGCCAACCCTTCAATTTTTTTATAATTTGAAAAGTCTGTTCATGGTCTGGCGATTAAGAATATATTTGATATTTAACACGGAGAAAAGGCTATTTTCATATGTACAGTGATTGAAAGAAGCTTAAAAATCAAAGCAGAAATTTTTTGAAGGTAGGTATTCGTTTAACGACCATAAGTTTTAGAAAATTGTGAAGAAATATGAAACAAGGTGTCGAATCCCGAAACAGCCACACCTACCTAGATAATAAGCCATTTCAGCCTCAACCGGGAACAGTCTGGAGTCAGGACCATATACACTCGTAAGTGGGCAGCGAAAATGTCAAAAATTGCAGCAGAAATCCGATTCTGGGATATCGATTTTTTGGGGTCTTTCAGACTCTTGGGGAGAGCTTCAGCCCCCACACCGGCGCATGGTCCGGCTGAACCAATCCTGTAACAAACTGAAAGGCCTACAGGTTGAGGAATGTTTTGTACATTGGACAAAAAGTTATGCATTATTCATATGAAATAAGATAAAAAGTAACGGTTAAATAAAATGATTACCAAACCAACCTGGCTTTGGAATTAGGCAGCCTGTTTTTTTGAACCAGGCAAGGCCTTTTTAGAACCCTGGCAACTTACGCATTCTTTTCACTTATTCGAAATTTTTTTCGGAACACTCAGCAATCAACCTAAAAATCTGCTACCTGGGGCCGGTAACACCAGATCTAGAAGTTCAGTGGTTCAGAAGTTCAAAGCTTCAGATGTCGCTTCAGAACAGTATTTTTTTGTACAAGGTCCGTTTGTACATGTACAAAGATGGTCCCCAAAAGTCTTTGTATATTTTGAACAAACAAATTTTTGGGTACTATAATATGGTACAGTAGCGATTTGAGTGTGTTAAAAACAGAGTTGTTAGACTTTTGGTTGTGTACTTTACCTAAATTCTGGGTCCCTTAGGGCAAAAACAACTAAGAATTGTATTAAAACGGCGCGAAGCGCCAAAAAAGTTGACATTTTTCCTTTTGAAATGCAATTTCTGCCAATATAAAGATATATAGAACACACAATTACTCATTTCCAAAATTTTTTGCGAATTTTAGACCTTTTTTTGCAATTTTTGTCTTCCCAAAAATCTTTCTACAGGAATCCGGACAATTGGTGGGAAAACAATTCATAGGAGGACAACTGGTGGGATGACAATTCGTAGGAAGACAATTTGTTGTATAGGTCAATTGGTAGGATACCAACTAGTAGGTATCGTATGTACATAATCGTAGGTAGCAATTATGCAAAGAGAGTGCAGTACAATAAACAAGAGGTAAAAAATGGGTTAATTTCGGTCAACATGGCACAGTGGTCAAAATTATTTACGGTTAAATGTCAGGAGAGTTGTGGTGGCTATTTTTCATGACTTCGTTGACTTGTTGCTAAATGGCCGAATTTCACTTGACTGAGCTTGGAAAAAGAAAGCTATTTGGATCTAGTATACAACTTACCCCCAGCGTTTTTTAGCCGATCCATATAAGCTACAGTAATCAAACTTTACAAGAAGATAGCTATAAGCCTATTGTACTAATCTGGCAAAATTGATTAACTTACGGTGTAAACTTGCTGCTTTAAAAGAAAAAAATTAAAAAAAACTTACTTTACTTTAAACTTACTTTAAACTCACTTTTTTAATGCAGTATGTTGATTGAGTTACAAAAAACTGTTTTGTTTGAAACCCACCGAATCGTTTACAATTTTTAGATGCCGTTAGTACGTTGTAAACTGTGAGTGTAAAGCAGTAATTTTACACCGTAAGTTAATCAATTTTGCCAGATTAGTACAATAGGCTTATAGCTATCTCCTTGTAAAGTTTGGTGGATCTAGTATACAATTTACCCGCCACCGTTTTTTAGCCGATTCAAATAAGCTACAGTGACCAATACTGTAGATCACTATTTTTATTGATGCGAGTCATAACGTGTTTGATAATTTTTGTGTAAAGTTTGGTCACTGTAGCTTATTTGAATCGGCTAAAAAACGGTGGCGGGTAAATTGTATACTAGATCCAGTTTGGTTACTGTAGCTTATATGGATTGGCTAAAAAACGCTGGGGGGTAAATTGTATACTAGATCCAGCTATTTTTTGACGGATATGCTTACAATCGAGAAGCTGATAGCTATGATAAAACTTACTGGACTTGCGAAAAATGTATGACATGCAAAGCTAGGGCACATACTGACTTTGGCGCCGAGCATGGCGACAGGGTAACAATCTGGGGAAATCATTCCCATGCCCCTGATCCTACTCTAAGCGAATTTTTGAATGCTGTGCATGAGCTTAAATCACAAGCCCGAGATACAAAGCTTATTGTGAATGTTGCTGTTAATAGCGTATCGCCCGCTGCATCTGCCCAGCTTTCTCGGCGGTCAGTTCAACTTACGCGGCAAGGACAAGCGCCTCCGCAGCCAAAAACGTTAGCTGAACTTGACTTACCGGATGAATACAAATTTTTGCCCAATGGTGACAATTTCCTTCTTCATGATTCTGGTCCAGATTATCAAAGAATCTGATGGGGCCTCGCCCCACCTAAGATGAGTCCGTCTACCCCACTCCCAATCCGTCCCGACTCGAGAAAAAACATGAAATTTTTAGCAAATTTTCTCAATTTTTGGGCCAAAATCGCACAATAATAAAAATATCCCCCAGAAGCCCATTGATCTGGTCGCATTAACCCTCTCCTTCATCTGATAATGATTTTTGTGCTGTTCGTGTGTGATTAAGCTTCATATAATTTGATTTCATTTATCGTGGTACTGCATCCTACGAATTGTCCTTCGACCAATCGTCCTATCCTACAAATTGTCATCCTACCATTTGTCCTCCTACCAATTGTCGTTCTACGAATTGTCTTCCTACGAATTGTCCTAGACCCCTTTCTACATGTACGAAGACGGTCCCGAAAAGTCTTTATACATACATCGGGAAAAATCTTCGCCGAATACAAAAAACACTGGTTCAGAAGTCTACAATTTTTCGGTTGCACTGAGTCTAGAAGTTCCGAGGTTTAGAAGTTCAGTGGTTCAGAAATTCAGAAGCGTTGGGTTGCACCAACGACTTCTAGAAAGGTCGATTCAAAAGTCCCTTCTAGTAATTCAGACGTCGTTTCTAGTAGTTCAGAAGTCGCTTCTAGAAGTCCAAATGTTCATTAATGTAGAGATATTTTATGTTGCCGAAGAAATCAATAGTCATGACGTGCATAACGGAAACGCATTGTTTAGTAACATAGCGGTCGACATGCATTACTTTCTGAATCACTGTCACAAACAGACATGCCCGTGGGGGTTTGGGAGGTCCTGACCATAGGTGCACAGCATGGCCGATCTAGGGGGTCAAAAGTTGAGCTTTTTTGGCTTAAATGACGTGACAAACTGGTACATATGCTAAAATAGCTTTAAAATGACGTCATTAAGAAGTTTCTGGTCGATTTCAAGCACTTTTGAAGAACATTTTCAACTTTCATCCGTTTTTCGCTTTAATTTTGCCTCATTTTTCCAACAAAATTTTCCATTTTTCCATTCTGGGGGTCTGAGACCTCCAACCCCTCCCCGCGTGCGTGTCTGGTCCTGCCCCTCCCCGAATGTAATAATGGAAAATTTTGTGGGGAAGATGAGGCAAAATAAAGGCCAAAAACGGATGAAAAATGAAAATTTTCTTCAAAAGTGCTTCAAATTGACCGAAAACTGTGTAATAACGTAGTTTTAACGCTATTTTAGCGCTTACACCAGTTTTTCGAGGTCATTTTCGCCTAAAAAACTCAATTTTCTACACTTCCCAGACCGGCTGACCCCTCCCCCAGATTGGCCATGCTGTGCACCTAGGGCCACAAATATCTTCCTCCTGATGCATAGTTTTGCATCATTTCACTACTATTTGATTATTAACACTTTGTTCGGCAGGAAAAATTTTCTAGCTATTTTACGGAAAACTTTCGGTAGGCGTCAAAAATAATTATTTTGAATAAGCCTCAAAATTGTATTACTTACTTTACTTAGTAAGCTTATCTTCCTCATCACTTTCGCTAATATGTAATCATTACTAATTTACTCAAAATTACTGAAATCGACGAACGAAACTATCTATGGGTCGTTGTCGACTCCTAGAAACTTGTACACAAAGGGACTTCTGAACCTCTTAACTTCTAGATTTTTGGTGCAACCGGAATTTTTCTGAGTCGAAAAACGACTTTATGGGTTCAGAAATTTACGCTTTAGTGCAACGCAATTTTTCGACTTTTGAACCAATAGAAAGGTTCAGAAGTCGTTAGTGCAACTGGCCCCTGAACAGCCTGAACGTCAGGCTATGTCTGGGTATAAACAAAAACAGGGTAATTTTTAATTCTTATATTTTTTTAATCGCTGTTTTAAATATATGTGTTATAAACTTAAGACTAGAGCTGGAAGATTGTGGATGCAAAGGTTAACCTGACAATTTATTAGTGCCTCAATTACCATGCTCGCATGGGCCCCTGTAACTTTTTTACTTTTCTTTAGTACAGCATCATATTTTTAGTATAGCATTTAACAACATTCGTTTTAAAACAGGTAGCAATTACCGTACGAACATACAAGAGCTCGATTCTTTCTGCGGGGATAGTCGAGCCAATGATTTTAGGGAAGAGATAGCTGAGTATTTAATTTACAATCGAAAGACGATAGAAAAAATAAAAACCTTTGGATAATCATGTAAAAAAATTAGATGTTTTTTATACGTAATTCTCATTGAAAACGACGACACCTACATATGTACATCACCATTCGTCAAAATGATACCTGCTGTTTTCCCTGTTCAGCGAAATGACCCCCATAAGCCTTGGCTATGTTCATCACAGGATCTGCTGCCATAAACTGATTCGGATCATAATATTGGGAATAGGGCGGTGCTGAGGCGGGATATTGAACTGGAGGGATGAAATTTTGCGAAGCTTGGCTATTTTCAAATGTTGGTTCATTCAAGTGTTTTCGATGAGACGAGCTAGCGTTTTGGTACATATTGGCCATACGATTTTGTGCGTCATTTGAATTAGCATCAGGACGCGCTTAAAAAAATTAATATTTTCAGACGTCAAAAAGTTTCCAACCTGTTTTAGCACTTAGACAAACAAAAAGTTCTTTTTAAAACGAAAAACTACTAAAATTTGAATTAACAAGCGTAGTCAAAACAAAAGCGATTGTTTAAAAAAATTCAAAACGGCGACAAATTAAGTGAAATCGAAAAATATAAACGTCGTGCTTTACATAATACCGCCTACTGAGAATCTAGCATAAATATACACCGATACCATACGCGCACATATGTAGGGACGGTTGAAACGGGGTATTATTCCCATCTGAAGAGTCAACAAGTTGAGTGCCGTTTGCATTTCAAGTAATTTCGACCTAATTTTCATAATAAGCACAATTTACAGCAGCATAAATCCATTTCACCCCACCCTGCCTTAGCCATTCTGACCTTGTGCATCTATGACCTATATGCAGGCCCGTATCCAAAGGGGGCGGGGGAGGCCTGCCCCCCGAAATGGGAAAAAATTTTTGTTTTTCCCAAGGGTCCCCCAAAGGGAAAAATTAAAAATTGGCGAAGTGCGTCTAAAACACCGCCAAAATAGGTTTTTAGCGTACTTTTGAGCAAGTAAACTAAAAATTTTCCGGCGCTTCGCGCCGGATTTATTGTTTATGTATAGTTTTGTCTTCTAAACCGCTAAAAATCGTTCAAATTTGAGTTAGTCATAGAGAGCATGTCAATTTTTTTCCAGCGCTGTGCGCCGGATTCATTGTTCAGCTATAGTTTTTGCCTTCTAACTCACTCAAAACTGCTCAAATATGAGGTTTGACATGGCAAACATGAAATTTTTCCGGCGCTTCGCGCCGTATTTATTGTTTATATATGTTTTTTGTCTTCTAGCCCGCTCAAACCCGCTCAAATCTGAACTTGACTTGCAGAATATGTCAATTTTTTCGGCCCTTGGCGCTGAATTATTCATTATCTGCATTGTTTTTCTCTGTAAAGCACAATGATTAAGTGCAAAAGCAAGAGATAAGAAATAATTCGTCGATTAAGTGATGAGAAATCAGCTTAAATGATAAATTTGCTGTATATATCAATATGAAATAGAGTGAAAAATTTTTGAAATTTTTTTGAAATTTTTCTCCACCATCGTATAGAGCTTGCCGAGATACGCTCAAAACTGCCTTTATTTTCGCCTATCTCCTAATGGTTTTCGAGATATCTGGCCTCAAAAATTTTCGGCTTCCCCCCCCGAAATAAAATCCTGGATACGGGCCTGCCTAAATGTATTACGTAAGTCCTAAATTTTAAGATCTAATCAGAACAAACTTTTGAATAAGTCATACATTTTAAGACCTAATCAGCAGAAAATTTTGATTTTAAGTCATAAATTTGATTTTAAGTCATAAATTCAGAGACCTTATCGGATGAAATTATTGATTTTATCTCAAAAAACTGAATAATACAAATTAATAGGTACGTATTCCTCGAAAGTGATAATGTGTCGACATTTAAAATATGATTTGTGATAAAAAATAATAACAGATTAAACCCGATGTAATAGTATTAAGAATGCAAATAACGAACTGTGAAACAGCCTTTGACAACATATTTTATTCATGGTTTCGAAAAACGGAGAGAAATCTTAAGAATAAATGTGCGATGTGATCGATGGGCAAGCTTGTCTCCCTAAAAGACAATTCACGAAATTCGTTAGGAAATACAAGTATTCATAGATTATGCAAGGTAAAGCAAAACGTTTAGGATAAGTACTTCGCTTAAACTGGCACCTGATGACATAGGTGCGCAAGGTCAAACTTGAACTTTTAGGGAAGGCGAAAACCAAAAATTGCTAGATAGCTATGTACTTCGTAAAAAGGGCTCTATAGTCCTTTTAGGGTCAGAAAATTAGCTATATAGCCTTCTTGGTCTCAGAAAACTAGCTATATAGCCTTTTTGGATTCATCTAGCTATATAACCTTTTTGAACTAAAAATATGTATTAATCCCGTTTTGGAGTCAGGAAAATAGCTATATATCCTTTTGAAACTCTGAAAAGACAACTAAATAGCATTTCTGAGCTCAAAAAAGACTATATAGTTAGTTTTCTGAGCCCAAAAAGGCTGCATAGCTAATTTTCTGAGCCTAAAAAAGGCTATACAGCAGTGGTTTTTTGGCCAAAATCGCTGTATAGCTATCAGTTTTTCAAAGCTCAGGGGGTAATAGCCCCCTCAACCCCATGCTCATGTATGCCTGATGAATAAACAAACATAACTCCGGAAGCACAAATGTGTTACGCAACATTAAAAAATGCTTTCTCATCCAAATTGAGCATTACAGCACTCAATGTTATAAAATCTAGGGATGTAACGGGTACCCCGACCCGGTAAATTTTTGTTGAAAAAATAACGGGTAACAAGTAATAAATTTTTTCCAAATTTTCCAATTTCGCTGCAAATAAAATTGTTACGAAATTCACTTTTTTCAGCATAAATTCGTGGTTGAGGTTTGAAACATTATACTAATCTGTTATTTTTCAGTATTATTCTGTCCAAAGATAAATTTGGTACGAGCTAGTAATTTGCTCGTTGTGGACCAAATGTCAATGTGAAAGAAGGACCAGTTGAGAGCATTTGTTAATCCTATCTCAAATTTTTCTCCAACTTTTCTTACTTATGTATTAATTTTAACAAAAATTTTTGACTCAATCTCATACAGTACATCGAATTTTACAGAAATAAATTACATAATTCATTATTCATCGTCGAAGAACCGTTTAAAAAGGAATTAACTTGTTTAATTTACACAAAATTGCTATTTTCAGCACAGCGAGAAGCTGTTCGTCTAATGCAATCATTCTTGCTATTCCCTAAAATAATAATTAAGCTTGGAGAAATAGAACTTCGCCAATCTTCGCTCTGATTAGCATTCCTTCTAATGCGAACACGGAAATGGGGTGAGGGTGAATAGATAATTACCACCTGAAGAGTCAGTCCGACAGGTACTATCCGCGATTTTGAGCTGGCGGAACATTTTCTGCATCATTTTGAGCAGAAAAGCATTATTAACTTCAAAATTTTCCGGAAAGAATTTTACGTTCTGTTTATTCAAATAGCGTCCGGAATCGTGTCCAAATCAAAATCAGAATTTCTCGCTAAATTGATAAGTTTCCACATTTTTAATTTTAAAAGCCAAATAATGCTGTCGAAATAGGCTAAAAATACTAAAAGATGCTCGCTTAACACGCAAAAGCGTTTTATATATGGGCCATTTTGACTATTTTCGTCATCTTATTGCAAAAAACGTGAAAAAATAAATTAACTGATATAAGATTTCTGGGATTTTACTCTCCCCTGCTCGCCCTGACCTTGTACCTTAATGATCTAATGTTCGACTAGTATAAGTATATGTTCTTTTTCCGAGCTGAGCCCAACGTTTTGTTATCTGAGCATGACCGAATTAAGCATATTATGCAATTGAAACCTCAGTTTCTGGCACTAACCAAAAATTTTCAGCGCTCTATGCAAAATTCCTTAACAGCTACGTATTTCGCTCCAGACGCAGTCATCTGAAGTCATTCCTGACCTAATATTTCCTAAGATTTTGTGATGATTTATGCCGGATTAATTTTACGATATAAAAGTTTCACAGCAGAGCAGCAGTATTTTTACCTATTCTACAAATCTCATCTCGTCTCTCCATCACATATGAATCTGTCTGACTAAAGTAACGCTAATGAAATAGCTAAAAAAGAATTTTTTGCGCATAAATTATGAAGTCAGAATACTGTCTCTTTTTGAATCTCCTTAATACTCCTTACCATACACGATATATGCATCATAATGCAACTTTCGTATCATCAACTTTTTTCAGCTTCCAGCTTCTACTCCTTGTATTGTACTAATCACTGTGATTAGTTTCGAAGTTTTGATATGTTTTTGCAGTGAAATTATTACTTCACCGCATTTTCCAAGATGACTGAACTGAACATAATTTGCTATTCGAATCTTCTGCACAGACTCAGTGTATTGTTTTAGGATAATATGTTATGTATCGGACCCGGACCTGAAGCCGTTATTTTTTCCAGATCCAGACCCGACATTCAAAAAAATCTGGACCTGTTGCCTTGCATCCCTAATAAAATCTACACCAATACGCATGCATGTGATAAGAAGGTAACTTACTGACTCCATCCTGTAAATGTCTTGGGGGCTCCATGCGCAATCCTTATTGATAAAGCGAATCGAGAAACATATCTAACAGCGGGACAAGATTGACAAAGTTAGAGATAATGTGCAAATCTAAAATATTGTTGGCATCTAATCTTTCTATTTCCCTTCCAATGGCAAAAGAAATATGGTCCAAAAAAGCAAAACTTAAATATAAAACGTTTAACAATTTACCAGTTATATTTCCGAGTAAAAACTACTGTTGAATCTCGACAGTGCAATCCAATACAGGTGTTATATACAATACTGCAAACGCCCAGCGATATATTAAATAAAATTCCTTGTACGAACATGCGTAAGATACATATGTACTGTGTAAAGACAAATGAACTAGCTTTTTAAAAGTCTTTCTTATGCATGTTTCCACCGTTTTTTGGTCAGAAATAGAGCATTGTTTTCTCCCAGAAATAGCTAGCTCACTCAATAATTTTAAGCCATTACATTCATGCCTGTAAACCACTGTTTTTTTTGTACGAGCCTCTTTGTACATGTACAAAGATCTCCGGAAGAAGTCTTTGTACAAGCGAAAATTTTTTTGTACATACAACGTATAAATATGCAATTGAATGTACACATTTTTACATACTAGCTATATTAGTTCGGCCCGAAACGCCAAAATTTTCGTGAGTCTTAGGTTGAAATTACACATTAAATTCGACTCAGCAAGTTAAAATGACTTGTGTTACACAATTATAAATAACTAGATGAGCTGCCCGGCGTTGCCCGGGCTGAACTTAGGCCTGATATATAGCTATGTGGAATTGATATGTAAAAAAATCCATAATTTTGATGTTTCTTGGAAAAATCCATAATTTTGATGTTTTTTTTATTAATCCGTAATTTTGGTGTTATTTTAAAAAATCCGTAATTTTGATGTGATTTTAAAAAATCCATAATTTTGATGTTTTTAAAAAAATCCATAATTTTGATATTTTTTAAAAAAATCCATGTTTTTTAAAAAGAATCCATAATTTTGATGTTATTTTGAAAAATCCATAATTCTGATGTTTTTTAAAAAAATCCATAATTTTGATGTTTTTTAAAAAATCCATAATTTTGATGTTTCAAAAAAATTTCCATAATGTTGGTGTTTCATCGTGCCCTATCTTATAGCGTTGAGTATGCTATAGCATTGGGTACTTTATACCGTGTCATATCTTATAGCATTGGGTATGTTATAGCATTAGGTATCTTATAGCATTGGGTATGCTATACCGTATCCTATCTTGTAGCATAGTTGAGCTGCCCGGCGTTGCCCGGGCTGAACTTAGGCCTGATAGCTATATGGAATTAATATGTCTCTTGTATTTTTTATTTTTCAAGACTTTTGATGTTTTTGGGATATTTCTAAAAAAATTGTTGGTACAAACCATATTTTATTTTTTGGATTTTTTTAAAATGTCTTTTGTCAACCATTTTTTTGATCAAATCCATATTTTTGACGTTACAGAATGGTTTTGAAAATTGTTTAGCCATAATCATATTTTTGATGTTCTGGGGTGTTCTGGAAATTTTTTTAATAAAACCCATATTGTTGATGTTTTGTGATGTTTTGGAAAATTTTTTTTCGTCAAACCATATTTTTGATGTTTTAGGATGTTTTGGAAAATTTTTTTAATCAAACCCATATTTTTGATGTTTTGGGATGTTTTGGAAAATTTTTTTCGTCAAACCATATTTTTGATGTTTTAGGATGTTTTGAAAAATTTTTTCGGTCAAACCATATTTTTGATGTTTTAAAAATTTTTTGTTTGTTGTAGCAAAGGGTGTCATATATCACGTGATATGTTATAGCTGATGGTATCTCCTATCTTATATCACTGCATGTTATGGCACAGACAGGGTATCTATACCAAACCTATCTTATAGAATTGCCTATCTCGTAGCACAGGGTATCTTATATCCCATACTATCTTATAACATTGCCTATCTTGCAGCTCGGGGTATCTTATATCACTTCCTATCTTATAGCATTGCCTATCTTGTAGCACGGGGTATCTTTTATAACGTTCTATCTTATAGCATTGCCTATCTTGTAGCACGGGGTGTCTTATATCACGTCCTATCTTATAGTATTGCCTATCCTGTAGCACAGAGTATCTTATATCACGTCCTATCTTATAGCATTGCTTATCTTGTTGCACATAGTATCTCATACCATGCCTATCTTATAAAATTGCCTATGTTATAGCATCATTTGGTTAAACCTGTATTTTGATGTTTCACAGTGCCGACCAATGCTATAACATATAACAATGTACATAGTGTCGCCAGGCATGCTCCTCTTGGCCGGGGTATCCCTATACAAACAGTATAAACTAATTTTTGAAAAAAATAGCAAAAAATCGGCCATCTCCCGAAATCGTGGAGGCTTATAGCACAGGGGCCAAACCCTGCTCCCTCCCTGCCCAGGGCCAATGGGTGCGTTTGTCGAAATTTCAAGATCGCTACGGCTCCTTCCCCCATTGGACCGACCTCGGCCCAAAATATCAGCCCACCAAATTTCATTGGGCCGGAGCCAACCCGGCACAAACATACGAACATACGAACATACATACATACAAACAAACAAACTTTCAAAAATATATAGTAGATAAGCGGTTGTAATGTGCTGACTGAATCTCATGATAGACACAAATTTGCTTTTTAATGCAACGCAAAGATAAAAGAGCCAAATTTATCTTCAAACGGCAGAAAACAGTGCAAAGTTGTTTAATAGTTCTTTTTTCTGCATAAAATCTTTATAAAACAGTAGGAATAGATGTAAAAGATGCTTCAATCTGTACAAAGATGCTTACAGATAGATTTTGGAGAGTCAAATGCCCGCGCTTGGAGCTAAATATAATGTAATTATGATACTCGGCGCGAAGCGCCGAAAAGTTTTTGGAAATTTTGCTAAAAAATGCTCCAAAAAACGTTAAAATTACTACTTTGCCCCAATAAGTCTTTGTACATTGTACAAGGATGGCTCCGAAAATCTTTGTACGAGCCTCAAAATCTTTGTCTCGTACAAAAAAAACAGTGCTGTAAACATATTTTTATGATACTAATTGTCAAGCATATATAACGCTTTCAGTGACAGAGGTAGTATATCGCTAGCACTAATGTACAGTACGGTCCGTAAGGAACCTCAGGCCTAAAAACGTAACGACATGGTTTATTAAAATAGTATCAAGCTAAGCTACCCAAACTTTTAATAAGTCAAAACATAAACACAGTTATTCCTGTATTAGAGTAAAGTTGACCATTTACTACAGGTAATGTTAGGAAGGTATCGATCCCAAAACGAAGTAAGTTCTTACCACATGTGTTGACCAGATACCATGTATTGTGAGGAATTTCGCTATCTTCATTCCTAGTTAGTCCCCAGAAGGTGGGCTGCTTCAAAATTCTGGGGGTGCAAGATTTTTAGAGGTCAAAAAATATTCTTCAAAATGGTGGTATAGCGGAAAAACAACATTTTTTAACGTTTCTCATCGAGCACTATCCATTGGTATAAAAAACCACAAAAAACGAAAAATCTTCAAAACTGAATTCTGCGGTGGGGTATTTTGGTTTTTGAGAGTATTCGGCCTTCTGGGGGTCTTTACCCACAGACCCCCACGCCCATGTGTGGTCCCCACTACACCTGGGCGTGGGGGTAAGCACCCCCCTCCGAGAAATCAAAATACCCCCCCAGAATTCAATTCTTGAAATTTTTTTCGTTTTTTTCGCAATTTTTTGATGCCAATGGATAGTGCTTGATGAGAAACGTCGAAAAATGGTGTTTTTACGCCATACCACCATTTTTAAGGCCATTTTTGACCTTCTAAAAATCTTGCACCCCCCAGAATTTTCTTGCTGCCCACGTATGGTCCCCACATGTCCCTTAATTCAGTTTTAATTTTTCTTCGAAATCGTTCCTCTTAGTTTTTAATGCGTCGTCTTTTTTCCATCATGCAAGTGTTCGTGGGAGCGAATAGTAATTTATTCTTCTTCAAATTTAATTTTCTAGATTTTCCTACGATTCCGTCATTTCGAGCTCAAGCCATTGACTAAAAAGATGCTTAAAACGCATGAGATGCAAATTTTTTGTATGCTTGTGCCATGTCATAATATGCAGCTTTTATGACGCCAAAAGTCCTGAATTCAAAATAATTACTTACTAAAAAACTAGAAGAGATCGGCGCGAAGCGCCTACTTTTTGAATTTATACTAAAAAACTAGTCGCAGAACAGCGTTCTTAAAACGAATGGCTCCATTTCTGAAAATTCATTAATTTAACATTGGGAATTCCCCTTCCCCCACTGCAGAGTGCAGACCCGTATCCAGACTTATTTTAAAGCGTTGGCATCAACATTTTGGTCAGTCACATGAATCTACTGAAAAAATCTGAGAACTGCCATGTTTGTTTTCGACTTGACTTAAATCAAACCAGTTAAGTGGCAGCTTTCACCGGATACTACTTGCTGTATATGTACTTATAACGTGGCTATCTTAATACATATGTGAACCAGCCACACCGGCTAAAGTTTACTTAATGGTGTGAACGGAAAACTTGCAGATGTATGTGGAAAGGAACGACATTGGTTGAAATGAGGAGGACATGCAAAAAGAAAGTGCGGAAAGAAAGTTTCATGGAAAACGGACCAATATTGGTGAAGATAGGGTTACGGTACTTTATTTTGTCATAAATGCACTCAGATGGCAGGCAATGTAAGCGAGAATATAAATGTGGATCTAAGATGTTTCAAAAAGTAGGGCATCAGGAAAAGTCCGTGGCGATGTGAGCAAAAACGATTGAACAAGTCACTCCATATATAGCTACATTGAAGTGGGGTATTTGACAGTTTACCAAAAATGTTCCGAATTTGGGCTAAAAACATATTTAACTGACATTTTCAAGGTCGCTGATTACGAAAAAATGACTTTTATTGCGCGGGAAAAAATTTTTATTTTAAAATTTTTAAATTTGAAAAAAACAATTTTTTGCATGTTTTTTTCTGTCATTTTACTTGATAAGATATGTAAAAATTCAAGTTTCTGCTTAAATGACGCTTAGGCTTAGGCTTAGTGTATCTGATAAGGTGATTTCGGCTGCTTAGGTCGAGGTCGCTCCCGCTTAGATCGAGGTATAGATGCTTAGGTCGATGTATAGATGCTTAGGTCGATGTGTAGATGCTCAGGTCGATGTATAGATGCTTAGGTCGACCTAAATTGGGTACATATTATTCTGCATTCCACTGTTTGAATCTTCAAATGGATGGAACTTTGAGATAATCCAAAAATGCTGTTTGAATCGTATTTAAGTAAAAATCTTTAACTGGATGTAAACCATGCTAAAAATTGTAAAATTTTAAAAAAATTTCTCGAAAATTTGTGCAAAAAATTACAAAAAATTTTCTTCAATCTTGGTTTCCGCGCAGTAAAACTTAATTTTTTGTTATCTGCGACCTTGAAAATGGTAGAAAAATATGTTTGTAGTAAAAAATTGGAAACTTTTGATAAACTGCAAAAATTCCTAAAAGTGGCTCAAAATGGTGAATGTCGAAGTATGTTTGAAAGTACCGTAACTATGTGAGTTTTGTATGGATTTGGTTTATTTCTTTTTTCCGCATCTTTTAGTGACACAAAGTATCGTTTTTGCGCAATTGTATGGCAGTTCTGCCGGAATGGCGCAAAATCGGTTCACACCATATTCTTCAAAAACTCCAGCTACACCAATGCCATATTTTACCGTATGCTAAATTAGGTATTTGCGGTTCACTGCAAATAATTATTGCCGTCAAAAATGGTAATAATTTATCTTAGTTTAGTGCCAATGCCGTAGTATAGTTTTATTTTCTGAAAAAACTTAATATCATTTTAATGCGCAAAATTGAAAAGAATACTATTTTGACGCTAAATTTAAATTTCGTGGCCGTGCGATACTTGTCTTGTCATTATGGCTTAGTAAAAGCTGCTCTAAATCCTCGGCTTTTTTCGGCCAAGTCGGGTTGGTTGGACAGACCGCTGACATGTGCGGGTTGGACCCTGCTGATCCTCTGACTCTTGCGGTCGGGGTAGATCAAAAATGCCAAACCGATTTTTTCTGGAGACGAAAACGTATGATATTTTGTAAATTACAGTAATTATACATGCTGAGAAGAATGAGATTCGGATTATCCTTACTTTTCACATTGTAGGGTGCGGTTTTTTAATGTACTGAAAAATAGTGGAACGAATGGTGGAATTTACGACTGATACAGCCTGTCATTTTTAATAGGCACCAATCTATAGTTTATGGCACCTTGTGAATGGCCCTGGAAATCTTTCAATAGCCAAATTATAGTCTTTTTCACTTATTCAAGAGCTTTTTTGGTAAATTTTTTGAAGACCAAATATGTAAAGTAAGCGTTACAGACGATTATAGCTGTAAATCGACGGTAGTGCAGTCTGGCTCCATAGACTGACACCTTATAGCGTGTGTTGTGTTATAAGATGGGGAGAATGTGCTCCCTGGCCAACTCAGGGCGCAAGTTTGAACATAAACGTTGAAAACTATGTCCGATCCGACAATATGCAGACAGATTGCGATTATAGCATTAATTTGATATATAATTATCGTAATCTGTCGGCTTACTTTCAAAAAAATCTTATAAGTGTCCTGAAAAAGGGATTCTGCCCGCCCGTAAGGCTAAGAGGTCCTTGAAGGGGGTCATGAAAAGGGATCCTTCCCTATAGGTTTTTCTTAAAAGCTACAGTAACAGCCGGTTATGGTACACTTGTTCCGAAACAACATGTGTGTGTGTGCGTGTGTGTGCCGAGTATTTATAGGGTGTGGGCGTTCACCAATTTAGACATACAAGCATAATGGGGGAGGGGTCATTACCGCCACCGGGGTTCACAAAATCCAGCGATTATAGCATTGATCTGATATATAATTATCGTAACCCACGGCTTACAGTCGATGAAAATTCTAAGAATTTATGCACGAAGTTATGTGAAACAGGTTATAGTGAAAAAGCTCTCGAATGTATACATATGTACATATGTATATATACTGTTTTTGAGCAAAAAATGCTAATATTTAGGAAATCGAAGAAATTCAAATAATCTTTGACCTCGATATTACGACCAGTAGAACAAAGTCGATACACAGATGCATAATTCAACATACCTACATTAAGTGTAAGGAAAACTCATGGGACGATGCAAAATCGGAATTATGGCGACCGAAATTTTTATTGAGCTACAAACGAACAATTAAAAATAATAACTGTAAATCTAAGTACATTAACGCGCATCACTACTCAGATTCGATAGTTGCAGATTAAACATTAATACTGTATTTAAAATCTAATAAGAGGCTCTGTTGTCTTACAGAAATATCGAAGAAAAACAAACCACCGAT
Source organism: Mermis nigrescens (assembly GCA_036768485.1). NCBI lineage: Eukaryota > Metazoa > Nematoda > Enoplea > Mermithida > Mermithidae > Mermis > Mermis nigrescens. The sequence goes on from JAVLUZ010000161.1 coordinate 3,814,286, forward strand.
ACATATATGTACACATACAGCCAGCAATTAAATACTTTATACGAAGCTAACGAGTTCGCGACAGATTTCTAGGAATCCCACTCTAAGCTCTTCGTAAAATTTACATACATAGTCAAACTTTCGCGATGTATACCTACATGAATCACACAGAGTTAGCGCTCACATATGCCCTTTAAAAATAGAGGAAGATAAGTTGCAAAACTAACGAACGTAGACTTCCTTATAAGGCATGTGCAGTCCAACACATATATTGTACAGCCAGCCACCCAATATGGCACCAATATGCGGTCCCAATATTGGCACCCAAAACCAGTTGTAATTCCGATAACTGAAAAAAGTCATCGAATAATTTGCATGATGACGAAATTATACATAAACAAGGTGTCTGGGGTTAAGATTAGTGCGCGCATGTGAGAGAGGTAGCCCGCCCCCAGAAAGAACAGAGAATATTTTTGGGAAAGACAAACTAGAGACCAAAAAATAACAAAAATTATGTTATTCTTGCGAAAGTGATTGAGATCAATCATTCTATCTCAATGCTCTCCGACTAACCTTCCCCAGACATTATTGACCCTGCGCCACGGACTTGCTATGTCTTGCATATGACAAGGACTAAAAATACATACGGACGACATAAGGCAGAGACGAACTCGTTATTTGAATTAGGTTTGAAAATTTTTTATTTCTTCGAGAATTTTCGATCACCATCAAAAGTTCGTCGAGCAAGTTCAGGAATAATTCTGTCCATTAAATCAGCTTTACACCTTTTTTCCATAAAGAATCCTCGGATTCTCAGACTTTAACGTGTTAAAACAAATTTTTCAACATCCTGAATAACAGTAAAAGGGCAAAAATACGAATTCTACGGATAAAACAAAACCATATGATTATCAATTATTGTGTAATGAGAAAAAGTCGAAATCAATTTAGTGAAAGAAATCAAGCTTCCAAAGAAACTAAAAACGGACCGCGATACGAGATGGTCTCATAATTTATTTTTATAGCACATTAAGCGTAAATTCATGTAAACATAAAAACTATGCGCAAGTGAGAGAGAATTTAAATCAAGGACTTTAAATCTGAATGTTACGATTGACCTTAGGTCATATACATTATTTAGCCTCGTTTCGTTATGCTTCAATGCACAGTTCCGTGATAAAAAAATACTGATATCAGGTACCTACAATTTTTAGCAAAAAATTATAAAACAACCCATAAATACAGTAAAATAGTGGATCCAATCTCAGGCACGTAGCTGGCCGTCCTATTTTGGGGGCCCAACACAAATTTTGGGGGGACTAAGCCCAAAAAAGGCCGAAAATAGCACAAAATAACGTTTAAAAAGTCATATTTTGCCGATTTTTCTGAATTTTGGGGAGGGGGATCCGGACCTCCATTCCCCCATTGCTACGTGCCTGTCTAATCTAGTCAGAACTACCGCATCGCATTGTACGTACACGCGCATTCCACTGAAAAACGTTATGTATGCAGTACATTAGAAAAAGAGTAAGCAGATATTTTTTGATAAAATTATCAATGGTAGAGAGCATAGATGGGCAGCACCGAAATTCTGAGGGGGAGAGTGGGTGAAAAAATTTTCAAATGTAAAAAAATGGTCTTAAAAGTGTTCGTATGGCGAAAAAACACCATTTTTCGACGTTTCTCATCGAGCACTATCCAATGGCATCAAAAAATCGCTAAAAAAGCAAAAAAAATTTCAAAATTTGAATTCTGGGGCGGGGTATTTTGATATCTGGGGGGTATTCCAACTTCTGGGGGTGCATACCCCCCAAACCCCCCACCCCCACGTCCATGTGTGGTAGAGAGAAGCATGGAAATATATTCAATAAACTCTGAACAAATAAAAGATTCATTCACCCATTTTTGTCTCATTTTATTCTGGTTTGATATATCTTTATATTACCTGAAAACACCAGATCCCCAACCAGCCAAGGCCGTAAAAACTCGAGGTCCCAAATCACGAGCCGGATTCAGAGCGGCTCCGCAGTTAGATTCGTAACCATTGGTCAACGCAGTAACGACGAGACCAAGAGCCAGAGGCACCAAACCCTTGGCAGTTTCCATGTTGCGTTCATCTGTGATGGCAATAGCCATCAGAGTCAGAAGACCAGTGCCAAACGCCTTAGATGATTCAGCGACTGATACATCAAGTTTTATATTTCAGTATAAATCTTTAAAAATCAAAAGTAGATAACTGCTTTTAATACATTATTACACATTCGACTTATTGCTTATTTTAGGCGCAAATTCGCATAATCATTTAGCAAGCGAAAATAAAGCAAAGTAGAATAAGATGTTAAATTTTTCCAGAAAATTCGCGTCTATAGCCATCGCTTTGCATCTTATTTCATAAATTAATTATTTGAAATAGCTGTGGAATAATAAAACGGTGACCACCATACGTGACGTGGGCAGCGAGAAAATTCTGGGGGGGGCTGCAAGATTTCTCAAAGGTAAAAAAATGGCCTTAAAAATGGCAATATGGCGGAAAAACACCATTTTTCAACGTTTCTCATCGAGCACTATCCATTGGTATCAAAAAATTGCGAAAAAAACAACAACAAAATTTTAAAAAATTGATTTCTGGGGGGAGTATTTTAGTTTCTGGGGAGTATTTTGCTTTCTCGGGGAGGGATGCATAACCCCAAACCCCCCACGCCCAGGTGTGGTGACCACACTCTGATTAATTGAGCAATTCATTCTCTTTATATTAATTTGTTTCTTATTTAAGGTTTTCTTGCGTTATTGAATAAATGTGATGAAAATAATTTCAACACAACTTTTACACTGAATGTGTAAGTCATTCACTATTTCTGGAAAATGTTTGAGAGAAAAGTAGATATTAATTCACTTGGTCCACAAATCCTTGCCACGTTTCTATGCCTTCGTGTTGCGGATAGGTGGCAAATACTCCGGCAGAAGATGCGTTAGCATTCTCAGTATAAGGACCTTGCCTCACGCCGCCATCGAACACGTTTAGCTGATCTAATGACAGAAAAAGCAAACAATGCACGATAGACGATAAGAATAATTTAGTGAAATTTTAGCAAAGTTAAGAATAAAGGTAAATGGCAATGTTTGGCAAAAATGCATGGGTGACTCAAATTTTTCGAGGTAAAAAATGGTCAAAAATCGGTGGTAGGAGTACATGATAATCATACATGAACAAAGGCCGGTCTTCCTATTGATACCGGCTGCCCAATTATTTGGTTGGTTGTCCTTGTGCTAAATGGTTGCTTGGTTGATTGATTGGTTGCTTAGTGGATAATTGGTTAATTATTGATCGTTTGACCGATTATTGGTTGGTTAGACATTGATTGGTTGATTAGCTGATTTTCATGGTTGTCACGTATTTTCCTGGATTCATATTCCATTTTATAGTTGATTGACTGATTTTAGAGTCATTTTTGTGAATTTTCATCATTTTTCTTCTACTTGTTCAGTATTTCTAAATTTTCCATTGATACCGGAAGCTCTTCCCATTAATACCGACCGGTTCCCATTGATACCGGGTTGAATGAAGTTGCACAATTTGTCCATGTATGATGATGATAATGAGAAGGGGATTTGGGTAGGTATTATTCCCGAAAATTTTCATCAATAAAATTTTTTTTAAAAAAACGTAGAAAAGAGGCTGTTTAGAGCATTTTAGCGATATTTGGCTCCAAAATATCGTATTTTCGGGGCTTCGCGCCATGTACTCATTTGCCGCATATGCTTTGTCCAATTTTTCACATTTTTTCGATTTTTTTTTGTTTTTACGTTCTAGAAAAAATGACATTGTCAAAAACGGCGAAAGATGTTCTTTTGGCGCATTATTCTCCAGAATTTATGCAATGCATGTAAGGTGAGAGGGCAAAAATACACCATCGCGCTAAGTCTTATCATAAAAATAGCAAAAAAACGGAAAAATTCCAAACGTCCAATTCGGGGAAATCTCGAATTTTGATTATGCCTTTAAATTTTGGGAGTTCACCCCGGACCCTCCGTCTATGTGTTGCGACAATAATTTTTGAGAGTAATATACGAATTGTCATCATGAATGTCAAATGTGGAAAAGTAAACGAGTAAATCATGAAATATAAACCGCGTGACAAAAACTTGCTCTCAATCTGGTAGACCACAGATTAAAATAACCGAATGGAACGAAATTTTAACAAAAAGAGAGCCGGAATAATCCTTTCAGGAATACACCCTTCCGTTTTGTGTACAGAAAGAATGAAAAATCAATTGAATAACTCATTGCGCTCTAAAGGAGATTAATCGGGTACCATGCGGTCTAGATCCCATTAGTAAAAAAATTCTAGTGACTATTCTTAGCCAGCCAATGATGGACATTCTCTTCAAACTGAACCTTTAACATACCCGTCAAAGTATCATATAATCAATGGCTAATTTGCGTACTACTGCTAATTTCATCTTAGTTTTATCGATGTTAGATATATTTTATGTCTATGCTTTTACGTATTTGTTGACAAGTCCTCGTCTCTTCTTCAGTTACTACTTGATAGCAGTGCTAGCTTCTTTTTAAATGTCTTTTTTATTGTCTACCACTACACCAATCGTCTTTACTCTTAAGCTGTGGATAGCAATAGTTAAGTATTCAAATATTATATATTTAACTCACTTTCTGTTCAAACCATTCCATTGCAATGCTGCAGTATTCTTGTGGAAAATTCGTTCCATACGTGTACATAAATGCTCCCACATGCGCATAATAGGAATTCTGGGGGGACGGATAAATCTAAAAGTGCCTTGTTTGGGCCCAAAAATGGTGGGTACGCGTCAAAAACATCGTTTTTCGGCGTTTCTGACGATGCTCTATCTTTCTGGGGCATAAGAACCGTAAAAAAATGCCGAAAAAATTAAAAAATCGAATAAATTGAACAAATTATAGTCAAAACATGAGTATATGGAGCGAAGCGCCAAAAATTTCACACTTTTGAGCAAATAGATAGCTAATAACGCTTAAAAAGCACCTTATCTTGCCATTCTTAGGAAATTTTTGGAAACATTCGAGAAATCTTGAATTCTAGGGGATGAGAAAATTTCTGGGGGTGAGGTGAAACCCCACCCAAACCCCCAAGATCGTGTATGCAAAAACTTACTGTAGTACACTAGGTAAACAGCCAGCGCTCCAAAAAACGCTCCCAGATATTGACCGATCAGATAAACTGGCACTTTATTCCATTTTATTCGTCCGAACAAGGCAAAACACACTGTTACTGCTGGATTGATGAGGCCACCTAATAAAAAGTAAGAATAGTAAAGTGTGCATTTGCATCTTACTTTCTAAAGATGATTCGGAATTATCTACCGGAAACTCCACCGCAAACGTAAACACCAAAGGCAACCGCCAGGCCCCATCCTAAATTGATGCCAACAATGTTGAGTCGAAAATTATTGCGATTAAGCGCTGCCTGAGCTATGCTAGCGACACCAAAGGCCTGGAAGCAAGTTGATGTAAGGACTGTGATTGTCATATTAAGTGAGGACGTGATAAGAGTGATTAATTCGTGGTTTTGTGAGGGCAGCAACCTAGTTTAGCCTAGCCCCACTCAACCAGAATCCCTACAAAATTCCTTAACTCGCAAACATTTATCATTTACTCGCAAAATAACATTTTTCAGTATCATGCTATGCCTAATTTTATCCAGGATCCTTGCTGGAGGAGAAAATGTCTAAATGTCAGATAATCATCATTGTACGAGCAGGGGCAGATTTAAGGGGGCGGAGTGGGAACAGCCACTCCCCCATTAAACCAAAATAGTTGGCGAGATTAACAATGGATATGTATATTGCAATGATTTTCGGCCGTCAATTTCTCCAATTTTCCGGCGCTTTGCGCCGAGATAATATCTATTGATGACATTTATTTACTTTCTTGGCGACCTGGAAGCCATTTTTTGCTCATGGAATAGGTTCAAAACACTTTTAACAGCAGAAACAGCTATTTATGCATAATTTTCTTCTATTTTCAAGCATAAATTTTAAAATTGTTCGATGCTTCGAGTCAAATGCTATAAAAGTAAAGAAAATTGAGCAGTAAATCAAGCTTCTAAACGTCCTTCCGCCTAAAATTCACAAATTGTCTGACGCTTCCGTCGGATTTTCGCTAAAGTCAAAGAAACTTAATGATTCATTTCGCTAAAAATTGTCTGAAATTTCGAAATTTTTCGAAAAGATATTGCGTCAAAAGTGGTTTTAAATGAAGGTAGACAATGTAAGACGCCGAAAAATTCTATTTCGAAGGACAAATTTTTGGACCTATTTTTAATTGCTTTTGCAAAAGTTGGCTACCGCCACCCCCCTTGAGGAAAATCCTAGATTCGCCTCTGTACACGAGTGAAGTAACGCACTTGATGCATATGGTGTAAAAAAGTTAAATAAACTTTTTGCATCCGACAATAGGACAAGAAACACCCTAGAAGTATGAAAATTGAGAAAATAGCCATCAACTATATTAATGTCTTAATTAGCTTCTTGAATTAACGAAGACGATTAAAAGTTTGAAGATAAGAAGTAAATGTTTCAAGATAATTAGATTTTAACCCTGAGGATGCTTATAAGATAAATTGAACCTTCGTTACCTTCGAAAACTTCCGAATTTCAGTAATGTCTATTTGCTATGCCATAAAAAATTTGTTAAGTCATCGTTGAAGAGTGGATTCAGAATTAGTAGAAAGATACACATAAATTGTTTATTTCTTTATTAAGTTGCAGGAGACACCCTCCAGCATACATGTAACGGCTCGAAATTTCGGAGGGTCCCGGCCCTTTTTAGGGTGGGCGGTAAATGACCTCGAATTTTTGGCCAAAAACGGTCAAAAAACGTCTAAAAACAGCCGAAAAATTCGATTTTTTCCAAAAATGGGGGGTTCAAAAATTTTATGGCTTTGGGGGATAGGAGGGATGACCGACTTTGGGTGGGGATATCACCATCCTCCTGTTACATGTAAGACCTCTGGCTTTTAACAGCTATCCTTAAGCGTGAACAAAATCCTAATGCTGACAAGTCAGGAATCCGTAACAAAATAAAGCGCTACAACAAGAAAACGAATACCAACAAGTAATCAAAAATTGAATATTCTGATGAAATTAATTTCTCCGTTGTCTTAAAGTGGAACATTTTTTTCAAATTCTAAGAATTACCCTCCATTGCTTAATGATTATATACATAATTTTCCTACCACTAAGACAAACGTGCCAAGGAATTCAGCTAAGAGAATTCGGACGTATTCATTTCGCGAATGGAGTCTTCGAGCAATTTTTGCTTGCCACGAATTATCGTATCGCGCCGAGTGCTCTTTCTTCCGGTAGAAATACTGAAAGTATATGTTACGCATTATAATGTACCGCACGTTTGGCACACGAGCAAAATGCTTATAGAGATGGTCAATACATATTTAAAATTTTATTTAAGCTCAAGAGAGGCAAGATCACAGGCGACCATAGAGGCACAGCATGGCCAATGTGGAGAGAGGGGGTCGGCCGACTTAGGAAGGGGTCAAAAATGAAGCTTTTGGCTAAAAATGACCCCAAAAACTGGTATAAATGCTAAAATAGGCTTAAAACTACGTTATTCCAAAGTTTCTGGTCAATTTCATGCACTTTTAGGAAAAATTTCAATTTTTATCCATTTTTGGCCTCTATATTCTTCATTTTCCCCATAAAATTATCCAATTTTTCGTTCCGGAGGTCTGAACCCCTAAAGCCTCCTTCTCTCCCTTCGCCATGTGCAAGTGTGGTAACGACCGTTTAGCGAAATCAAAAAGAAAAGTTTTCATTTATTTTGCTAGTAAGTTTAAAAAAATATTTCGAGCCTATAAACCTGCTAAAAAATCAAAATCAATCAAATTTATTACTTTTTCTATGCTTTTAAAAAGCACTGTAATACTTACCTTTACCTTCAGCTGCTAATTCATTATCGTGTTGAATAGCAACTTTACCCGTTTTTATATTATAAACTGTTTTTGCTGCCTTTTTCATCTCAGCCCAGTTAGAATTTGCCAAAAAATGAATAAGTCGATAAATTGCGGACGCGTGACTAATATTATGAGCAAATAAGCCTTTGGCGATAGAAAATTATTTATTCGGACACCGATTCATACGCAAACAAGCAAAACGGATTTCAACAATTCTTCTAAAACGTTTCCGTCGCTCCGGAAAAACCATTAAGTAAAAATTTGGGTCGCACACGAACGAAGACACTTCGTCCTGCAAACTTTACTAATTGCGCCATTATTCTTGTTTGAGTCAACAAACTATTTTTGTAGATCGGGAATGCACAAGTATGCGTCATTAGTTTACATAGCGAGCGAAACTGTAAATTGCGCATTTGCCTTGAAACCCTTTTTGCTCCGATCTTGCAAGGAAATCTGCATTTTACGCATTAAACATATAGAAGGGACCATGCATTGGCAGCGGCCAAATTCTGGGGTGGGAGTCAAAACTGCCAAAATCCCGAAAAAAACAGATTCTGGCGTGCACACTCAAACCCCCACGCCCTTGTATGGAAGGGACAGAAGCTACAAGATAACAATTTGAAACGTATTCCGATTCGCTTAAACTTTCACTTTCCATTCAAAAATTTTCGTCTCAAATAAATAACACTTTTGGGCCAAAAAAACATAGCGTGTTTATATTTGAAAGAGGATCGCTTTAGGATCTGTCGAAAATCGGATCTTTTGCATTATCTTACCCCCACGAAATTTATTACTTCATTTTTTCAGCACCACTTCACACAACAACATACAACGTAATTTATGGACAAGGCCAGAATGCAGCAGTGTTTTTGTATGTGCAAATATACAAATAGTGTAATCTGTGTGTCAATAAATTACATTGTGTAATAGAGTAATAAATTTCGTGGGGGTTAGATAATGCAAGAAACCCGAAAACCTAGGATACGCGCGTAAAATCAATTAAAATCAGGTTTATCTGAACAAACCTCATCGTGATTAATCGTACGATGTTCTTCTGCGAAAATGCAACACAAATTTTCATAAAGTATATAAATCGTCAGGCTGATTTTTTTGCCAAAAAATTCATTAATCAAATGACATAAAATCACGCAAGTATATCATTCCATGTAATGAATTAAGTGGGATTTGAGAACTGGAAATAAGAATTAACAACCTTAATCGTGATTAATTGCAGAAGGGCAGCATAGCATCTCATTAGAGAAAATTATCAAAACATGAAACGACGTCGGAGAAACGAAATGAAATTTCATCAATGATTCACTGAGAGAAGTCTACCTTTTCCTCATTTTGTTGTGAATTTAAATTCGATAAAAAGCTCAACATTTTGTGGTCGTGAGATCCCAGTCCAATGTTTGAGAGTCATAAGCAGACATGCATGATGGGTGGGGTATGGGAGGTCTAGACCTCCCAGAACGGAAAAATGGGATTTTCTCCGGAAAATGAGGCGAAATGAAGTCTTTTTAAATTGACTAGAAACTGTGTAATAACGTAGTTTAAGCCAAAAAGCTCATCCTAGACCCCTTAGATCGGCTAACCCCCCAGATCGGTCATGCTGTCCTATGGTCATAAGTTGCCAAAATAAGACCTCCCCAGATCGGCTGACCCCCAGCTCGGTCATGGTGCACCTACGGTCAAAAGTTGCCAAAATACTTATATTTTCATTACCTTCCTTCTCTCCGATCGCATGTCCGGCAGCTCTACTCGTTGGTCCTCTGAGTTCTGTAGATCTCGAGGAATCAGAAGCCATAAATAATCAAGCAAATAATCGCAAATTTCGAATCGCTACGAGAATATCGAGCCTAACTCGGAAATAAAAAGATCACTGACATGAACGTGGTTCTATTAAGTGAATCACACAAGTTGAATAAGTATAATTATAGAGGTTTCGAAACCCGTTCGAGGTTACAGGCATACAAGTAACGGAGGATATGATTAAGGCTTCCACAAAGTTGGTTGTCCCGCCATCCCCCAAAGTCAGAAAATCCCTCCCAATTTTTGACCAAAACATGCATTTCAACCATTTTAGGAGTTTTTGTCATTTTAGCCAAAAATGGAGTCATTTACCCTCCCCTAAAAATGCTCCCCTTCAAAATTTCGATCTTTACATGTATAGTTGCAGGACATTTTGCAGTTCTGGAATCTACTTGTTCAAAAAGTTAGACAAAGGATACGATTTTCAATCCAGGATACCTAAAATAGATAATGGTAATAATCCTTTTTTAAGCATCTAAGTTTCGGATATCTTGCTCACATTCAGTGGAAGGAAATTACTTTGCTTGAGTTCTTTCATCCACTGATGCACTGATGCATGACGCAAAATGAAATATGTAGCTGTCTTACATGTGTTTTGGCACATGGAAGCAGGACATTTTTTCCAAAATTCGCTGAATACAAAATTATCGACAGGAAAAGCTCCATCCGATTTCTCGTATTAGAAAGATTATTAGAAATCATGAATGATAATGTATTACGCTTAAAGAAGCATAAGATCACCGCTTTTCAACTCTTAATACATTACGATCAAGATTATACGATTTTAAGAGAAAACAACGCCCACCATTAAATAAGGTAAATCCAGTTTTTAATAATAGTGAAAACCATTAATAACATGTTTATTCACGAGCTTAACTCCTTAACTCTTACTCGTAGTCACTAGTGGGCGTCGCTCAGCTTATTCATACTGGCTAATTCAAAGCAAGACTTTAGATTCAAGTCACTCATTCCATTTGTTTATCTGTCGATTCTTCAATTTTATAGTCATGCTACTCTGATTCTATGTAAAAAGTTGGTGGACTGATTGCGTATGGCACCGCGTATAGCGCCCCCTTCAACATGCATTCGAGAAAAAATTTCGTGGAAGGTAAAAAGAAACAAAAGCTAAATGTCATAGCGAACATTTATGTACGAGCAAATGCTGCAAGTATAATGCTCAGGAAGGCGATTAATTTAAATCGTGCGCTTGCAAACTTCAAATATACATTGACAAATGGGAAGAATTCTTTACAACATGCGCAACTTCCTCCGAAAAATATCATCGATCACTTTCCCTCATATAAATTTATCTACTACTTCTAATAGTCGTTTAATAAGTATGCGGTTAAAATACCAGATATATTAGTTACTCTTATTTTCATACTTCTTTGCTAACTGTTACATACTTTTGTATTGAAACTTTTATGCGGCTTAGCTTTCATAAATGATTCACTTGCATGTCACATCATAAAAAAGGATAACATCAACCAACCGCTATAAAGCTGCTTTAACATGCCTGGGCGTGGAGAGGGTTTAGGGAGTATGCCCCCCAGAAACCAAGATACCCCAGAAACCAAAATACCCCAGAAACCAAAATACCGAAACCAAAATACCCCCAGAAACCAAAATACCCCCCTATAAACCAAATTACCCCCCTCGAAACCAAAATACCCCCAGAAACCAAAATAAAGCCCCCGGGATTCAATTTTTGATTTTTGATGAGAAACGTTGACAAAATGTGTTTTTTCGTCATACCACCATTTTTAAGGCCATTTTCCGACCTTTGAAAAATTCCTGTACCCCTCACCAGAACTTTGGTGTCACGATGTAAATATGTCGAGCCCGATGATTTGACGTAGAAATAATGCAAATCGTTTCCTTCTTTTCTGTTTCCTTTTTTGGGCTTTTACTTTTTTCTTAAAAGGTAAAGATGTTTCGCTTAAGATCAGTTATAGTCTGTTGAATTTTTTAACACGTTTGTTAGAATTTTCATCGCACCTTACAGCAATCGTGAATTGAGTCAATGTAATAAAATAATTCAATTAAGGGCAACTGAAAATAATTAGATGAAAAGCAGACACCTACGAACAATTAAGACGCGGCAAATGAATGGTTAACAAAATGCCTTTATTCAATTTCGTTCTAAAAACTACGCAGGTTACAAATGTGAATCTATTTATGCGCTAATGGTACGTTTTAGTAAAATAAGTTGCCCCGCAACAACTTTATTAAAATAATAGTCTGATGCACTCGTACGAATCAGTTTTATAATTTTTCACCCAAGCAGAAGCCACAAGCTTTATCGGATACAGTTCCTTGAAGGCCTCAGCTTAATCTATTTTTTGCTACGAACATCGGTCCCACCTGATCCGTTTCAAACAGGATCTTGTCATTTTGACTGCGCGTGAGCAAGGCCGAAATCCCGTGTCAAAAAACAAATAAGTTCATCTGATCGTGCGGTCGATAAAACTGTTCTTCAGCGTTTTTAAATAATTCTATCAATTTTTGTCAATACGGAAACGTAAAAGAATTTCCTGATTGGAAGTAGGGCCTAGTGAATTTTGCGAAGGAATCAGCTCGATACACAGCATATTGAGGGTCCGAATGAGTAACGGGCTCCCATAGATATTTTTCAGTGTAAATTTAAATAAAATTTAAATATATTGTAGATTTAAACTAACCGGAACGGTGTATGAAACAGATTTTTAAATAGGCTTCAAATGCATACTTCACTAACTTGAATGATTGAAGTATACTCTCCGAAGTAGGTACATTTAGTCAAACTCTCCTAGACTGAAAATTGAACATTTCCGAGATTCTTCTGTAAATGACCATAGTCTTGAAATTCTGAACAACAAAATGTTAAAAATGCAGAAAAATATGCATACGAAAGCATTAAAATCGGATACAAGATTCAATGTAGGCATAGGCTGAAGGAGAAAATAACGGATAATGGCGAAGAAGAGTAAGTTTCTTAGTAGGTTCCTATATACCTACATATACTGTGAAGCAACATTCGCCTAAAAGACAGTTCGTAAAGATTTGCATACATGGGATTACGCTCGCGCGAAATAAGAATTGATTTTAAACTCTTTGGATAAAGGTATAAGGTACACATTGGGATGACAGTTATATGTACATAAAGTAGGCACAGCTGCAATATTCTACAGTACACAGCGATGACACGATAAAGCCTAGCAAGCTATGTCGTGTCACGTAAACAAACGTTATGATAATTTGTGGAAATTTAGTAGGTACTATGCCAAACATTTATGATGTCAGTTTCTTTCCACAAATGATCGCTAAAAGATACGGGAACCTCCGAATCTGCGCATTGATGCAGATATACGAGTACCTATATTGTATTGTACGTTTCTAGGTTACTGAGATCGTTACCTTCGGTAGATAGACTTAAAATATACTCATTTTTAACTTTACAAGCAAGTTGCTCATTTTAATCATGCGTGGGAGTCGTAATATATTATTTTCTTAGTTTTTTTAGGTTAGAAACACTCGCTGTACATTAAATCTAGTAGCATGTGGCTTAACAATATCAACCTACAAAGGGGCGCATTTTTCATTATGAATAAAATTTTATGCTAGCAACCGAAATAGTAATATCAATGAACAATAGCAAAATTCGCAGTGTAGGTAATGTGCGAAATTTTTCCAAAAATTAACCGACTGCACACGTCAAACAAAACTTGAAAAACTGTAGAAACTCAGCAAGCATGGCACACGAATTAAAAGTTACAACCGACTTATTTTCGCTTTTTTCATATCCTATGCGCATATACACAATGGTGGATCCAGGATTTTCAGACGGGGGCGGATCCAGGATTTTCAGACGGGGGCGGAACCCTGAATTTTTCTAATAGTGTCAAAATTGTCCGAAAAACTCCGTCCATTATGCTTAAAGTAGCGGTATTTTTGCCGTCTTTTGATAGACAAAATAATTTGTGATCCGAAAAAACTTGGAGATTTTCGAAAGTTTTGTATGAAAAACGCGCAAAAGTAGAGCACAGATCAGCGCAAATCACTGAAAAATACTTGATAAATCATTGTAAGAACTGGAAAATTCCTTGTTCCGTACATAAACTACTCAATATCAAAAAATAAAGTTTTAAGTGCTAAGAAGTCTATAAATATCATTAATAAGTACTAAAATTTAAAAAATCGAGGCAAAAGATGGCTAAAATCGTCAAAAGATTCTCTAATGCGTCAAACTTTTTTGACGATCGGGTGGGTGGCCGCCTCCTCCCTCTAAATCCGCGCTCGCATGTACACATTTCGAAACATATAGTACAAACAATTAAATACGAATTTCAAAACCTGGAGAAACATAACATAACAAGCCTAAAGTTGTAAAATCTGTTAACAATCAGACTTTCTCTAAGCAACGCAAAAAATCAATGCATCTTCTGCGGGCTGCAGATTGACATAAACTATTGAACCAAAATAGTGATTAAAAAGCAGCAACTTAGCTACGCATTAGCTATGGGAATTTAGATGGAGTAAACTAGCGACTTTGAAAGACATTAAATGAAATAGCAAACACCGATGAATTCAAGGCAATTAAAGAAATTGTTGATTCAAAGCAGCAGGAAACGCGTAAGCTTACGTGAAACAGACTACATTGTAGGTACACTTGCATGCCTGCAATAATTGTGCGCACCAGTCAATTGACGCCAGGTTTGCTTGCTATAATGCTCATGATAACAAAATAAAGCACCTTTAATTGCACTTAACTTTCTATCACGATACGAAGCAAGTCAGCGTTACAACTTGCAAGCAACTTACAAAAAATAAACATTTTAGATTATGTTTATACACTTTTTATGCGAAGCATTGAAGCTTATCTAAAGAAGGTTACACTTTTTCAGAGGCCGCATGATATACTTCGATTTTTTGCGTTGCTTAGAGAAAGTCTGATTTTTAATAGATTTTGCGACTTCAGATTTTCCTTAGTCCCCCCTCCTTTACACCCTTAATAATCCACAATCGTCTTTTTTGTTCCATCAGAGTATTTTTCTTTGCTAGTACCCTACTTTAATTAGCATGATTTTTAGTAAATCAGTCAGTAAAGACATGCGGTAACATGCTACAGAATGACGTGAATAGCAGTCAAAGAACACAGAAAACAATATTGTTCGAACAATCAGCATTATCTTTTTTAAACAAGACAACCTTACCTTATTTAAACAGATCAAAGGTTTTCAGCATAAGCTGTACGCAAATATTGGGTGTCAAGAACACGTACGCTCATATGAGTAATCCTGACTTTACATGGAACACTTGAAAAAATTAAGCTTCTGCAACGCTCTGAAACTACATTTAATTTTCAGTCTTCCATAACTACTGGGTGTAAGAAAACATACAATCAGATTCGTAATCCTCCTGACCTTACGTAAGATATTTTGAATAAAAATTCACGTTTTGCAACGCTCTGTGAGTGAAATAAATTTGTAGTGTAAACTTTTACATATTAACAAAAAATGAATAGTGCAAATTTTACACAACTACTGGGTGTAGAGAAAACTAACAATCAGATTCGCAATTCTGACATTACATAAAACATTTTGAAAAAATTAAGCTTCCGCAAGGCTCTAGAATTAAAGTTACTTTGCAGTGTAAACTTTACACAACTACAGAGTGTAAAAAAGATTTTAGCCGTATTCGTGATTATGATATTAATCTGATCAACAGCAGGCACGTAGCTGTGGGGAATGGAGGGGTCCGGATCCCCCAAAAATTCAGAAAAAAACGGAAAAATAGGTTTTTTCACACTTTATTTTGTGCTATTTCTGGCTTAGACCCCCCAAAATTGGTTTTGGTCCCCCCAAAATAGGAGGGCCAGCTACGTGCCTGATCAACAGAAAAAATTAAGTCTCCACAATGGCCTGAGGGCAAGTAAATATTAGATGTAAACCACTTTACACCACTGTTGAGTGCAAAAAACGTGTCCAATTGGCGTATCGCGTTTGATTCCTGGTACATTTTGAGAAGACTTAAGATCAGGTCCAGACTCATTACCGAAAAAGTTGGCAGAAAAAACAAGACAGAAATACATTTAACATACTCAGATTTTGACCTCCCGAAAAAGCTAAATATTGATGTAAATTAAAGTAATTTGCTGTGGCGTGTACCACTTAGAACGTACTTTATTTTTATTCTATTCAACCTATCCCGTCCCGACCTCTAAATGGAGAAAGTGGCGAACAAAAAGAACGGACAAAAACGTATTTTCCACCATCCACCACATTGTAAACTTAAAAATTTTGAACTCAGTTTCCCATTCAGTGTAAAGAAATTCGGTCTGGACCAGTTTGTAGCCTTTAAATTGTAGTACGTTTGTATGTGGGAAAACTTCTGTTTTGCAAAATATTTGAGATATTTACTAATCAAAATAGGGAAAAAAGGCGTTTTTCGCCCATTTTACACCCCTGATTTCGAACTTTACATCCCCATAAATAACTTAATGTTGCGCTTTTTTAAACACGGTTCGCTGCGACGTGTAGCCTATAGAAGGTACTTTATTTCTATTTAATTCAATTTATATCGACTCATAAGCGGAAAAGTTAGCAGGGAAATCTTAGACAAGATCTGTTTTTACACCACTTACTAAAGTGTAAAGTTAACCCCTATGTGAACAAAAAATTGCTAGTAAGCGGAAAGTAGTTCTCCACAGTACATTTCTATCAGAAAAAATTTCTTACGACTCATAACTGGAGTTGTTGGCACACATAAACACGTCAAAAACTCAACCAAAATATGTTTTTTCATCCCCTGATTTTCGCACTCTTTTACATTCCCATTCGAAAATTAATCCAAAATTAAAAAAAACGTACCATCTGGAGCATTCCTTCCTCTACAATTCAAAACTATTAAATTTTTCGAGGCACTGAGTTCTTCACAAACTGCGGAAAAACCACCTAAATTCGCTATATGTTATAACGTTACGCCAAAACTTTACACGCTCATTATAAAATCTGTATTGAGTGTAAACAAGACAAAAGCAACATCGATTTTTTCATTATCTATCTTTCAGAAAACCGTGCACCTCCCAGCTGTGTCCCGTTATAGCTGTAGGGGGCTCATATGTTGAGGTGGTACCCAAGTATATTATATGTAAAGTAGGCGCTAACGCGCTACCTATTATAAACAGAAGCGAGATAACTATTGGTATTCTAATTACGCTACGCTGAGCAGCAAGACTTTTAGTGTTGTAGTAAAGAGACAAAATTTATAGCAATTATTATCAGTAAGCGGGTAATGCCGTGAATATTTAAGGGGCGTGATTGTAAGTACAACCGGTTTTTTCCCCATAACCCTAAATTACTATTAATTTAGGTACCCAGTTACTATGTACCTATTATTATGCCATCGGCACCTGTTTTTGCGTATGCATATGTATGCAAATATGCATGAATGCTTTTAGATACATAATAATGTACCGAAAGAAATCGCAGAACTGAAACAAGCTTCGTAATTAGTGTTAAAACTGGTTCTGCAACGGAAGCTAAAAGCTGAATTTAAGAATTCTGTTTCAAATTGGCAGCGAAATTGTACATATATTGAAATATGCGCGGATTATATACAAATGACATTTCATTATTTGTCTCTCATAAATCAGTCAGCTGGAAACACGTTCTCATCGATAATCCTAGAAACGGCTGTATAATCAATCATACATTGAAAAGATAAAATAGATTATGTTGAGCTAGACCTGCGTACAGCATGCATGAGCAAAGGATCAATTCAATGTCAAGTGATTTGATCCTGGCGGATGAGCAACCCCGCAACCCTGCAGGAAAGCTGGACCAACCCCGCAAGTGTTTTGAAAATTTACTGGGCAAAATGAAGCAAAATGAAGGCCGAAAATATGAAAATTCAACATTTTCTCCAAAAATGCTTTAAATTGACCAGAAACTGTGGAACAATGTCGTTTAAACGCTGTTTTAGTATTTATACCAATTTTTGAGGTTATTTCGGTCGAAAAAGCTTAATGTTTTCCACCCTCCAGATCGACCATCTCTGCATCTATGCTCATGACCAATCCCGCAAGTTCCATGGAAGTCATTTGACCCTGAAATGTCTGAGCGTGCTCATGTATGGAGTAACATCAAATGAAAGCTTCATCGATAAACAGCGATATCTGTAGATTTTAACCTCATGGATATTTAGGAACTTACATTCTCCATTATCAACTATGAACTAAATCGGACAGAAGTATGTGAAAAAATGAATGTGAAGCGGTAGTAGTTTGAAAAATTGTATTTGAATCAGGAATGTTTAATTATTTGATGGCTGAAAAAGAGGGGAGAAAAGCTAAAAATGAATGGAAATAATCAAATAGGATTCACAATTATGTTAATATGCCTTTGTACAATTTCGCACCAAAGCGCACTGCGGGAGCGCAGAAATAATTGAGAGAAGAATTGACTTCTTCCCAAATTTTTTCGATCTTTCTTATAAAGAAGCGCAAGTTGGATAGCATACAGAATAGGTCAAGAAATATAACAAAATATTTCAGGGTTCGACAGCCAATCTTGTTCGCTTAGACAAAAATTAAAATTTCATCCTGGTGTTGCCCATTTTAATCAAAGCGACGCATTAAAATTTTTATGACTATTACAGCTTTTAACTTTATTTCCCTCAAATTAAAAAAAAAACATAAAAATCATCAAGCTTTCTTACTCAAATTTTTTGAAACATGATCAGGCTACACCAAACCTGATTAGGCTGTCAAAAATACTTTGTCGTAGATCTGCCAAAGTATTTTCGTGATTTGCGCTTCTATTTCCGCGCAAATTCAGATATGAAAGACGGCGTCTTCCACAAGTGATCGTCTATTTAGGCCCACTTGATGCGAGCCGCTTACAATAGTTGGCTGGTATGTACTTACAGCCGTTTCGAACTCTGTACATATTTTAGTGATTTACATGAACAGTAATACTGATGTAATTAATTATCTCTCGATGTATAGGTTTACTGTAATCAGTACTAGCTTAATAGTTAGTGGCTTGGCTTTTGTTTTTTGTCGTTGTTGGCCGCTCTCGCCGCTAGCGTTTTTCGCCTGTCATCGTTGAGCCTCTGTGGTTTTCGTTTTGTTTTTCGTTGGACAACGTCCTTTTCCACCGCAGGGAGACCATTTCCTTCGTCGTTTCGTTTTCGTGTTTCAATTGAGGGCCTCAACCTTGACGATTCGGCTCCGCCGTCAGTTTAGTGGATTTTACACTTTTGTTCGTTGAAGAAATAAAGCATAGAATAGTCGTGAGTGTTTTCGTAATGATTCTGAATTACCCATCTTGGTCAGAAAGTCATTAAAATTAGCCAAAAATACCTCGAGGAAATTATTAAGCAGTGACCACTGATTTCGGTTAGTTGCGATATTAAAGTCCATATTTTAATTTGCAATTTATTTTAGAGTGCTCCCTACGACTACTCTCTTCAACATTTTCAACCACACATTTCGGAACCATTTCTTTATTTTTCTATACCTAAAACAATTCAAATTCTTCAAAATTATTTCCTAACCAATGCTGGTTAGGCGGAGGTCTGGAACCAATAATCCAGCGTAGGTACGATTAAGTATTTACCCCTCCTCGTCCAGCCAGCCAGCTGTCAACTCGCTTTAGGTACTTACGGACGGACTGTCCCCGGAGGGGGTTACGCCCGAATTTCCATTTGTGTCCTGCGCGCATGTCCGTTAGCGTTTAAGCGCAGTAGAGCTTACCTATACCCCTTGCAGTCGCTTAATCCCAAGGCTAACCTTTAAATTTTGCAGATATAAGCAGAATTTTAGCATCATTTGTGAACTATTATTCCTCAATTTTACATGCTGAAAGGATAAACTTTTTCCAGACGATAAATAAATAAAAAGTTTACTATTAGCAAAATAAAATTGAACTTTACCGAGGAAAACTCATTTTTCAGAGTATCTGCATAAAAAAATTTAGAAGTTATGAATACATCGAGACTGATTCACGCGTATATTTATTTAATATGTTTGCGCAGCAGCTTTCAAGGCCATTTAATTCAAAATATTAAACAACATCATAATAACTAGAGCCAAAGTTATCCGCACGTTAGTGCGTTAATTTCGTGAAGCTCTCTGAATAAGCAAATTTGATGCGGAAAGTACGTAAATAAGCGAAAACTGGTCATTTAAAGATTTACTAACGCAGTCACGTGGCAAGCTAGAAACATCTGTCTCTCGAAAAAGCATAATAAATTTTAATTATGTCTAGAAAGCGCCGGAGACGATTTCCGTCCTAAATTATTCTAATTCGAGATCAAAATGACTGAAGAATTTGAATTAGTATGGACGCATAAAAACAGCGTTGCTTAAGAAAGACAATCAGAAAAAGGAACGTAGAAAGGCGAATAGCTTAATTTAAGGTCATGCGGAAAGATGAGCAAGCACACGCATTGGCATTAGCGCCGGGGCATCACATGTATCGATTTTACTTGATCACAAATGAAAATAATTTCATTTCCTTCTAGTTAATGATTTAAGCATTCCAAATAATTGCATAAGCAATATCTCAGTTCTGGCTCTAAATTACGTAGCAACGGAAAATACGATTCGCGCTTCGATGATGCGTCGACGAAGCGGCTAATCTGAATGGACAATTATGTAAAGCCTTTCAATGCGGGCTTTTATAATTTCTGCAGGAAGCTATGAAAAGAAGTAAGGCTCTTATGAAGATTGAGTAGTTCGCTCGCACTATATGTGCTCTTAAGGGGTCGTCCCCCAGAATGGTTACTGACCTCCCTTCCCGCAAAATGGATGCGCTGCGACCCCCAGAATCTGAGATTTTCCAGGAAAATCGTAGAAAAGGTGTTATTTTAAGCGTTTAAAGCGATTTTTTGAGTCAAAAATGTCGAATTTACGGTGCTTCGCGCCATTTGTTCCCCTTTTAACTATATTTTGTTCAATTTACTCGATTTTTTAAAATTTTTTTCCAGAGATTTTCCGTTTTTAATTTGTTTAGAAAATCCGAAATGACAAAAAACAATGTTTTTACCATATGTCCATTGATTTAAAGCCCAAGAAAGGTGCTTCGTATAAATCTTTTGGGCTGACCCCTGAATTCCTTGCTGTACATTGTACGGTTAGCGCCTATTTCGATACAATTTGATGCGTTTCTCCAAATTTTACCTGCACCGTTTTCCCTACAACTTGACTCGCTTGAAAAATACTAATTTTGCCTTGGGTTTATGCTTTTTAGGCTTAGTGTGCATTCAACTTTTCGGAATCAAATATTTCAAATGCAGTACAGACAAAGCAGTATAAATTGATGAAACTGAATTACTGGAACAGATCCGAGGAAAGGATAGGAACATAGCTTCTGTGCTCGTGAAATAATTGGTCTGGCAGTTAACCAGCAACTTATGCAGTAAAATACCGTTTTCTTCATTTTTTAAGTTTTATAAATTTTCTCTCGAAGTGTGAAAAGTATATTCAATTTAGCGACCATGTACATCATCGCCTAAAACGCTATCAAATAGGGATGTCCCGATTCCAGGTTTTTCGAAAAAGTCAGTTCCGGTTCCGGTTCTCGGTTCCTGCAATAAATATATAAGCTATGCCTTTATACTTGTAAAATTTGTCAAAAATACTCGTTATTGTTAGTAAATTATTATCATCAAATCCGATGAATGAGCTTCATCAATGCACTATGCTACGTAAGAGCTATATGTCTAACGTATTTCAAATCTTTTTAAAATCTCTTTTGATGTGCTTCACATTTTTCTGAAATAGATCAAGTAGTATATTTTTTCTAATAGAGGCAGCGGAGCAATGAAACAAAATATTTGACGCTAAATTTGTTTCATTCTGACTAAATTTTATAAGAGATGGCGTAATGTGCCAAAATGTTGAGCAACATTAATGGCGCTGATAGGACTAGAAGAGTGGCAGATCTACGATTTTCTAAAGGCGGGCGGTAACCTCGACTTTTCCAAAAAAAAACAGTCGAGAACAGATCCAAAAATTTGCCCTTCACGTGCGGAATAGCGTTTTTTCTACGTTTTACTCATCTACTTTTATTTGAAATCGCTTTGGCGCAAAATTTTTTTCGAGAAATTTAAAAATTTTCATCAACTTTGCTCGAGAAAATCATTAAGTTTCTATGATTTCAGCTAAGATTTGGCGTAAAACGCCGGAAAACTTGTGAATAAGAACATTTAGAAGCTTGAACTAATATCGCGCGCTCTAATGTCATGCGCGCTCTAATGTCGCTGCGCTCTAAAGTCGCTGGGACTCTAATGTCGCACGCTCTGTGTCGGCGCTCTAATGTCGGCGCTCTAATGTCGGCGCTCTAATGTCGGCGCTCTAATGTCGGCGCTCTAATGTCGGCGCTCTAATGTCGGCGCTCTAATGTCAACGCTCTAATGTCGCGCGCTCTAGTGTCGGCTTACCCATTAATAGGTATTATCCGACGCTAAGCGCCTGAAAAATTTGAGAAATTAAAACCACTGAAGGCCAAAAATTTTGGGCTTATAGGGGGCAACGTCCCCCTTCCGCCGCCCCTTAAATTCGCATAGGTATTTAAAGGGCGGAATTATATTCAGTTGAAAGTGAGTCGTCTTCTGAATAAAATATCATCTACGAAGTAACGTCAGTTACTTGCAGCGAATGATGCATGCTTTTTGAAAAGCATTATGCAAAATAAGGTTTTTTGAAGTTTTCGAGTCTTTGCTTATACACAGAGTCATTTTGAATGCAGAGATTCTTTCCAATTTTCATTTGAATTTGGGAGAAACTTTTTTAAATGCTACCTTAGTTGCATGAAATATCACAGTGAAAGCTGATTTTAGTGCAAAATGTTGTGTGTGTCAGCAGAATCAACAGAAGTGTTCACAAAATAATACATATAATGGACGATATTTTTGTCCCTTAACTTTTTTGTAAAATCTGAGAGGCTATGTTTCTGTTTTTGATCAATTATATTTTTTATCTTTTTTTAGGAACCGATAACCGATCTAAAAAAACACCGGTTCCAGTTCCGGTTATTGAAAAATGAAAAAATCGGTTCCGGTTCTGCAGAAAAGGTCGGTTCGAGCCGGTTCCGTTCCGGTTTACCGGCAAATCACTACTAGAAAATGAGATGAGTGCAAACTGACATGCATGTAATGTGGTTGAGAATCTAGAACCACATGTGATCATGGGGGAATTTTGGACTCCTAGAACAAGGTCGTTGCCCATGTTAGGTTTAAATTTCGCAGAGAAAAGGAAAGATTTTATAGGAAATAAGGCAAATTAATGATAAAATTAAGAGAAAACCAGCACTTTTTGCAAAAATGTCCGGAATCATCAATGTACAAGCCGTGACTCATGGCTTCTGCGCAAACTTTGATATTTGTACTAGACACTTATGCCCTGGATTGGTGGACGACCGAGTCCGCCATACTATGCATCGACACACGACTGCAAATAATAAACTGCTATGTTTAGCGGATGATATTTATATTTTAAATTTGTAATGAAGCCGAGAATGCAAGAGGAAACGAGATTAATTCAAAACGTTATTAACTTTGACAAAGCCTAGAAAAATGTGCACGTTTGCTAGCATTGACAAAAAAAACAAATTGAATTTTGATCGATAGTGTCTTGCGCATTTATTATCGGGCAGATTTTTTATGTCGTTGAATAAATAATTTGATCAGAATCTGATCAAGGTCAGCACATAATTTAAGGAAGGAAAGACAGACTCAATTAAACATGAAAAAATAAGTAGATATCTTATTGAAGCACATCTAATGAACACAGCACTATTCTATGTGACATGAATTTGTACAATAGGTTAATTATGTTACATGATCTACATCATTGAAGAAATGGACTTGAACAAGTCCTACTTTAAGTGAATAGATTCGAAAATGCCATTTTGGCTTTGAAATAAGGCAAGCCCTCTAATGCAGTAAAGATATAAACGAGAACAATCACTGGAAATAAATTTAAAAGACATAATTGTCTAATTCAATTCATACGTATAGATGGAACCAATAAATTCTTAAATATTTTTGCACTACCTATGAGTAAAGAATAAATGGCAAGCGGAGGAATGATTCAAATAGTTGATAAAAGCAGCTGAAATCCCTAATGATAGAAGAAGCAGATAAACAGAATAAAATTTGACAAATGAGCAACGAACTGATATAAAAATCGTTAGCGCGCAGCGTGGCTTATGATCCGAATAGTAACATTAGCTATAAACGTTCGCTCATCAGCCCACACGCACAAGTAAAAAGTGAACAAGCCAAATCAACTAAATAGTTTTTGGAAAAAGCAACGTCGGCCTTCTTAGGCGTTCTACTGATATTCATGTAGCACTCTTTCTGTCGCTGAATAGTTAGTAAAACTTTTGTTGCTGAAAAACATTTGGCAGCAAAGTATCTACGTAGGTACAAATAAGCCAACGTAGTAAATGCAAACAGAGCACTAACCTTCTATGTGTGTGACGTAACTAAATTGTTCGAAAAAATTCATGCATCAGAAAGCTCAGATGCTCGATTCGCAGAAGTCAAATACACGCAGAGTTACTGCGGAATGATGTTACTCAATGAGGTAAATACGTATTAGGTTTATTTCGTTTTTCACCAACAGTGGCAATAAAGCTATAATTCAGTATTCTGTATAGATGCTGATTGCTGATAGATGCTGAATTACTTGAGCGGAATGAACAAATTTCATTAATTAATTAATTTATTAAAATGTTAGCTTTCTTACTTACAAATGTTATTACAAATTTTATGAAAAAACTGATAATTTTGCTTTTTTTTAGAAATTTAGAGGAAGAGACAACAATTCGAAATCTAGAGGAAAATTATGTTAGTTACGGAATACATGGAAATTATGATTTGTTAGGTACGGAATACATAATCTCGATGGAATGACGAACGTTTTGTAACACACATAACGTTCTCTAACTGGCAAAAGGTATTCGTGTATTACGTGCACAGTTCATAAGAACTGTGAACAGTGCACTGAGCCCGCGGGTGCAGCACGTGCACAGTTCAAGGAATGGTACTTGGGTATTTCTTCACTTTAGGTCCTACCGAATTTTTCCTGTTTTTCAACATTAATTGCCAGGTTGCGATTACACGTGGGCGTGGGGGCGTTGGGGGTATGCACCCCCCTCCAAAAACCAAAATATACCCCCAAGACTTCAATTTTTGAAATATTTTTTTCGCAATTTTTTGATGCCAATGAGAAACGTTGAAAAATGGTGTTTTCTTCCACCATACCACCATTTCTAAGGCCATTTTTGACCTTTGAGAAATCTTGCACCCCCCTCAAAATTTTGGTGCTGCCCACCTATGTTTGCGATCCTCAGACCTCTCGCTCTACAGCACAATGCGTTTACCAATCGGCAACGCCGCCGATTAGGAGAGCAAGTAACGATGTTATAAGTGAACCATTTATGTTTACCAGATTTCACAAACAATACAAAAAAGCTAGAAACGGATAGAAAATGCGAATTCAGTTTTCATTTTCATAATCAGGACATAGGGTTAGGGACTACTGCATAAGTGCCCATTTTTTGTATGCATACTGATTAGGAAAGTTGACTTGCAAAATAGTGACCATGTTATAGTCAATAAGCACCTTATTTATTATTAGGGTGTCAGTAATTTTAAGCAAACAAACCCGACATAACATAAAGTCTTCTATATTATTGTAACTGTGCACGTACTGCACATACAAACCTGTACGCTGATCACAGCTTTGGGGAACTGTGCACGTAATACCTAATACCCTGGTAAAATAGGTAGGTACTAGCAAAGAAAAATGCTCCGATGGAACAAAAAAGGGAATATACTTGGGATTGTGAATTATCGAGGATGTAAAAGGAGGGGACTAGGAAAAATCTCAGTATGTTATATGCCAAGAATCGCAAAATATGTAAAAAATCAG
Organism: Mermis nigrescens; assembly: GCA_036768485.1. NCBI lineage: Eukaryota > Metazoa > Nematoda > Enoplea > Mermithida > Mermithidae > Mermis > Mermis nigrescens. The sequence continues at coordinate 3,839,969 of JAVLUZ010000161.1, forward strand.
ACTTTCTCTAAACAATGCAAAAAATCGAAGTATATTCTGCGGTCTCTGAAATTTTAAAATAATTTTTTCTGATTGACTTAATATCTTAAAAGCATATTACGTAATGCAACTTTTTGCAGACTTCATTCAACTTTGAGTTGCTTAATAATGTGACTGAAAGTGAAATGCTGTTAACAAATCATAATTAAGTTGTTCGTATTTCAGTTCACGTCATTTTCAACTTCCATTATGGGATCAAAAAAACACAATCGCCAGTCGAAATCTCCACCTCGTGTAGCGATTAAGAACAAACCGTCGAAATCATCTACATCCACGCCAATAAATCCTTCGCTTAACTTTGATTCTAGCATTTGTCCATGTATTCTCTGCTCAAAGGATGTTACGGATAACGATTCCTCGGCTATCCAATGTCATCTTTGTTCAAATTGGGCCCATGGCGAGTGTTTAAAAGTCCCCATCGCGGTTATTAATTATTTCAATAGCCAGCCTTATTCTGACGCTCGCCACTCCTTTCCATTCATATGTCCTAATTGCAAGCCTAATTTCGACGAATTAGCTACTTTACCGAAGAAATTTATGGAACTTAATGACCGTGTTGTTCTTCTAGAAAATCATTTTTCTAGACTGCCTACTCATTTTACGCATGCCCAACCCGATTTATCTACCTTGATCAAAGATACAATCGAACGTGAATCGAAAAAGCACAATGCGGTTCTTTTCAACCTACCCGAATCGACCGATGATCTTGATCAAGTTAAATCGTTGATTGGAAATTACTCCGAAACTCCGGATCTGAAACCTGACGACGTTCAACGCGTCTTCAGAGATGGGCCCAAGCACCCGAATAAGGTGCAGTTCGTTAAAGTCTGTTTATCGTCTACTCAGGCTCAACGTCACTTCATTGCTCTGATGAACAAAACCGTCCGTCTCACTACTAAAGGTCCTTTGTCTCGACTTCGTAGCCGTCCCGATTTGTCGTTTCTGCAGCGTCAGCGACAACGCGCTCTATTGGCCGAGTTGCGTGAGCGTCAGGCATCTGGCGAATCTGATCTCTACATCGACTTCAGAGCTGACTGCATTAAGAAGAAAACCTATCAGGGAGTTAACGTATCACATAGTGCTCGAACTATTGCTGCGCGCTAGGGATTTTCGCCCCAAAAAATTGACTCGTTTCAATGTTTTTTCACTAATTCTCGTAGTCTGGTTAACAAATTAGGTGATCTACACTTTATGTTAATTGAAGAAAAATTTGAAATCCTATTTTTTTGTGAAACTTGGCTCCACGAAGGTATAACTAATGGTCTTTTATGCCCTCTAAATAATTATCAAATTTTTCGCTCTGATCGAGTTAATTCCAGAGGTGGTGGTGTTGCTTTATTCATTAAAAATGCATATAATGCTATATCTATAAAGCCCCCTGATGCTCTAGTTGTCCCTGAACTGCTTCTGATTGATATTATTGATGGTTTTAACAAAATTCGTTTCGTTCTTGTATATCGCTCTCCTAAATATGACTTTGCTTATGCTGAAAAACTTTGTAAATGCTTGGAATGGGCAATAATGGTTCCTTATTCTGTTGTTATTTTAGGTGATTTCAACCTACCTAAAATTAATTGGATAAACAACACGTTCCCTGCTGATCCCCTAAATACCTTGTTTTTCGATACTCTATCTAAAACAGGACTAAACCAATTAGTAAGCCAAAGTACACACGAGAATAATATAATCGACCTTGTTTTTGGGACAAATCTTGTACACAATGTTACTGTTTTACCGTCATTTTCTAACAGCGATCATAACTGTATAACTTTTCATTGTTCTCTCAAGCTCAAAGATAAATACAATTGGGCTCAACTTAACTTTAGAAAAGCAAATTATACTGAAATCGTTAATAGACTTAATTGTATATCTTGGCCTGATGCCTTTTCTCAATGCACTAATGTTAATGAAATGTATGAATTATTTTTAACGATATTAAACTCATTGATCGACTCTTTCGTTCCTAGGACATATCGAAAATCAAAAAACCACCGTAATTATCCCCAAAATTTGCGAAAATTATTTTCAAAAAAACTTAAATTGTGGAAAAGATATAAGAATATTCGCTCCACAACTAATAAAGTCCTATATAAAAACCATTGTAATATTTTGAAATCCGAAATTTCAAACTTTTTTGCTGCCCAAGAAAAGAATATTCTGAAAGATAAAAGCTTAAAATCGTTTTACAATTTTGTTAACCAAAGACTAGATAATCGTAACCCTATACCCCCAATTAACCATAATCTAAAAATCATACATGATCCTAAATTAAAATCTGATCTCTTTAATCAGTATTTTGTTTCAAATTTTTCTAAAGATAACAATTCTTTACCCTTCTTCCAGGAGCGTTCCGATCGCGTGTTGCACAACGTTAATTTCGACCCATTTGTTATTATGGACGTACTACGAAAAGTGAAAGGATCGCTTTCAACCGGTCCAGATGGCATTCCAATGCTATTTTTGAAAAAATTAATGACTCAAGTAGCTGAACCTTTAAGTACTATCTTTAATGTTTCTTTTGCTTCTGGACAGGTCCCAAATCTATGGAAATTAGTTAACGTTATTCCCATTTATAAAAAGAACGATTCGGCACTAATTTCTAACTACAGACCTATCTCCATTTGTTGTTCTGCTAGTAAAATTATGGAAAATATTATCAACTCTAAAATCTCAAAATTTTTGACTGAAAATAGTCTTTTACACCCAAATCAATTTGGTTTTCAAAAATTTAAATCTTGTGAATTGCAACTTCTGAAATGTAAATCAGATTGGGTTGATTCTTTGAGCAATAAAATTCCATTAGACATTATTTATATTGATTTTTCTAAAGCTTTTGACCAGGTATCCCATATCAAACTTTTACATAAACTTTCTAATTTTGGATTAAAAGGTAACCTTCTTGTATGGTTGAATGTTTTCCTTCGCGATCGATTCCAACGCGTTTGTATCGGAAATTTATTTTCTGAGTATTTACCCGTTACTAGTGGTGTGCCGCAAGGTAGCCCTTTAAGTCCGACTTTATTTTTGATGTTTATTGACGATATATGTGATTTTGCCGTGAATATCAATTTGTATTTGTTTGCAGACGATGTTAAGGTTTTTGGCCCTTCATCAGACCACATTTCTCTTCAATCTTGCTTAGATAATATTTCAAGCTGGTCTAAATTATGGCAACTTCCGATTTCTTCTGAAAAAAGCTGTGTTCTTCATTTGGGAAAAAACAACCCTAAAATAAATTATTGCCTCTGCAACCTAAATATCCCTGATAATTTCGAATATATTCGCGATCTTGGTGTTCTAGTTTCTAAAAACCTCAGTTTTAAGGACCACTATAATCACATCATTAAAAAAGCTTATTCTCGGTCTTTTCTTATTTACAAATCTTTTTTCTCGCGTGACAGAGAAAATTTAATTCGCGCGTTTGTTACCTATGTACGTCCAATCTTGGAATATGCATGCTCAGTCTGGAACCCCTACTATATCACTGATATTGATCGAATCGAAAATGTTCAACGCAGGTTTACTAAACGCATATTTGGTTATCGCAGTGCTTTATCTTATAACGATCGTTTGAAAGAATTGAATCTCTGTCATCTTGAGCTGCGCCGGTTACACCTATGCTTATGTAAAATGTTTTCAATCGTTCGAGGTTTTTCATGTTATAAATTCGATGACTTTTTTATCGCTAATACCACTATTACACGTGCTTTCAATTCGTATAAACTAGTTATACCTACTGCCCGTTCAAATTTGCATAAAAGTAATTTTTCTCATAGATACATTAACATTTGGAATAGTTTACCGGACACTGTCGTTTCATCTCCTAATATTGAAGTTTTCAAAACGAGATTAGCCAACATTAATTTAAATTCATTTTTGAAGGGGCATACTTAATTCGTCATGATTATCGTGACCGTATGTCCTTTTGTCATTCCTCTTTATTCGTCGCATTTACTTGTACTCATTATTTCGAATTCACTTGACAATAAATCTTCATTCATTCATTCATTCATTCATTATTACTAAGCATGTCACTTAGCAGATACAGCCATTCTAAGTGTCAAAGTGCAAGCAATATTCAAATTACCAAAAAATTGATTGAAAAAAGCAGCGAATTAGCAATGCAGTAGCTAAGCGAATTGAATGAAATAGTACATATCGATGCATTCAAGACAATCGATGATATTGTTGGTTCAAAGCAGTAGGAAACACGGAAGCTGACGTGCAACAGACCTTATGTAGATACTCTTTTACACATGTCTACAGCAATTGTTTAATAAACTTTTACATTTTTAAAAGGCCGCAGAATATACTTCGATTTTTTGCATTGTTTAGAGAAAGTCTGATTTTTTACATATTTTGCGATTCTTGGCATATAACATACTGAGATTTTTCCTAGTCCCCTCCTTTTACATCCTCGATAATTCACAATCCCAAGTATATTCCCTTTTTTGTTCCATCGGAGCATTTTTCTTTGCTAGTACCCCACTTTTAATTAGCAAGATTTGGAAGTACAATACTAGATTTCATTTACTGTGCGGTTCTTCTAATAATTGAATGGTTTAAACTTTACAAAGCTACTAGTTGTAGAAGAAACAAACATTCTGATTAGTAATTCTTATGTTACGTAGAACATCCTGTAAAGAAATATGCTTCCAAAACTTTCTAGAGCTCAACTTAATTTACATTTTAAACTTTACACAAGTGTGTAAAGAATTTTAGTGGGATTAATAATTTCGATATTGCTCTGATATAACGATCAGCATTTATTAAGAAATGAAACCTCTATAATGTTCTAAGAACAAATTAACATTAGGTGTTAATCACTTTACACTACCTTCATGCGCCCCTAGCAGACGTATCACATCTGTTTCCATATATATTTTACGACTTTAGAGAAAAAATAAGTTACCGTGAGGCTCTAGAATGAAGCTTATTATATAGTGTAAACTTTACACTAGCAACGAGTGTAAAGAAGATTTTAGTCGGATTTGTAAATTCGATATTACTCGGATATTACGATCAACATTCATGAAAAAATTACGTCTCCATAACGGTTTAATGAGAAATAGACACAGATGTAAACCACTTTACATCACTGTTGAGTGTAAACAAACGCGCCCAGCTGACGTCCCTTATTTGATTCCATGTAAATTTTCAGATTTCGGCAAAAAATTTAGGTTTTTGCAAAGCTCTAGAACGAAGATAAACCACATTACATAACTTTTGAGTGTAAACAAACGCACCCAGCTGACAACCCTTATTTGATTCCATAAATTTTCAGATTTCGGCAAAAATTCAGGTTTTCGCAAAGCTCTAGAACGAAGATTAATTAGCAGTGTAAACTTTACACAACCGCCTAGTGTAAAGAGGATTTAATTCCGATTTTAAAATCTGATATTACTCGGATATTATTATCAACATTTATGAAAAAATTGCATGTCTGCAATGGTCTGAGGACAAATAAACAATGAGTGTAAACTACTTTACATCACTGTTGGATGTAAACAAACGCGCCTACGTGACGTCTCACATTTGATTCTTTGAATATTTCTAGACTCCAGGAAAAAATTAGGTTTCTGGAATGCTCAAAAACGAAGATAAATACATATGTAGTGTAAACTTCATGTAAACACCTAGTGTAAAGAATATTTTGGTCAGATTCGTAATTTTGATATTGTTCCGATATTACGATTAATATTTATGAAAAAAATTAAGTCTCCATAATGTTCTATGGGCAAACTAACAATAGGTGTAAACCGCTTTACAACACTGTAGAGTGTAAACATATGCGCCAGACTGGCATATCAAATTTGGTTCCTGGTCCATTTCTAGACTTGATAATCGTGTCCCTGACTCATAACCGGAGAAGCAGGCAGAAAAAACAAGACAGAAACGCATTTTAAACACCAAATTTTTGACTTTACACTCGCTAAATATTAATGTATAGACAATTTGCTTTGACATGCACCCGATATAAAGCACTTTATTTTTATTCTATTGGACTTATCCCGACTTCTGGACGGAGAAAGTGGCGAACAAAAAACGCAACAAAAACGTATTTTCCATCATTTAGAACACTGTAAACTTTAAAATTCCGTACCGAACTCCCTATTGAGTTTAAAGAAATTCGGTTTGGTACAATTTGTAGCTTTTAAATCGTAGTACATTCCTCTGTGCCAAAATTCTCTTGCAAAAATTATTTTGTATGATTTATTAATCAAAGTTCGGAAAAAACGTGTTTTTTCGCCCATTTTTTACCTCTGATTTCGAACTTTACACCCCTATAAATAACTCAATATTGCGTTTTTTTAAATGCAGTTTGCTGCGATGTATAGCCCCTATGAGGCACTTTATTACTGCTGTATTCAATTTACCCTGACTCATAAGCGGAAACATTTGGCAGAGAAATCTTAGTTAAAATCCGTTTTTTACACCATCCACCAGAGTGTAAACTTTAAACCACAGGATCTAACTCACCATAGAGCGTAGAAGACTTTGCTTATAAGCAGAATGTAGCCCTTGATCCGCTCTACATTTCTGTCAGAAAAGATTTCAAAAAACTCAAAACCAGAGTTAGTATCAGACATAAGCAGGTTGAAAACTCGCCCAAAAAGTGCTTTTTCACCCCCAGATTTTCGCACTCTTTACACTGCCATTCGATAAGTAATGCGAATTTCAAGAAACAAAAAAAGTGCCATCTGTAGAATTCATCCCTCTATTATCCAATGCTGTTCAATTCTTCGAGTCATCAATACTCAGTTGCACACATGGGCGTGGGGGGATCTGGGGGAGTCTGGACCCCCCCAGAAACCAAAAGACCCCCCAGAAATCAAAAGACCCCCCAGAAATCAATTTTTGAAAATTTTTTCGTTTTTTTCGCAATTTTTTGATGCCAATGGATAGTGCTTGATGAGAAACGTCGAAAAATGGTGTTTTTATCGCCATATCACCATTTTTAAGGCCATTTTTTGACCTTCAAAAATCTTGGACCCCCCAGAATTTTCTTGCTGGCCACGTATGCTTAGTTGTCTACATGCCGCATTATAAATGTCCCAAAATTTGTCCTATGTTATAACGTTACACAAAAACTTTACACCTTCTTTACACAGTCAGTTTTGAGTTTCAAGAAAAACAAAAAAACATGAGCAGCGAATTTTTTTATTATCTTTCTTTTCAAAATAAACCGCACCTTCCAGAAGTGTCCCGTTATAGCTGTAGGGGGTGCACAGGTGTTAGGGGTACCCAAGCATATTATAGGTACGCGCTAACGCGCTAGCGCTACCTATGATACTGCTGAAAATATTAATTTTTTGATTAGTCACCATTAAAACTTTCACATCTGACAATAAATGCAGTCCAGACCATAACTGGGTGTGGGGGTTTGGGGGTATGCACCCCCCAAAAGCTAAAATTATGGGGGTGTAAAGTTCGAAATCAGAGGTAAAAAATTTTTGGTTCAGGACTTCTTTTTCAATCAATTAGGCCAGATTAACAGAAATTTTCTGTTTTCACTTTTTTGAAGCCAATATTGAAAATGTGGCACCACAGAACTTTGCAGCCACCCATCTATGTTCAGCACCCTTTTCTGGGGTATTAAAAATACACAAACTTCCAACTATACCATAATATAAGCATTAAGCATAGGTACACAAGGTCAGGGTGTATATACATGGAAGGGCAGAATCTCAGAAATCCAAAACAGTAGATTTGATGCACAGAAATTTATTTTTTTAACAAATAAATGGGTCAAAACAGCCAATAAAATATCTTTTTGTTGTAATTCTACAGACCAAAAAATATAGAAATTGAAAGTGTTTGAAAACTATTTAAAAAATCTTTACTGTTTTTTGAGTCAAGAACAATCCAAAACACGTTCAGTCAACTCAAAATTGCCCAATAGTACCTGTCTGACTCACCTCAGTGGAAGGGGGAGGGGGTGGCAATACCTCCTTACTCCCTGTATGCATGTATGATTATAGGCACAGGCAGGCCCGTATCCAGGATTTCATTTGGGGGGAGCGAAATTTTTGAGGTCAAATATCTCAAGAAGCATTAGGAGACAGGCAAAAATGAAGGCATTTTTGAACGTATATCGACGAGCTCTATCCAATAAATAAATACCAGCGATAGGTACCTAAATTTGTGCGACAAATACACACTTCCATCTTGGTCAAATAAGCTAGAGCAAGTTATCAACAAAAGAGCAGTAATCGACGCGAATTGGCGAGACCATTGACTAAAACTAAACAATAGAAATAAATCAATCAGGCGCGATTCGCGAACCGTCGGAAAATTTTTAAATTTTACTTTTCAAGAACGCATTTTTGCATTGAAAAAAATTTACCACGATGTGAACCATGCCCAAAATCCTTTTCCACATCACGAAATTTGGGTTCATAGAAACCAGCAAATGTGGAAAAACAAAAGCGGTGAAAGCGACTGATCATAAAAGAATAGTTTTGAAAAATGAGCTTGCTAAGCGAGAGTTGTAAACTAAGAGGAGCTTAAAGTTTAAACCTTCTATTAAATTATAAAGATAATAATAAAAGATTTAAAGCTTTAAGGAAAAGAAAAATGTGGTAAATTAAAACAAATTTAGAGGATATGATGAAACATTATTGTTGAGAATGAGAAATTGACATAGCACGTGATCGAAATTTATTTTTACTTTAGATTACTTTTCAGCGTAAACAAACTCACTTATTTGATGTCTCACATATGAATCCTTGAAAATTTCTTGACTTCAGTTACAAAGTCTCTGCAAGCCTATCAAATTAAGGTTAACACGTAATGTAAACTTTACACAAACACATATCATAAAGAATATTTTAGTCGGATTCGTAATTTTGATATTGATCCGTTATTACTTTCAACATTTATGGAAAAATGAGTCTCCATAATGTTTTAAAGACAAATAAACATTAGGTTTAAACCACTTTGCAATACTGCTGAGTGTAATCTAACGCGCCCAACTCACGTCCTATATTTCGTTCCCTGTAAATTTTTAGATCTCAGGAAAAATTTCGGTTTTTGCAATGCTCTAGAACAAAGGCTAACATGCAGTGTAAACTTTACACAACCGCATAGTGTAAAGAGGATTTTATTCCGATTTGTAAATCTGATACTACTCGGATATTATTATCAACATTTATGAAAAAATTGCATGTCTACAATAGTCTGACGACAAATAAAGAATGAGTGCAAACTACTTTATATCACTGTTGGATGTAAACAAACGCGCCTACGTGACGTCTCACATTTGATTCTTTGAAAATTTCTAGACTCCAGGAAAAAATTAGGTTTCTGGAATGCTCAAAAACGAAGATAAATACATGTGTAGTGTAAACTTCATGTAAACACCTAGTGTAAAGAAGATTTTGGTAAGATTCGTAATTTTGATATTGTTCCGATATTACGATTAATATTTATGAAAAAATTAAGTCTCCATAATGTTCTATGGGCAAACAAACAATAGGTGTAAACCACTTTACAACACTGTAGAGTGTAAACATATGCGCCAGACTGGCATATCAAATTTGGTTCCTGGTCCATCTCTAGACTTGATAATCGTGTCCCTGACTCATAACCGGAGAAGCAGGCAGAAAAAACAAGACAGAAACGCATTTTAAACACCAAATTTTTGACTTTACACTCGCTAAATATTAATGTATAGACAATTTGCTTTGACTTGCACCCGATATGAAGCACTTTATTTTTATTCTATTGGACTTATCCCGACTTCTGGACGGAGAAAGTGGCGAACAAAAAACGCAACAAAAACGTATTTTCCATCATTTAGAACACTGTAAACTTTAAAATTCAGTACCGAACTCCCCATTGAGTTTAAAGAAATTCGGTTTGGTACAATTTGTAGCTTTTAAATCGTAGTACATTTCTGTGTGCCAAAATTCTCTTGCAAAAATTATTTGGTATGATTTATTAATCAAAATTCGGAAAAAACGTGTTTTTTCGCCCATTTTTTACCTCTGATTTCGAACTTTACACCCCCATAAATAACTCAATATTGCGTTTTTTTAAATGCAGCTTGCTGCGATATGTAGCCCCTGAGAGGCACTTTATTACTGCTGTATTCAATTTACCCTGACTCATAAGCGAAAAAATTTGGCAGAGAAATCTTAGTTAAAATCCGTTTTTTTACACCATCCACTAGAGTGTAAACTTCAAACCCCAGGATCTAACTCACCATAGAGCGTAGAAGACTTTGCTTATATGCAGAATGTAGCCCTTGATCCGCTCTACATTTCTGTCAGAAAACATTTCAAAAAACTCATAACCGGAGTTAGTATCAGACATAAGTAGGTTGAAAACTCGACCAAAAAGTGTTTTTTCACCCCCAGATTTTCGCACTCTTTACACTGCCATTCGAGAACTAATGCGAATTTCAAAAAACAAAAAAAGTGCCATCTGTAGAATTCATCCCTCTATTATCCTATGCTGTTCACTTCTTCGAGTCATCAATACTCAGTTGTCCACATGCCGCATTATAAATGTCCCAAAATGTGTCCTATGTTATAACGTTACACAAAAACTTTACACCTTCTTTACACAGTCAGTTTTGAGTTTCAAGAAAAACAAAAAAACACGGGCAGCGAATTTTTTTATTATCTTTCTTTTAAAAAAACCGCACCTTCCAGAAGTGTCCCGTTATAGCTGTAGGGGGTGCACAGGTGTTAGGGGTACCCAAGTATATTATAGGTACGCGCTAACGCGCTACCTATGATACCTAGAATATTTTCACACGCGTAGGTACCTTTCAACCTCAGCTTGCAAAAGGATAGTCGAGAGATGAAATATTGTCTTAGAATTATTATTTGGAAGCTCAATAATATAACAATTTCCCAATCAGAATCAGGTACGAGTAACCATCGTCAGACTGCCAGAGGAAAACGAAGTACACCAATGTTCAAGATTCTTTACACACAGGCGGTTTTCGAAGTTAATCTCAAACCCCGCCCAAGTAGGGTTGCCAACTTGTCCGGAAACCGGACATTTATGTCAGTTTTCAGGCTTGAAGTTCCGGTTTTGTCCGGTCGACTGTCATGTCCGGTTTTCGATGTCCGGTTTTTTAAGCAGTTGGTCCGCTTTTGTCCGGTTTCCAAATGCAAAAATGCGTCTTAAAAAAGGTAAAACTTGAAAAATTTTTCGGCGCTTCGCGCCGAATCGATTTAAGTCATACTTGTTATTAATCTTTAAGCCGCGCTGCACCAATTGCAGCATTTTTATCGACAGTCTGGTTTAGAACTACGCTACGATTGAAAATCCTTATCTTCTGTACGGATTTGGTTAGTTTTTGTAATGCAAAAATGCGTTCTAGAGCTAAAATTTCAAAATTTTCTGAGGCTTCGCGCCATTTGATAAATTACAGTTTTTATTGTGAAAAGCGACTATAGAATTGGCTAAACTGCTTTACTGAAGGAAGGAAATACAGATTTAAACAGAAATAACGTATTCTGATGGTGATATTTTCAGTAGAGCGCGAAATTTTTATACAAAAAGTACATCAAACACCGCTATCACATGTGTACATAGGATTTTCTACTTAAAAAACACTGATTTTTGAATACAGGCGGCCTGTTTTAAACGTTTTTAGACCCCCAAGAACGTGGAAAAAGGTTGGAAAGAGTGGAAAAAAATTTTGGGTCTGGTCTATAATGTCAACCAAATCGCTGGGAAAAAACGGTGTTCGGGAACCAGGTTTCAAATCGTGGCTAGTAGAATTCTCAAACGGTTCTGCTCTCTGTAAATTATATTCTGCTAATCTACGCCCAAAACACGATGCTTTTTTTAATCATGTCAAAACGGCCAAGCACATTAAAGCCATTAGTTTTAAAGCCAAAACATTACCTCATTTGCATTGTCTGCTTTGAGTTTTCCCTTTTCTAATGCTAGCGTTGAACGCGGTTTTTCTGTATTAAATTTGCTGAAGACCAAACTACGAAATCGCTTAGATGTCAAAACTACTGACGCTTTATTACGTGTTCGTTTTTTACTGTCTTTGAAGGGCGAGAATTGTTTCACCTTTACTGTTACTGATCCAATGCTTAAATTGCTTAACACTACAATGTACGGTCGTAGCATTTGTGATGATGATATTGTGTGCCTTGATGAATCGTTATCACTTTCTGATGAAGCCTTGTTTAATGTGCAAAATGCGTTTAATAGGATAGATAATCAAGTGCAATAGTTGATTTGAATAAATTTTAGCCACCTTGTTATTTATCAAGTGTATACATCGTTTGTCGTTAATGCTTTTTCTCGCATAATAGTAAGTACAAAAAGAAACTTATCTGCATCGAACATAAAATTGCCACAAGATTACTGAAACGTGCCATTTTGTGCACTTTTTAAAACGCTTTCAAATCAAATGTGTGTTTCGAGGCTTTTAAAATTTTTCTACTCGATTTTGCTACAGCTTCGGCACTTTCTCTCCAACTTGATCAATTTTTTTCCGGGCTGCTTTTGCTTTTAGGGGGTGTGTTCGATCTCAACAGTCTCTCGTTATAATTAGTTCCACCGCCCAACAGACCCACTAGTCCCAGCCCACCCAACAGTTCGCAATCCCGATTCACGCATCACATGTGAAATCAAATCGCGAACCAATGTATGCAGATACGTATCAAACTTTTTAAATGCATGTCATCACTTTCGTTTTCATTCTGCTCAATTCTTTTGAGATCTGTTTCTCCTATTAAGCTCGTTGAAAATTTTTTGTGATTGATTAGCATTTGAAAAGCCACATAATTTCCCAACATCCATCATAGCATAGGTCTGAAAGTTTTTAGCTGCACATCACATAATCATGCCTCGTTCAACTTGGGAAGACAAGAATCACACCACAAAAACAAAACCGGCGCCTGAAAATTTTAAACCTCAGCTCGAACGTGCTGAGTCTTGGGATCTAACGCTTCAAAAACATTTTATTTTCTCCCTGTATCGAATCCGTCCGCAAATGATTATCTGAAAATTTCTTTCGCCGCTAAAGCAAAACACAAGTGCTTGTCAGCTTCTGCCAACAGAATGATTAGCCCTGAGGCACATTTCCGAGAAAGACTCATTGCAACAGTCGAATAAAACCAGTTTACAAAAGAAAATTCGACCAATAAATGATTCCGCTTCTGTATTCCCTTGTATAACTATTGGTTGTTTTGCCGTTGAGAATCGCTTTAAATTGACTCTTGCGATTCGAAAAGTTTTAGGTCTGAAATGGGTTAGGGTCATATACTGTACATGAGCAGAACCTAAATTCTGGAGGGGGTGCAAGGTTTCTCAAAGGTCAAAAAATGGTATTGAAAATGGAGGTATATGGCGAAAAAACATCATTTTCCAATCTTTCTCATCGAGCACGATCCATTGGCATCAAAAAAGCGGGAAAAAATTTCAAAAATTAAATTCTGGGGCGGTGGTATTGTAATTCCGGGAGGGGAAGTATTCGGACTTCTGGGGGGTGCATATGTATGTACCCCACAAACCTCCCCTCGCGCCTCTGTGTGATCATATACAACATGAGAAAGAAACTGGAGCACGTATATGTACTTATAGCAAGAAAAAATGCTCCGATGGAACAAAAAAAGGTAGAATATACTTGGAACAAAGAATTATCAAGGACGTAAAAGGAGGGGACTAGAAAAAGCTCCTATCTACAAATGTCACAAAATTTGCTAAAACTCAGAAATTTCCTAAACAAAGAAAAAATGAAAGTAAGTAAATCATAGAAAAAACCTACCTGTGCCTAAAACTGCAAGATCTGCTGAAAATCAGACTTTTTCTAAGCAACGCAAAAATCGAAGTATATTCTGCGGCCTGCAGAAGAAAGCAGCATCCTGTCGAACAAAGATAAAACATTGGGCTAGATAACTGAACCACTCAATCTGCAAAAGCAGATATCGCCATAGCTGAGCAGCGCCATGTTGCAATATTTTTCTGGGTCAAAAAATAGTAATTATGGTATGTCGGAAAAACGGCAATTTTTGACGTTTCTGATTGAACACTGGTGCATACCCTTAACCTCCCATGCCTAATGGTTATCAGTTTACATGGGCAGGAATGAAATCCGGGTGGTCTGGTGGGATTAAACGCCAGAAGAGTACTGAATGGACGCATGCATTATATAGAAATCACAGTCTTTCGTTGCGGTATCGCAAATAATCATAGGATATAACTTTTTGTAATATTTATCTAGCCACAATATCGAATAAATTAACGTGCAAGTGATTAGCAAAAACGCAGATTTGAGATTTATTTTATAAGCTTTATATTAAGCATTGGACACCATACCTAGACGTAGGGGGTTTGGGGAGTATGCACCCCAAGGCAAAATACCCAACAAGAAAACGCAAATACCCAACAATACCTCCAGAATTCAATTTTTTAAATCTTTCTGCTCTTTTTGGGTTTTTTTGGTAGGTACCAATAGATAGAGCTCGACAAGAAACGTTCAAAAATGGTGTTTTCTTCGCCATAGCACTATTTTTAAGGCCAATATTCCAATTTGAAAACCCCCTCAGAATTTTGGAACCGCCCACTGTATGGTGGACAATATGAGAAGGTTCACCTATTTTTTTCAGAGGCCGCAGAATATACTTCGATTTTTGCGTTGCTTAGAAAAAGTCTGATTTTTAGCAGATCTTGCAGTTTTAGGCACAGGTAGGTTTTTTCTATGATTTACTTACTTTCATTTTTTCTTTGTTTAGGAAATTTCTGAGTTTTAGCAAATTTTGTGACATTTGTAGATAGGAGCTTTTTCTAGTCCCCTCCTTTTACGTCCTTGATAATTCTTTGTTCCAAGTATATTCTACCTTTTTTTGTTCCATCGGAGCATTTTTTCTTGCTAGTACCCAACTTTTTGTTAGCAAAAAATAGTAGTTATTCCTATCTTTGTCAGTGTTGTAGCGAATGTCATTAGGTACTGCTTCCATCTTAGCAATTTATACTTGCATTCGCATTCGCTCAACTCACTCTATCAATACCCGCATTAACACTACGTACAGTAATTAAGCTTATTCAACAAGTCAAAGAACGACAAATCAATTACCTGCGGATCAAAGCATTTATGATAAATTTACACATGTATGATAACGTAACCAACACTTATAACAATTTCTAAAGCAAACCATTATGAATGCGGAGCAACATGCATGAATAACAATTTTTGAATCACTGTACTCAAAAAACTGAAGTGACTTTAGCTGAAGCAACAATCATAATATTGTACTTAACAATTACATGACACATGAATGTTTACTTTTCAAAACTATATTACTGTAGGCAATTTTTCAATCACTTCTGTGGTCACTTGATAATGAGCTGAAAATTGATTCTCATGCACAGAATTACATGAAATACATAAGACTGTAGCATCAACAGTAAGCCAAAACTATGTTCTAATCGTTATAAGACCATTTTTTGAAAAGCGTCATTGTAAACAAACGCGCCCAACTGGCATCTCACACTTGATTTATTGATTTTTTGAATTTAAGAAAAATATTATGTTTTTGCAAGGCTCTAGGTCAAAAGTTCATATGCAGTGTTTACTTACATACACAGAATGCACAGAAGATTTTAGTCGGATTCGTAAATCTGATATTACGCGGATATTACAATCAACATTTATAAAGACATCACGTCTCAACAATGGTCTGATGACAAATTAACATTAGTTGTAAAACAGTTTACACCACTGTTGTGTAAAAAAATGTGTCTAACCGACTTCTCACACTTGATTCCTTAAAAATTTCTAGTCATAAGGAAAAAATTAGGTTTCCACAAGGCTCTAAAACGAAGATTAATATGTAGTGTAAACGATATGTTAACAGTGGCGGATCTAGGATTTTCCTAAGGGGGGCGGTACCCCTAAGGGGGGCGGAACCCTGACTTGGGCGGAAAAATTAGCCGTTTTAACCCTAAAATCGCTAAAAATCGCTCAAAAATGCTTAATTTTGCGCACTATTTTGGGCCAATGGGGGGGGCGGCCGCCCCCCCCCCGCCCCCGAAATCCGCCCCTAATTGTTAACACCTAGTGTAAAAAAGATTTTAGTCAGAATCGTAATTTTAATATTGCTTCGATATTACGACCAACTTTTATGAAAATAGTAAGTCTCCATAATGTAAGGATAAATTAACATTGGTTTAAACCAGTTTACTGAACTGTTGAGTGTAAACATGCGCGCCAAAATTGCGTAACGAATTGGGTTTCAGGTTCATTTACAGACTTGAGATTCATGTCCCTGACTCATAACCGGAGAAGCTGGCAGAAAGAAACAAGACAGAAACCTGTTTAAAGCACCCCATTCTTGACTTAACACTCGCTTAATATTGGTTTAGACATACGCGATTCGCTATGACATACACCCCATATAAGGCACTTTATTTTTATTCTATTGGACCTATCCTGACTTCTGAAAGGAGAAAGTGGCGAACAAAACCCAAACAAAGACATATTTTCCATCATTCAGAACATTGTAAACTTTAAAAATACGTGCTGTATTCCCCATTGAGTGTAAAGAAATTCGGTTTGGTACAGTTTGTAGCTTCTGAGTCGTAGTACGTTTCTATGTGCAAAAATTCTGTTGCAAAAATTATTTGATATGATTTACTAATCAAAATTGGGGAAAAACGTGTTTTTTCGTCCATTTTTCACGTCTGATTTCGAACTTTACACCCCCATAAATAACTAAATATTGCGTTTTTTTAAATGCGGTTTGCTGCGATGTGTAGCCCCTGAGAGGCACTTTATTACTGCTGTATTTAATTTACCCTGACTCATGAGCGGAAAAATTTGGCAGAGAAATCTTAATTAAAATCCGTTTTTTACACCATCCACTAGAGTGTAAACTTTAAACCCCAGGATCTAACTCACCATAGAGCGTAGAAGACTTTGCTTATATGCAGAATGTAGCCCTGGACCCGCTCTACATTTCTGTCAGAAAACATTTTAAAAAACGCATAACCGGAGTTAGTATCAGACATAGGCAGGTTGAAAACTCGACCAAAAAGTGCTTTTTCACCCCCAGATTTTCGCACTCTTTACACTGCCATTCGAGAACTAATGCGAATTTCAAAAAACAAAAAAATCAAAAAATCGTGTTCTGGAGAATTCATCCCTCCATAATCCTATGCTGTTTAATTGTTCGATTCATCAATATTCAGTTGTCTACATGCCGCAGTAAAAAGGTCCCAAAATTTGTCCTATGTTATAACGTCACACAAAAAACTTTACACCTTCTTTACACAGCCAGTTTTGAGTTTCAAGAAAAACAAAAAAACATGGGCAGCGAATTTTTTCATTATCTTTCTTTTAAAACAAACCGCACCTCCCAGAAGTGTCCCGTTATAGCTGTAGGGGGGTGCACAGGTGTTAGGGGTACCCAAGTATATTATAGGTACGCGCTAACGCGTTACCTATGATAGTCTGTTTCATTTATTCGAGAGCTGTGTCAGTAAATTTTTTTGAAGGCTACAGTAACCAACAATTTCTTCAATTGTCTTGGATGCATCGATGTTTGCTATTTCATTCAATTGGCTTAGAAAGACTGTTAGTTTACTCAATATTATTTCCCATAGCTACTGCATAGCTAACGTGCTGCTTTTTCAATCATTTTTATAGTTAAATATTTATTTTAATCTGTTGGCCGCAGAATGTACTTCGATTTTTTGCGTTGCTTAGAGAAAGTGTGATTTTTAGCAGATTTTGCGACTTTAGGTAGCTTTTTCCTAGATTCCAAGTATATTCATCTTTTTTTGTTCAATCGGAGTATTTTTCTTTGCTTATATTGATTTTCAGATTCATTTTTGCAGGAGTTTCTTAAGTTAATGATATACATAACATATTTACATTAAGAAGGAAACTTGTATCAAAATGTATTGTTCTGAATAAAGCGTGTTTGTATTTTTTAAATCAAAATCTATATGCAAATTTATATATGTGTGTGTATATGCGCGACCAGAATTTTGGGTAAGTCACATCTTAAATTTTCTGGTGTCAAAAAAGACCAAAAATTATGGATAGACAAAAAGCGCCATTTTATAGTAAAAAAGTATGAGAAAACCTAGAAAGATATTAAAAGAAAATATACAGACTTGCGTTGAACATTTTGTTGATTTGTACAAAAGCTGCATGTAATCACTTTATAAACAAAAAGTCACTAAATTTAGCCAGACATGATGCAGCTGAGGGATACTGGGGATCATTTTCTGCTAAATGTTGGAAGAGTGAGTATTTCTTAAAAGAGTCTTGCTAACAAAATTAAAATTGTTGAAGCACATCTGATAGATTACGCCAAAATAAATATCAGCACATTTTGGATCTAAATATGTCCAAAATTTTCCAGCGCTTACGCCTAAATTGTTCTTTCATTATATTTTTGAATTCCAAACAGCCCGAGTTTGACTAAGACAAGGCGAATACAGAATATTTTCTGACAATTCGCTGAATTATTTATTATCTATATCAAGTTCAGCTATAAAAAAACATTCACAAATCATTTTTGTAGTCAAGCTTCAAACTAGATTCAAAATATTTTAAAATAAATAATTTAAAATAATCTGAAATAATTCCAATTTAAAATAACAGAAAATTTTTTTAATTTATTTTCTTTTCTTCTGAAGCTCAAAGAGTCCGCCAAGAGATTCTTAAAATTGCCAAGAGATGCTTAAAAAGCTTGACGTTTAAGAGTAATTTAGAAGCCAAAAAGCGGTAAATTCTCAACATGTGAGGTCCACAAAACAAGCATTTACTTATAGTCTGTTTCATTTAACTTTGAGGTTTTTGAAAAAATTTAAAGTTGCTACAAAAGTGCTTTAAACTAATGCGATAAAATTGTAGCAGGAGTGCTACTACACGGCTAGAAATGCCTACTTTGAAGTTTAACCCGTGACGTTGATGTTTCATTGTTTCTCAATATTATTAAATACTTTGCGCAGTTGTGAGCAAGAGCCCAAGTAGTCGATTAGTACTACACACGCGAATCAGAGCGGAAGATCCAGGAAACCGGTGCGGGTAAAATTTTGCTCACGTAACAGTGGGAGGCGGCGCCCCCGTTACATATTGGAGGTCCCATAGTTCGTTCTCTGGAGTTGTCTGCGCTTACGCTTTCTCCTAGAGGGGGAGGAGTGTAGCAGGAGTGCTACTACACGGCTAGAAATGCCTACTTTGAGAGTTTAACCCGTGACGTTGATGTTTCATTGTTTCTCAATATTATTCGATACTTTGCGCATTTGTGAGCAAGAGCCCGAGTAGTCGATTAGTACTACACACGCGAATCAGAGCGGAAGATCCGGGAAACCGGTGCGGGTAAAATTTTGCTCACCTAACAGTGGGAGGCGGCGCCCCCGTTACAAAATAGATATCCTACAGTATATTGAGTTACAGGGAGACGTTTCTTGTTATTAAGCCGCCTTACTGTATTAAACTTTTAAACCACCTCTTGTAGCCCAAATTGAATTCAAGAGAAAACCTCAAAGATAAATGAAACAGACTATAGCTAGGGCTAAAACAGATTTTTTCGAAAGCAACACAAGCATTCAATTGTTGTAGTTTTGAAATCTGAGCATTGCAGTGTAGGAAGAGGTAAACGAATAAGGGTTTACATTGAAGGACTCGAACCCGGGACCACGGTTGACCGGACCGCTGCTCTTACCAATTGAGCTATCGCCGACGATTTCGAAAGTGTAAGTTTTCTACATATTTACACTCCTCCCCTTTTGAATCTACATATTTTCACTCCTCCCCCTTTTGAATGAATTGGACTTTGAATCAATAGCAACCGAGCCGTTTCTACTCGAGCCCTCCAGTGTAAAGATAGTAACTGCGACCGGGACCACAGTTGACCGGACTGCTGCTCTTACCAACTGAGCTATCGCACACGATTTTGGAAGTGTAAGTGTTCTACTTACACTCATGTAATTTGTGGTAAAAAATATATTAGATTATAATTCAAGGAATTTGTGTAAACAAAAAGCTGCTAAATGTATGAAAAATTTCAGGTCCATTGAACGGATATTTGCTGGGTTAGGGCCAAAGTCACAATTTTTATCAAAATTTCAACACAACCATTATCTACAGCATGATTCGGTTCCTGTGATATATCTCAAGAACCAGTGAAGAACAGGTTCCTAAAAATTGCAGGTTAACAGTCCATGGCTGCAGAGCCGTGCTTAGAGGTTTAGCGGCCCTGGGCGAAACTTATTTTGGCGGCCCCCATAATTTTCAAAACTGGTATTATAGGCATCATAATTATCACTTATGTACCTATATCCTTTACATATGTACCTGTATAATCGCAGTTAGCATCTTACTGTAAATTTGCTAACAAAATATATTATTTTTAGTAGGTATCGTATGTTTTTCTCAAATGATTTACCTATTTCGTGAATGATGACGTGCTTTATTACAAAATAACTTGCCTAGCTTTCTGAGCGGCAAACTGGTCAATCAATTGCAAAAAATCTAACAAAGATGATAAATCCTTTTCAATTGAAATAATCGCTAGTGCACTTAGACGAGAATCAGTCATAGTTGACCGCAAATATGTCTAAATATATCTAACAATACCTTTTGCTGAGGCCACAGCAATAGGTATTGTAAGTAAAATTCTGAAATAAATTATAAGGTTTGGGAAAACATCCTGGAAGTCATTTGATAGATATTTAAGAGTAGCTAGTGGCGAAGTTAATTCATTTGGACTTGATCGAGCAAGAACTCTTAGCTCAGCGTACATGTCTGGTCCATGTGCATGACTTTAACGATTCATCATCTTCCCATGTTTTTAGAGCTGGTATTCGTGGGTAGTGCTCAATGAGAAACCTTGAAAACGGCATTTCTTAGCCATACCATCATTTTTAACACCATTTTTCGACCTCTACAAAAACCTTGCACCTACCCGGGATTTTGTTGCTGCCCGCATATGCTGCGGGGGTCTTAGGTGGCGCGGTCAAGCGTTCCCTGCGGGGTCCGGGACAGAGTCCCTACATATTTTGTAAAAAAGCATTTTAATGTCAAATAATAACGTTAAAATTTTCGCAAAAACGGCCGAATTTCGGCCCTGAATGGAGCCCAAAAACACTCAAAATTGATGAACTCTTACATCTCACAAAACTTCTGAGCTGAAATGCGTTTTTAGACCTCTGCTAATTACATAGCGCAGCAACGGGTCGCTGCCACACATGGGCGTGGGGGGATCTGGGGGGGTCTGGACCCCCCAGAAACTAAAAGACCCCCCAGAAATCAAAAGACCCCCCAGAAATCAATTTTTGAAATTTTTTTTCGTTTTTTTCGCAATTTTTTGATGCCAATGGATAGTGCTTGATGAGAAACGTCGAAAAATGGTGTTTTTATCGCCATATCACCATTTTTAAGGCCATTTTTTGACCTTCAAAAAATCTTGGACCCCCCAGAATTTTCTTGCTGCCCACGTATGGTCGCTGCCAATAAGATAAAGAAAAATGTATAAATTGAAGTTTTTGTTCTTACCCTTTTCAGGCCCATTTGTGACCTTCTTATTAAGAAGATGCAGTTCAGAAAACAGGAAATGCACAAAAACATATGAAAATTTGGTCATTTCTTTCATTTAAAATAGGATTGTGTCCTTGTAAAGAAAGACAAAAAAAGCAAAGAATAGACAAACTGGTACACAATCATTTTCGCACTTTTAGTTTTATGCTCAACAAGCATGCGCACTTTCATTCAATGAACAAATAGTGCATTAAATTACTAGTGATGTGAAGTGCTAGATTATTTCAGCTGATTCAAGCTTTTAAATTCATTTTATCCATGGCTCGGTGCAAAGCGCCGGAAAATTTTGACATTTTAGCCTTTTCGAACTCAATTTTCTGGACACACATTATTGCAACAGAAAAATCAACAATATGTCTGAAAAATGAATACAAGTATAGCTCAGTCAGCGTTCTCTTAAAAATGCAAGTAAAGATTTTTAGCTGACTGGGTTTGCATTAGAACGTCGAAAAATCGATCCTT
Organism: Mermis nigrescens; assembly: GCA_036768485.1. NCBI lineage: Eukaryota > Metazoa > Nematoda > Enoplea > Mermithida > Mermithidae > Mermis > Mermis nigrescens. The sequence continues at coordinate 3,862,002 of JAVLUZ010000161.1, forward strand.
TTGAACGTATGTATCGAATTATTGTAAGAGGGCCGCCAAAAAATGAATTCTATACGGCATGCACTACAACTTTTTTAGCGGCCCATAATTTTAGCGGCCCTGTACGGCCGCACAGTTCGCACCCCCTAGGCACGGCTATGCATGGCTGTCTCCAACAAACCATATAATTTGAGCTTATCACCTGTAGTAAGCTTCTTTATATACCAAATACAATTTTGCACTTTTTCCGTTAATTATATGCGTTTTTAAGAAATGGCCCTCAGCTTACTGTATATGGTATGGGTTGCGGTACGAAATTCGTAATAAAATTTTGTGGACTTGTGTATACAGTCTAGGATCTCAAACTGTGAAAATTTCAGCCCCCGCTGGTAAGTATTTGGGATACCGTAGAAACAAATAAGAAAATTTTGGTTGGATGCATGACACAAATGTTGCGTAAGAATTACAATAAAACGCAAAGCTTACAGTTTTGAGTAAAATATTTCTAATGAGGGACAAGTATATCCGTTAAGTAAAATATCTGTCATGTTTCGCTATATGATCATCAAATTTGCGAGACAGAGCACAGGAAATATTCAAATTTATGTAAGACAGTTTTGCAACAACTGCTAAAAACCGCAACTTTACAGACCAATATCTCTGCAAATTTTGCGTTTTAATCAAAACGGACGACGTTGTTGTTGTTATCTCATCAAGAAACCCCTTATACAAAGTTTTGAGGATATCTTAATCTTTGAAGTTGTCAACCGAAGGTCTAATTTCTCAGAAATTGTGTCTTAAAAACCTATTAAAAATGAAAGAAACGTTTTGTATCTCGAAATTGCATAATTTTATCGTATGTGCATAACGTTCAATGAAATAGACTATCGTGCGTCAGGTATGTAGTGATGAATTGGAGGGAAAAAAACTTCGTGTACCTTTTTTACACAGTCCTTAAGAGTCAATTTCTGTAAGAATCAACCCAGCGATGTAGTAAGGGCGGACAGTTAAAAAATAACCTATCCTCACTCTGACGCATGTTGTACAGTTTTTTATTCTGAGCAAAATGGTGTAAAGCGTTTTGTACAAAAACCATTTTTCGCTTGGAACATCAACCTCAAAGTTTGAAAAATCGACACTTTTTGTCAAAAAAGAGTAGATTTACTTTTATGACTATAACTTCTTAACAACGCAAGATATTAGAGTCAATATTTTTTAAATGAAAGAGCAAGATTTTATCTTTGAATTATCATTTTGATAAGTCCACAAGTTTGACGGGTTGAGAAATTATGCAAGACTGAATATGAAAAAGTTTGACTATGTGCACTAAAAAATTTCACATTTTGTCCTATAACTCCTATACTAGATGCGGGTGATTCCCAAAATTTTAGTATGATGTGGCACTTAGATGTGACATATATTTGGCAAAAAATAAAAAAATTAAAGGACCACTATTTGAGCAATGAGTCTTCACGCAAGACCATTTATTGTGAGTTACACAATTGTTCTTGCCCAAAACTTTTCTTTTAGACGTTATATCTCGCAAGTAAGGTAAGACCAACTCTCAAAATTTTGGTTAAATAATTTACTTAGTCTTATGATGTTATCGGCAAAAGAATATGAAAGTTGTCAAATTTCTGATTGAACAGTGGCCCTTAGCGTAAGTGCAAGTCAGGTAGGAATGGCTGATTATCAGCACACAAAATTCTTCTTTTTCCAATTATAACTCCTGCATTAGACATGGGACATTATTTAAATTTTAACACATTGTTACTGTTAGCCCTTTTGTGCCATTGGTAAAGAATAAAAATTGCTGAACCACTTCTTGAGCAACGGATCATTAAGTAAATACTACTATGACACATGACTGGATATACTCAAAAACCTTTCTGTAAATACATGGGCCCCTAACGTCTACAGAAATCGACGTAGGGACCGGGTGTATTTGCCTTCGAGAGTTACTTAGGTACGTAGGTACTTAAGTCTACGCTTAGCGCTGGCCCCGATCGCGCAGCCTGGGATCGCTTTCGATCTTTGGACCCTTACAGACCCTACGGCTTCGATCCCCTCAGCCCTAATATTGCTGGCTGCTTCTGGTCGGGTGATCTCAGCAGCTACGCCCTAAGACCTAAGGCTACTTACCTAATCTCGGAATTTGCCGCGAAGGTCAGTTGACCTATCTCAAGGCTCAAGTTGAATATTTAACTTCTTTTCTAATCAGTGCCTGCTCCGAAATGTTTTTGGTTCCTAATATGTGTAGCACAATAAACTTTGAAAACAACAACATTGAGCTCTACACTGATCAATCATCCCTAAAGATTAAATAATATTTTTTGATCAATTTTTGGTTTAAGAAAAGATTTAAGACTTTCGGAACAAGGTAGCAATCACACGGAAATTACCTATCCTTCCACTCTGATGAGTTGAAATCCTCGACGTGGGCAATAACCGACCTAACCCTCGGTATATCCAAAAAACCCCTGGGTAGGTTTTTCTCTAATTTATTTCGAACGAAGAATCCACGGCTGTAGCCGGACAACCAAATAAAGCAAAAGAAAACGAAAACGTACGGACTATACACACGTACGGTGGCCAACCAGACTGCCAACAACACTCTAACTACATTGGCCTCAAGAGACCATTACAGTAAAATAAACAAAGATCAAATTAACGTAATACTGATACACTTTTATCTCAGATCGAATGTTATCGATTACACAAGCGGTATGCATGAAACAGTTACTATTATCATATACTTAACTCTATGCTACCGGACAAGTATCATATTGTTTTTTATTATTGAAAATTGGGGAAAATGTGGGAAGACCGAAGGCATAGCCCACAGTACACTATCGTAGATAGCTACTAGTATTGGCTATGTGATGGCTACCGCGAACTGCTAAGGCAAGTTCGCCTATACGTGTAACTTTCGCAGTTACATTTCTATATTCTAGGGGATCATTCATTATAGGAAATTAACATAATTTTACTGCAACTCACCATATTCAGCGCATAATAAGAGAACAACACCCAATTTCTCGAAGCATGACTATCAAGAGTTGTCTTATTTTTTAGCTTGCTCAGTTGTATATCTGAAGATAATTAATTCTGAGGGGATTTCACCTTGCCCCAATTACATCTGTAGTTTACCTACTCACCATGTAGGTATGGATTGATTTGTTGTCAATATAAGCATGTGCTAATGTCAGTTTCTTTGCATAAGAAGAACTAAAATAAAATTTTTTAAAGCAAAGGAAGATAGCAAGTTGATTAAGTTCAAGCTTTTAGAAGGGCCATACTGTAAGTAAACATTTTTGAAGCAATATCTACTTTGTATTGAGAAGTGCAAAGGACGCAAGCTTGGCTGTAGAGAACTCAGCTTATGGACTCATATGACAGATTACTCAAACAGTGACAAATGTACATATATAATCTTGCTTTGGATTACTGGGACGTAGATGCTATCATTCAAAGCTATTCCATAAAAAGTTGAGTTAGGATCAGGAATGGACTATGAGGACTTAATATCATGCGACAAATTGTTACAACAATTTCAAACATCAAAACAGTCACTGTGCAGCAGAACATCTTCAATTTCTTCAGACTCTAATTCAAGGTTTGGGTCAGCTCTCTGATTCTCGTTTTCTGATTCACGCGACCAAAAATTTGCTATTTGTTGCCATGTAAGATATTCTGCTGAGCTAAACTGTGGCAAGCTTCGCATTTCTTTCGCCACATCTTGCAGGTCATATTTCTGGCGATTCTGCACACCATAGTCAAATCTCTGGATAAGGAATTGGCGTTGGTCTTACCTTACTTGCGAGATATAACGTCTAAAAGAAAAGTTTTGGGCAAGAACAATTGTGTAACTCGCAATAAATGGACTTGCGTGAAGACTCATTGCTCAAAAAGTGGTCCTTTAATTTTTTTTATTTTTTGTCAAATACATGTCGCATCTAAATGCCACATTATATCAAAATTTTGAGAATCAACTGCATCTAGTATAGGAGTTATAGTACAAAATGTTAAATTTTTTAGTGCACAAAGTCAAACTTTTTCACATTTAGTCTTACATAATTCCTGAACCCGTCAATCTTGTGGACTTATCAAAGCAATGACTCATATCATATGATAAAGAGAAATTTCGCTCTTTCATTTAAAAAAATTTGACACTGATATCTGGCGTTGTTAAGAAATTATAGTCGTAAAAGTAAATCTACTCTTTTTTGACAAAAAGTGTCGATTTTTCAAATTATGAGGTTGATGTTCCAAGCGGAAAATGGTTTTTGTACAAAACGCTTTGCACCATGTTGCTTAGAATTGAAAACTGTACAACATATGTTAAAATGAGGATAGGTTATATTTGACTGTCCGCCGCCGGGGTGATCGTTACAGAAATTGACTCTTAAAAACAGCAAGTACTCCACTTTGCAAAATAAAAGTTGACGATCGTCTTTACTGTCAGTGCTGGCGGCTGGCCTGGCTGCCGCCGCTAGTTTCTTCCTTTACTTCCCGTTTGCTCGCAAAAAATTTTCGGCACTTCGCGCCAAATTTCATAATTATATGCTAATATTGTGAATATCCCAGTTCGTCTTAATTAATTTGTTATCCTTAAACACATGAAGTTCAACACCCTGTAACTCGGTCAATAATGCCGACCGACACCTTATTCTTTCAGATCTGAATTCCTTGACCCTTAATTAAGATTAAATCATCCATGCAAAGTTAATTTCTAGGAGGTCACCTTATTCTCAATATTAGCCGAAATTTTCAAAGCTTGATAAGATTTGTTCGAGGAACAAGAATGATAGCAATTTTTCGGCAATGATTATGAATTTGCTGTTGAACGAACGACCATTTTTACAATGAATTCAGGACCGTGATTCGGCTGTCTTTGTAAAAATTTTAATGTTACGACTGAAAATTTAGGTGCTCTTTTTAAAAAATTTTCATGGTCTCTGCCCCGGACCCCGCTGGAGGGCGCTTTAGCGCGCCACCCCAGACCCCTTCAGCCCTTGAGATGTTTTCCGCTGGATTCTCACCGGGAGTAACTTAAGAATATGGTACTTTCTGAATACTAAGAAATAAACTTCAGAAAAGCGAATTTCTTTGATCAGTTCTTAGAACTATTGCTCGAACTGCAACCCTATTCGCGTTCAGATGAAGGATTTACCAGCCAAAGCTGTTATCACGGATCAAAGGTTGTTAGCCCTTGAAGACAAGATTGCAAATCTGGTCGAGACAGCCAAGAAACCAGCCTTTCCGTTTCCACCTCCGAACTTTGCTCTCCCCACGCCAGGACCTGATTTACAGCTCTTTGTGAAAGATGCTTTGGAAGTCGAATCGAAAAAACCAAATGCAGTCTTGTTCGGCTTAGGCTACACGGACGACGATCTGGATGCAGTAAGAAGATTAGTTTCAGAAAATGGTAACGAATATCTTAACTTGAAAACTGATTCTATAATTCGTGTATTTAGAGATGGTCCTGCATATAATAACAAACCGCGTTTCTTGAAAGTCATATGTTCTAATCCTCAAGCTAAGAAAGATTTTATATCTATGATAACAAAGTATTTAAAAAATGATGGTTTACGTGCTCGTCCTGATTTATCTTATCTACAACGTCAACGCGCCCGCGAGCTCCGTGAAAAATATAATGATTTGCCTGATAAGGAAGGTTATTACATCGATTACAAGGCCGATTGTATTAAAAAACGCAGAATTGATTCTCTTACATTTAAACCAAGATCAAACATTGCTGACTGCTAGGGATTAGGCTGTGTAAATTCTCTAAAGGCTACTTTAATTAATGTTCGTAGTATAAACAATAAAACTGTATTTTTGGATTCGATTCTTGAAAGGTACGATTTTGTTTTATTACCGAATCATGGCTCAAAAAAGATACTCCCGATGGTAGCGTTTTCTATAATTCAGACTTTCAAGTTTTTCGAAAGGATAGAGCTTATAAAGGCGGTGGTGTTTGTGCCTTGATTAGAAAATCTATAAAAGTTAGCATTTTTAGTTTTCCAAACGAATATAGCATGGCTGAATCCTTAGTTCTAGATCTCTTTTTTAAAAACACTGTTCTGAGAATAATATTAATTTATCGTCCTCCTCATTACGACTTCAACCAGACAAAAACGGTATGTGAGCTCATTGATTATTGTCTTCGAGACAACTATCCTACTGTGCTCCTAGGTGATTTCAACTTTCCGTCAATTAATTGGTCTGAAACCAAAATTCCATCTGACAAAAGCTCACGTCTTTTCTGGATTACTGTAACTAGTCATAATTTTTATCAATTAGTTACCGAGCCTACTCGTTCTGATAACATTTTAGACCTTATTTTTGTTAACAACATGAGCTTATGTTTTGATATTTCTGTATTACTACCATTAATGGGCACATGTGATCACAGTCAGATTGATTTTAAATTTCTAACAAATTTTGAGAAATCAAGAAATATTGAAAAAATTAGAGATTTTAATCGTGGAAATTACGTTGATTTTGCCACTTACCTTGATTATATTAGTTGGGAAGAAGCTTTCTTTGACTGCACAAATATAGATGAATTTTATAAAAAATTCCTGTGTATTATAAATGAAGGTGTATGTCTATTTATCCCTTTCAAAAGCAAATCACCAAAAGATACCCTCTAGTCATAAAAAAATTACAGCGAAAAAAGTTAAACTTGTGGAGAAAGCTCAAAAAAATTTAAAACGTCTCAATTAAAGCATGAATACAAACAAATTACTGCTTCTTTAGAAAGTGCTGTTCATGAGCATTACTGTAAAAACGAACAAAAACTCGTTGAAAAGTCAAACGTAAAGAAATTTTACAGTTACGTTGGTAAACGTTTACAGGATAAAACGCGTTCTCCACCCCTAAAGGATGAAAACGGTAAATGCATTTTTGACGAATCTAAAAAAGCTAATCTACTTAACAATTTATTCTCTGATGCTTTCACCCTCGATAATGGCATTTTACCTGATTTACCTACACCCTTTACAGAAAGTATTATTGATCATATTTCGTGTACGGAAGACGATATTATAGCTGCTATAAAAGGTTTGAGTTCTTCACCTTCAAGTGGACCTGATGGGCTTCCAAGTATTCTTTTCAAAAAATTAGCTTATTCTTTGAAAACTCCTTTGAAAAAAATTTTTCTAGTATCCTTACTGTCTGGAACCTTACCCAAAATTTGGAAAACTGCTTTTGTAATTGCAGTCTTAAAGAAAGGCGATGCATCTTTATCTTCTAATTATCGTCCGATTTCTTTAACTTGTGTTAGCTGCCGAATTCTTGAAAAAGTCTTGAAAACTCAGTTAATGGATTATGCTAAAAGAAATAACTTGATTTCGTTTGAACAGTTTGGTTTTCTTCCTAAAAAATCATGTGAATTGCAACTCTTGTGCTATTTAAATAAGATAATTAACAATGTAGACAATAAAGAGCCCATGGACGCTATATACTTGGATTTTGCAAAAGCGTTTGATTCCATCTCTCACAGTAAACTGGTTCTCAAATTGTCAAAATACGGTATTCAAGGTTACGTACTTAAATGGATTAAAAACTTTCTTAGTAATAGGACTCAGAGAGTTAGAATCGCTAAAAATTTCTCAAATGAGACCTGTGTTTTTAGTGGTGTACCACAGGGCAGCGTCCTGGGTCCAATCTTATTTCTGTTCTACATAAATGACATTACATCTTTACTAACTGATCATTATTCAAACATGCTTATTTTTGCAGATGATATTAAGATTTATGCAAAGTCTGAGCACTTTTTCCATCTTCAAAAATTGCTAAATCGAATTTCTGAATGGTCAGATTTTTGGCAGCTTTCTTTATCCTTACCAAAATGTCAGGTCCTTCATTTTGGTCATAATAATTCTCGAATGGTTTACACAATAAATAATAGCCTCGTCTCAACCTCAAAATCCCCTGTAAAAGATTTAGGCATATTAATTGATGAAAAACTCAATTTTACTGCTCACATAAGCAAACTTGTGAAGCAGGCCTTTCATCGCATGTCACTTATTTTTCGCTGTTTCAAAAGTAAGGATTTGACACTTCTCACAATGGCCTATAAAACTTATGTACGGCCTCTTTTAGAATATTCGACCTCTGTTTGGTCACCACATACAAAGCAAAATATTCGTAACATTGAAAAGGTTCAACGATACTTTACTAAACGTGTCTTAGGGTGCCGTTATCCAAACATCATGTCTTATCAGGATCGACTTCAGGTATTGAATCTGGAATATCTAGAGAATAGAAGGTTATTGTACGATTTAACTATGGTATACAAAATGTTTCATTCTGCAGTTGATGTCAATGTAAATGACTTCTTCACATTATCAGACAACAACACTAGATCCACCAACACATTAAAATTAAAAGTCACTGCTCTAAAATCTAACTTGAAGAAATATTTTTTCAGTCACAGAATAATAAATGTTTGGAATATGCTCCCCGAATCAGTGGTAAACGCTTCCAGTAGTAATATGTTTAGGCTAAAATTAGAAAATCTAAAAATGAACTATGGAGAATAAACCTTAGTCATAAGTAAGAGCACTGCCTTTATGACCTTGCACAGCAATGTTTCTTCTTGGTGCGAGCTGTATTCGCATTATTGCTTTAATGTCTTTATTCTGTATTCTACATTTTCCGCGACTGTACATTTTTCTCTTCGTTAATGTTTTCTGATGACGTATTTTCGCTGTTGCAATAAACTTTACTAACATGTTGAAAGAAAGCGCGGAAAAAAAATTTCATCCGTCTACGATCAATATTACAAAAGCTATGGGTTTTGTTAATTAGCCCCTTCTCGACCTGAGCAAGCATCTCCTCGACCTAAGTATTTGAAGATTCAAGCAGCTGAATGCAGAATCACATGTAGATACCCGATTTACGTCGACCTAGCATCTATACATCGAACTAAGCATCTATACATCGACCTAAGCATCTATACATCGACCTAAGCATCTATACATCGACCTAAGCATCTATACATCGACCTAAGCATCTATACATTGATCTAAGCATCTATACATCGACCTAAGCATCTATACATTGACCTGAGCGGGAGCGACCTCGACCTAAGCAGCTTGAAACACCTTTTCAAATATACTAAGCCTAAGCCTAAGTATTATAGAAGCAAAAACTTAGGTTTTTGTATATCTTATCAAGTAAAACCGAAAAAAACATGCAAAAAAATATGAAAATTTCTTTAGTTTTTTAAAATTTCAAACAGCTTTTCGCGCCTTTTTTCTTTCTTCTCCTTCATTGTTATGCTTCCTTTTATAATTTCAGCCTATTTCTGACAAATATGTAAGTCCTTGGATCGAGCCGTTTAATCGTCTTACCTAACTCTCAAATAGAGAGTTGCCTGCAACTTTGCAAGTATGGCTCAGATTTTCACCAAATTTTTTTTCCGCGCTTCAATTTATCATGTTCTATCATTTTGGCAAAAAAGTTTAGCATGCCGTATTCGTTTTGCTTCTTTTCTAAAAGTACCATATTCTTAAGTTTAGCCTTCTCACCGTATCTAAGGCATGCGGGTTGCAAAATTTGCAAACCAGAGTTCATCCTCTGGACTCCCTTATGTTTTGAAAGAATTCTGTCGTGCCCTCTCACCCGAAACAAAATTCTAGATACGGGCCTGCCTGAGTATACATATGTAATAAAGAAGGAAGGTGTGGAGTAACTTAAGGATATGGTACTTTCAGAATACCAAAAAATAAACTTCAGAAGAGCTGGATTTTTTCGCTCAGTACTTAGGACATGTTGAAAGAAAGCGCGGAAAAAAATTTCATCCGTCTATGATCAATATTACAAAAGCTATGGGTTTCTTTAATTAGCCTCTTCTCGACCTAAGCAAGCATCTTCTCGACCTAAGTATTTGAAGATTCAAACAGCTGAATGCAGAATCACATGTAGATACCCAATTTACGTCGACCTAAGCATCTATACATCGACCTAAGCATCTATACATCGACCTAAGCATCTATACATCGACCTAAGCATCTATACATCGACCTAAGCATCTATACATCGATCTGAGCATCTATACATCGACCTAAGCATCTATACATCGACCTGAGCGGGAGCGACCTCGACCTATGCAGCTTGAAACACCTTTTCAGATATACTTAGCCTAAGCCGGAGTATAATAGGAGCAGAAACTTAGATTTTCGTATATCTTATCGAGTAAAACCGAAAAACATGCAAAAAATATGAAAATTTTTTAAGTTTTTTAAAATTTCAAACAGCTTTCTGCGCCTTTTTTCTTTTTTCTCCTTCATTGCTATGATTCCTTCCGTAATTTCAGCCCATATTATTTATTTCTGACAAATGTGTAAGTCCTTGGATCGAGCCGTTTAATCGTCCCATGCAACACTCAAGTCGAGAGTTGCCTGCGACTTTGCAAGTATGGCTCAGATTTTCACAAATTTTTTCCGCGCTTCAATTTATCATGTTCTACCATTTTGGCAAAAAAATTTCGGCATTCCGTATTCGTTTTGCACCTTTTCCAAAAGTACCATATTCTTAGGTTTAGCCGGAAGGTGTAATAATTTTCAATTGGACCTATAAAACTGCCACTTTTATTATAAATGTCCGAGCCTTGCTGGTCAGGATGATATGAAGGATCCAAAAAGACATTTTTCACGACCACCACAGTGCATTTAAAACTTTAATCGACTTTTTAAATAAAATTCTCTTGGCACTTATGCAGTTTAGGGGACAAAAATTTTGAAAATTTTTTTCTTCCAAAATTACCATTTTCTAGGGCAATTTTGTATCCTGATATCGAATCCAGCATTCATTTTTGATTTCAAACAAAATTTGGGTGGAAAATCAGGGTTTTTTGTCATTTTTGTGAAAAATTTCAAAAAAAAATTTTTCTTCGTATTTTTACACATTCTAGGGTAATTTTGCATGCTGGCATTCTTCTTTTTGACAGAATCCGGGTGAAAAATCACGCCTCTGTAATTTTTCCAATAATTTCAACAAATTTTTCTAATTTTTTGAAAATTCTGGGATAATTTTGCATGCCAGTAAAGAATTCTATTTAATTTACTCCGAAGCGTCGAGGGACTGTGACTGAGTGGGGTTATCAATGTTTTAGGCTTAGGCTTAGTTTATTTGCATTCACATTTATGCCAGCGCACGGGCTAACCCTGAGATTGATGGAGCGAAAATTGCAGAGCGAGCGAAGCGAAGCGGAGCAATTTTGCTCCATTTATGCCTTAAGCTTAGCCCATGCCTGGCACCAATCTGAATCCGCAAGCAATTGCTGTCGTTACAAATTGAAAACTGAAAAATACCAAAAAAAATTTTTTTCGAAATTTTTCACAAAAATGACGAAAATCTCAATTTCACTCAAATTTTATCTGAAATCAAAAATTAATGCTGGATTCGTTATCAGCGTGCAAAATACCCCAGAAAATGGTAATTTTGTAGAGAAAAAATTTTTCAAAATTTTTGCCCTCCTCAACTGCATAAGTGCCATTCTTTTTGGTCTGGTAATTAGATAACTTAATTAATCAATTATTTTTAATTACTCAACCTAGGAGCGTCGCAATCTAAGTATTTCATTTACGTTTAAGCCGCTTTAGTCAACTTTCTTCTTTAGTTCAAGTGAATAAATTTGTTTTTGTTTGCCTCCCTGAAAAAAATCTTGACTTCGCCCAAGGTTCGGTTGCGATAGTAAGCAAAAGTTCCTTTATAGCGTCTCAGATTAGTAATGCTGCTTAGAATTACTAATTCCTTGATTGTTCAGAAAATATATTTATCTACTCTACTCGACGTTATCAAAGACGTAATGGACGACTAAGAGACATGAGTATGAAGAAGGACGTGAAGAACGACTTGATAATACGTTTTGCAGACAGGTAAAAAAGCGTGTCAAATATGGTAGCTTGCATCTAGGCCCATATCCAGGATGTTGTTTTGGGGATGGCATGATCAAAATTTAAAAAAACGGGGGACCAGTCAATTCAAGAAGAAGTTTTTACGATCGCTAGAGCTGCGCACTTTGCAAATTCGGCTAGATACCTTGTATAGATGTCCTAGCTACCGGCACCAGCAACCGTCGCCGGTGCCTAAGCACCTGCATTAAACTGGTGCTAGACTGGCACCGGCACCGATGCCGGTGATCAATGAAAGGGAAAAGATAAATGCATCAATTTAACAAAAAGGACGCCAAAAAAGGTTAGAGTTTTGTTAATAAAGGTTTTCGATTAACCTACCGAAGCCTTTTTGACAAATCTTCATGACAAGTAGTCTTCAAATTCTTTAAAATTTACAATTCACTTAAATGAAGCATATTTTATTCTAAAATCAAACATCTGGCTAGGAGATATTGATGAACATGGATTTTTAATGCTTCGCATTCAGGAAATTAATGCATTTAAAATCTCTTAACGTCCTTCGTCGTTAATTTGAAAGATTTTCCGGCACTTCGCGCCGCCTCTCCGCTAAAGTCAAAGAAATTTAAGCATTCTTCGCACAAAATTCTCGGAAATTTTTAAATTTTTCGAGATATTGTTGCGCCAAAAATGATTTCAGATAAAAGCACTCAAGGCAAAACGCCGAAAAAGAAAATGCTATTTTAGTCGTGAAGAGCGAATTTTGGACCTATTTATAACCGTTTTGGAAAGAGTTGGGATACCGCGCCCCCTCACGAAAATCCTAGATCCGTCACTGGCTTTTAGTTAATAAGTTGTTGCGGTCCTTGAAACGCAGTTTGAGTTTTAAGTTTTTTTTGAAAACTATGTGGAAAATAAAGAAAACTTTCATAGGTCTTCCAGATTTGTGCCTTTTTGCATATCAAGATGTGATTTACATTTAGGTAATATTCTCTCAAAAGAATTATTTCTTGAAGACTAAATAAAATGTCAACAACTTTGATGCTGCTGCACTGCAGGCTACTATTATTTTTGATTAAATTTTCTATGAACAAATAACGAACGAGTCTTTCTGCGCCATGGAAAGTCTGATGTGCTTGCTGCAGATTGAAAAAAGATGATCAGTTTAGTACCTCCTAATTGCGAAACTGAAATCAAATGTGGAAAGCAAAATAGAGGCTAGGTTCTCGGAAGGGCTTATAAGGAAGAACGATGACCTTTATAATACTTCCAGTGGCGGATCCAGGATTTTCTGACGGGGGCGGAACCCACAATGTTTCGATTGGTGTCAAAAATTGACCAAAAGAACTGTTCATAATGCTTCAAGTATCGATTTTCTTGTCTTTCGTGGGCAGAATCATTTGTAATCCGAAAAAGTTGGAAAATTTTGAAAGTTCTTGTACGAAAACACGCGCAAAATTAATGCCAAAATCGGCACAAAGCTCCATAAGTGTACTCGGGAAATCAATGCGAGAATTAAAAAATCCTTGTTCTGTGAATAAAGTACTCTCCTGACGTAAAAATAAAGTTTTTAGAACGCCAAGAAAGTCAGTAAAGGTCATTAATGAGTACTACCCAAAAATTTTAAATTTCGTAATAAAGACTGGCTAAATTCATTGCGCCCAAAATTTCTTAAGATGGGGTGGTTGCCTTCCTCGCCCCCTCTAAATCCGCGCCTGAATAATTCCAAATGTCTGTGTTAACATTCTATTATAACTAAACAGGAGTTCGCTGATGGTGAAACAAAAGACCATCCATGGGAAACAAAACCTAATTTTTAACACATTTGGCGCAAAGCGCCAAAAATTCTTTGGTATCTTGCTTAAAATCGCTTTTAAAACTTTCATTCTTTCATTCATAAGGCCTTTGCTTGCGCACGTTTCCAATGTCCAAGATTTTTCGTTAGCGCAGAACCGCTTTTCTTTGCTCCGCGCTAAAAAAGTCTGTGATCCATGGCTTTTTTGTAAAGAAAACAATTTTGATTCTCGCACAAAATTTTTGGGTCAATGCTTCAATGTACAATGACTTTTTGCTGCAAAGTGATAGAAATTTCAACGCTTTTTTAAAAATTTTTCTGCAATATTTTGAAAAATTTAATACTGTAAATAGGTAGGTACCTACCCATTGATCGTCCATTTAGTTCCAAGCGAATGCATTCACATTCTAAAGTCAATGTTTATACAATCATTGATGTCATTGTGAAAGTTCGAACATCTTTTGCATCTATCTCTTCCGTTTTTTTGAAGATTTTATGCAGAAAATTCAAAGTGTTTGACAAATGAGTACTGCTTTTTGCTGTTTTAAGTTAAAAGTAATTTTTATGTGTTTGTTGCACATAAGCGCAATGGCAGTATTATAATAATCAATTAGCGTATTGTAATCGGCCCGTAGTATCATATCTTTTTCTATAAAACGAATTATTTCAGCCTTATGAGTGCAGTTTTACGGTAATTTTTTCTGAAAAGTCAAAAATTTTGGCCCCTTCCGCCGAGCTAATGATGTGAACTGAGTTTAGGATAAAATACTTTCTGAACAGCAAATGGGTCGTCGATTACAGGCTATCAGTATGCAGACATGCACAAAATGGGAATGGGGGGTGGGGTAAAGTGCCTTTTTTGGGCTTAAAAATGTCGGGTACGCGTCAAAAACATGGTATTTCTGCGTTTCTGACGATGCCTATCTTTTTAAGAGCATAAAAACAAAAAATTTTGACAAAATCGAAAAGTCAAATAAGACAAAAAATAGCATATGGCGTGAAGGGCCAAAAAATTGACTTTTTGAGCGAATAGTTAGCAAAGAACGCTTAAAAAGCACCTTTTCTAGAAATATTTAGGAAATTTATGGCAACTTTCGAAAAATCTCGAATTCTAGGGGGAATATCTGGGGGGGGGGTGTAAATTTTTCTGGGGATGATCCCCATACTCTCCCAAGACCATGTATGGTGTAGTATATATGTGAAAAGATGTACTAATCTTCGACAATATTTATACCCAACTATTTGTACAAAAAAGTTTTTGCTCGTAATGAAACTTTTTCGGAGGTCTTTTTACATGTACATTAAAAGTGTAAAAAACCATTCTCTTGTTATCAATGCTGTTATTAGTTTACGCGTTCCTAAATTCACACATATTAGCTCGTATCTGATTTTATAATCTGCAGGATCGAAAATTTCTTCAAAGATAGTTGGTTTCAATATGCTCTGAATTACTCCGGCTTAGGTTTCACCTTGTTTACCATAGCAAGTGTCTTTGTTGTCAATGGTTACGTTACATGTCCGTCTCTCTACAGTGCTGACGAATGCACTGGCCCGCTCACTTTTGGCTACTTTGTTATTTTGGAAATTTTCTCGAATTTTTTTCTATTCCATTACTGCAAGAGATTCAACAGAGTGGATTCTTTGCTGCCCGATTGTCGACGATCTAATTCTGCCGTTAACAAGAATCGCAGTATTTTGCCTACCACCATCAATTCAACTTTGAATAACGATTTGAGGTTATATTTTTCACCGTTATGTGCTTTCGTATGTACGTTCTTGACCTAAATTTATGACGGCAGCTTTTTAGCGATGCCCGTTCGCATTTTCCGCCATGACGTATGGTTCGAAAATTCAGAACAGACAATTGAATGGGGGATGGGGGAGTCCTCGAGTCAAAGTTGGCCGTTCGTCCCCCCATATATGCATGTAACAATGGGATGGGGGATCCCCCACCCATACTTAGTTGTCCCCCATCCCATCTTCCCAGTCAGAAAATTTTTGACCCCCGACATAAGCATAGCCAGAGGGGGCATTGAGGGCACATGCCCCTCAAGTTTCTCAGAAATTTCGTTGACTTTTCTGGTGCGATAATTGTGTCCAGAAAATTCGAAAAAAATTGGAGGTCGTTTAATCCCTCCTAAAAAATAGGTGGAAACCCCCACCCGAAATTTCGAGCCATTAAATATATGCCCCATCCCATTTCTAAAGTCAGAAAATTGTAGACTCTCCTGCCCCGAATTTTGGCGAGATCTTCGTTTTTCTGGCCATTTTCAGATGCTTTATTGGCCAGATCTGGAGGCTATTCGCCTTCTTCCCCTTAGAGTGGCCGGGGCGAGGGACCTCTCCACCCAAAATTTTGAGTCGTTATATACATGTATAATTTAGGGGTCTACCTTCCAGGTAACAAAAGGGAAGATTTTACAAAAAGGCAAAATTTACGTCAAAAACTCACGAAAATCGAGACATTTTGCATAATCGATGAAGACCGAATATTAATTTCGAATTATCACAGTTTTTACATGATTTCAACAATAAGAATATCAGTTTTAGGTTCACTTTTGTTCGAAAATCTGCCTCGCCGAAATATACGGTTTTTTATGTAATCCCTTACATTTTGTATTTAATTTAAAATTACTGTAATATAGACTTAGACCGCAGCCGAACTTCCCTTTGAGACATTCGGGGTCGAAGCAGGGCACTGACTTTACTTTGGCAAACTGCCAAATCGATACCAGCGCCCGCGACGCCACTTCAAAGTACTGCGCCACGTGCGACATGCTGGTTCCTTGGCGGTCTCACCATTGTCCCATATGCGATTACTGCATACTCAAGAAGGATCATCACTGCTATTTTATGGGTGGCTGCGTCGGTTTCGGGAACCAACGTTATTTTATAGTTTTCCTCTTTTGGGCGTTTGTTGGAGCCGCATACGGATCGTCTTTATCCCTTAGGCAAGTTGATTAATATTTGGAACTAGATTTCAGCTCGCATGACGAACAGAAGTTTCGAAAGTGATATAGTTTTGCAATTTAATTGAAAAATTAACTCGACTATGGTCCTGCCGTTCTTTGCTTATTTATACGCGTATTAGGAGCTTACACGGGCATCAAGAAAATTCGGGGGGAGGGGAGGACTGGTTGGGTGAAATCGCCGAAGATTGCCAAAATGTTATAAAAATAGAATCCCTGGGGGTCTGCATTAATCTGCGGGGGTTTTTTAACTTATGAGGGATGTAAATTTAATCTCCCGAACCGTCCATGCCAAAGTGCGATTAGGGGTCGAGAATTTTATTCGTGTGTTTTGATGGCAAGACTAATATATTAATAATACATGCAACAGGGGGGATGGAGGATCCCTTCACCCAAAGTCGGACGTCCTCCCATCTCCCAGGAGCCAGAAAATTTCTGACCCCCGATTTTTGGAACAAATTGATTTTTTTGGCCGTTTCTAGGCGTTCTTGGCCAAAAATTGGAGGTTATTTACCCCACCCCCCGTCCGCTATAAATGGCCGGGACCCCCCAAAATTTCGAGCCGTTACATGCATGATATACATGCACGCTTTAAAGCGCTGAGAAGGGAAGGGAGCACGCAGGGGGTGAGGGGGGGGGGGTTGGCTGAACCCCCCAGAACATGACAGATTCCCAAAAATTAATAGAACCACAGATTTGAATGTTTATTGCTATTCTAGTCATTTGGGTCCTATCGGACCCTGAGACTTTAGTTGCTGCCCAAGTATGGATGGGGTAAACCGAGTTGCTTTGGGTATATAAATGAGTAATAGCGCTATTTAGTGGAAAATTCTCCCTCTAGCGTTTTATGTTGCACGTTAAGTTGTAGTTTAAAACAGCTATATAACGACTGATTCGAGTCATCTCAATAATGTGTTCAAAAATCTAGGGAGAATTTGCATTTCATTGAATAAATATGTGAAAACAGCGTCAAAATAGTCTGTCTTACAATTGATCGTTTAAATGTTTAAGTCGTTCCTTTCCCCATGTATACTTACGGATAACTGACTAAAGCATTGTAATTTGTCGTGTTTTACTCGTGATGAATATTGGTAGTTGAGTATGCATCAAAACACATAACGAGAAGAATGATGGAATGACTTGAACCATCAAATGTATTACAGACTTATGGAAGAAAAGCGTCTAGGAATGAATGAACACTCTACCGTGCAAAAGATAAGTATCTGTATTTGATTGTAGATGGTTCGTGGAGCAATAGGTTTTGATCCGAAAATAGCATTAGGGGTAAGATTTGCAAAAGTCTTGATAATGGGTACCCCATACATTCAGTGTGCACGTGTATATGTATTACACATGTACTTTACTTAATTATCGGATATACAACAACTCGAAATTCCGGGTGGGGGCAAGTCGGTCGATTTAAGGGGGTAATTGACCTAATTTTGTTGACCAAGAAAGTCAATAATTTTTGATCTCAGGGGGACATTCATGTTAAAGGGTGGAGTGTGGGATCCCTCCCACCCAATGACCCAATGTCGGCCGTCCCCCATATCTCCAAAGCCAAAAATTTTTTGACCCAGTTCTCCTGATTTTTGGAATAAATTGAATTTTCGGCCGTTTTTGGCTTGGCGTTTTTTTGGCCGTTTTTGGACAACATGGAGGTAATCTACCCCCCCCCCTCTAAAAAATGACCGGGGGCCCCTCCCAAAATTTTGAGCCGTTGCATGTCTTGGGTACGACTGACGTCGGTGGCCTTTTAATGTACGATGAAAAATTTACGAAATTTTTTCATCCCACGTCCTTTCTTGCGTACGAGTATTTAAAAATACCTCTTTAGGCACATATGCTTGCAGGTATACATATTTATGTTGTATTCGAATCAACAACGATTTGATTAATAACGTAACTAGTTAATTCGGAATTATTTTGATCAATGAATGAATGATTACAAATTTTAATCTTTTCAGGTATCTGAACGCGTTCTATGAACCTTTTTTGCCATTCGGTTGGATCGATTACATTTTTCCGCTAGCATTGAAAAAATGGGTGCTTTTTCGACACTGCAGTGTTCAACAATTAGTGATGGTTTTTCTTTGCTCAGCCGGTTTAGCGTCGGCTGGCGTTTGTTTTGTATTCAGCATTTTGCAATGGTTGCTCATCTATAGAGGAAAAACCTTCATGGAACAGCAGTCGAGGAAAGCATCGGCGAATCATTATCCAAAGACGACTTTTTGCCAAAACGTGCGAATGGTTTTCGGTCCTTACTGTATTTTGAACTATTTGATTCCTCTGCCGTTCAAGAATAAATATGATGAAAGTTTTAAAAAGTGGCTGTACGACGCTTACGTTAAAGAATTATAGTTTTAGCAGTAGTATATGGTCTTAAAAATGGTGGATAATGGCGAAAAGCGCCGTTTTTCGATGTTTCTAATTGAGCACTATCCGTTGGCATCAAAAAATCGCGAAAAAACAAATTGAATTCTGGGGGAGGGGTGTTATCCGGTTTGGGGAGGCGTATTGTTCGGCCTTCTGGGGCGTGCATAGTGCATACCCATAACCCCAACGCCCACGCGTGGTCTAGATCCCAGAATGAAATAACTGGAAATTTTTTGGTGAAAATGAGGCAAAATGTTGGCTAAAAATGAACGAAAATTGAAAATTTTCTTTAAAAGTGCTTGAAATTGATCAGTCAGGTCATTTTGGCCCAGAAAAACTGAATTTAGGACCCCCTCCAGATCGTCTGACCCCCCAGATCGGCTATGCTGTGCACCCGAAGAATCCGAAAGATTTAAAATTGATAGAACCCCAGAGTTGAATTATTGACGCTATTTTTTAGCAATTCGGCCACATTAGACCCCCAGAATTTGGTTGCTGCCCAGTCCACGTATGCTCGTAGCTATTAGGCTAAAATAAGTGAATTTAAGTCGACTGCGATAGCCGTTTAAACCTTAAAATAAAATGAAAATAATCGAAGCATTTTCGCCTTTCTTATAATAAGATTTATTTTTTACGCGCGGGGTTTCTTGTAATAGACATTAGTTCATAGGTCTGTATATCGTATTCTTGATGCCAGTTTTCATAATATGTAGCTATCTTATTTGTTTGATGATTTGTAGTCATACAGTACAGTATTCATATATTACCGTTTATGCACAGAATAAGACTTCCGGCGGGAGGGGAGGGGGTGGGGTGGGAAAATCAGAACATGCTAATTTAAGTACGTTTCTTGGGTTTAAAAACGATGGGGACCATAGGTGGGTTGCACCAAAGTTCTGAGGGGGTGTGCAAGATTTTTTCGTAGGTAAAAAATGGCCAAGAATGGTGGTATGGCGAAAAAGACACCATTTTTCAACGTTTCTTATCGAGCACTATCCATTGGCATCAAAAAATTGCGAAAAAAACAAAAAATATTTCAAAAATTGAATTCTGGGGGTATTTTGATTTTTGGGGGTATTTTGGTTTTTCGTGAGATCCATACCCCCAAACCCTCCACGCCCAGGTATGATGGGGGACGCGTCAGAAATGCCATTTTTGGCGTTTCCGGCGATGCTTCTTTCCTCATAGACGATAAAATAAGTATAGAAATTCCGAGGAAAAATTCAAAAAGGCTTACGGCTTTTTGATGCTAAGCGCCGAAGAAATTGGCACTTCGGTATAAAAGATCGATAAACACTTAAACAGGACGTTTTTTAAGACTTGAAAGTCAAAATTCTGGGGCGGGGGTGAAAAATTTTTTTGCGGATGATAAAAGTGTAGCGATTGTCGCTACGCGACGCTAGCGTTAGAGTATCGATTACTTTTGACCAAATCAAAACCGGTTCAATATTCGTCAAGTTACGGAAGATCGCTTCCGGAACCGAAAGTCTCGATCGCTTTGACGGCACGGAGCTGAGATACGGGCCCTCGCTATCATCGATCCCCATAGCCAAACACGCACGCATCTGTCAGAAGCGCAGCGTGAGCTATTATATCATCCCCTTATTTTCACATTCAAAATATAGGGCGACGAGACTGGGAGTTTGTCAAGTCTGAGTTGAGATCGGAAAATCAATAATGTGTCATTTTTCATCTCAATGCATTTGTACATATGCCTATTTATTTCTCCCGGTAGTGATTAGCGTCCTTTTTCCAAAATGTACCTATGCTAATTTATCGTTTAGACATCGTCTCCCGCATCGAATTATTCATTATTCTGTAGCTCGCGCCTTACCTTGTTCGGCATTTTGTTTCATTGTGAGCTTGAGCATTTTAGTGTAGTAAATTGGGCATTTTGTTATCCAGAGGTAGCATATACCGCGGATAGCGCAACGTCGCGGAGTGTCTCCTCAGATTGAGAGACAATTTCGAAAGGTGAATTACCCTTTTCATATTATCTTTTCGAAAGAAATTATTTACCCACTTTTCGTACCAAAAAATATTCAAGATTATTTAATTTTTTTAAATGATGACTGGTTGGCCTAGAGCTCTTTGTTGTGTACCTCAAAGTTCATGTCACTTGTGTTGTGCTGTTAGGTATCAGAAACATTTCGGTCGAAGACAGTTTAGAAAAGATAATTAATTTATTCAACTTGAGCCTCAATAGTTTCCGGGGTTTTAAGAAAAGAGCAACTGATCTTGCGTGTACATTACCGGGGTTAAGTAGCTAGACTTAGGAAACTAGGGCGTGTAGCTGCTTAGATCTCCGACCAACAGCGGTCAGCAATTTAGGACCGAGGAGATTGAAGCCGTAGGATCTGAGGGTCATCCAGGTTGGTGCGTGACTTTTATGTCTCAAGCAACCTGACCAGCGCTAAGATTAGCCTAGATACTTAGGTAAGCCCCGTAGGTACGGTTATCCATTGTCTTCCTGTTGCTACTTATAGGTACGGAAAGAGGTGGCGATAATTTACAAAATCCAGGATAATGTATGCATCTTACTTGCTTATTACGATTGTTCTTCAAAATTCATCCTATAATTTCAAAGAACACATATCTGCCTAGGATCTTTTCTTTGTGAACTACGTTTCGAAGTGTATCCTGAGTTGCACAAGAAGAAACATTTGATGTGAATGTTCGTAAAAGTACATTTACGTAGTCATTTTAAGTCAAAGTTTAATGAGTTTCTTGTTATTTTTAAGCTGATGGAACTGATAAACCTGGATTTTTCCCGTATAAGGAGCGCATGGTTTTGACTGAAATGCAGTGACATTTCGGCACTCACTCAACTCCAATGAAGCTAATGCGTGCATTTATTCCGTAAATTAGGTAAGTATACATCTTGGATCCTAAGTTAAAAACTTATGTACCAACCAGGCATAAACAAAAATTTGATTTTAAAAATTATGGATCCTGAAAGAGATGGCATGGCATACATATTTAAAGAAACGAAAACGCGGGGAGGGATGACGCACCATACGTGGGCGTGGGAGGGGTGCAATTTTTCAAAGGTCAAAAAATGGGAGTATGGCGAAAAAACACCATTTTCAACGTTTCTCCTCGAGTACTATCCATTGGCATCAAATAATTGCGAAAAAACGAAAAATTTTCAGAAATTGATTTCAGGTGGGGGTATTCGGCCTTCTGGGGGTGTGCATATCCCTAACCCCCCACGCCCACGTGTGGTATGCACCACCCAGAATTAAATTTTGAAATTTTTCTTTTATTTTTTCACAATTTTTGATGCCAATGGAGTGCTCGATGAGAAACGTCGAAAAATGATCTTTTCTTCTTGGGCAGCACCAAAATTCTGGGGGGGGAAAGATTTTTCAAAGGTCAAAAATCGCCTTAAAAATGTTGGTATGGCTAAAAAATACCATTTTTTAACGTTTCTCCGAGCACTATCCATTGACATAAAAAACAAATTTTCAAAAATTGAATTCTGGGGGGTATTTTGGTTTCTGGGGGGGGGAGTATTTTGGCTCCTCGGGGTGGTGCATGCCCCCCACCATATGTGGGCAGCAAGAAAATTCTGGGGGTGGGGTGTGCAAGATTTTTTTGAAGGTCGAAAAATGGCCTTAAAAATGGTGGTATGGCGATAAAAACACCATTTTTCGACGTTTCTCATCAAGCGCTATCCATTGGCATCAAAAAATTGCGAAAAAACGAAAAAATTTTCAAAAATTGAATTCTGGGGGGGTATTTTGATTTCTGGGGGGTATTTTGGTTTCGGGGGGGGGGTGCATACCCCCAAACCCCCCACGCCCAGGTGTGCCCCCTACGCCCAGGTGTGCATACCACCATTTTCAAGGTCATTTTTGACCTTTGAAAATATTTTGCACCCCATCCCCAGAGTTTTGGAGCTGCCCACATATGCTCCTTACACTCCCCCTCGAAAATTAGAGCGGAATTTAAAAAAAACAACTGAGGTTGTAGAGAATCAATACTACACCATCAAATTGTATGAGGCATTCATTCTTACTTGCTTCGGCTGCTGGCACCAGACTTGCCCTCTAATAGATCCTACAAGCTGGGTAAGAAAATCGTCACAGGTATGTATGTTATAACGTTACGACAAAACTTTATACGCTCATTACAAATTCGGCATTGAGCATGAAAAAACCCTCTATCGAGTTTTTTATTCTCTATTTTTCCAACATGTATGCACTGTCCACTAAAAACGAAATTTAAGTTTTTCAGAGAAATTTTCTCCCAATAGGCTGTGAAAAGTGTTTGTTCAGTCGCGTCGCCATTGACGCAAAATTATGAGAAACGCTTCACATTGGAGCGAAGTGTCGAAAATTTGAAGATTTTTGTAGCAGAGATGCATTTTTCCATTATTCCGCGCAGTATTTTTCCTTTCAAAAAATTTTTTGGTCAAGTGGAGGAAAGCCGGCCGCCCCCTTTAATATGGCCTTTGTGGTGCGTAGATATAGGCGCCTATGTAAATGCTTTCGTAGAGAACCTGAAAACATGCAGGTTTGAACCTGCATTACGTATATTTATTTGAATGGAGAATGGAGCATTTAAAGTATGTAGCTTATAATCTCAATGAATGCACAATAAGAGGCATGAATTACATAATTAACCAGTAAAACGAAAATAGTCATAGAAAAACAAAATCGGAAAGAGGCAAAATAATCAGGGTTAAAAGCGAAATACACATTTATACAGACAATCCCAAAACAGTAAGTACTTATTCACTAAGGGCGGTATCACAGAAGGTTAGGTAAGACTTGCCTTTTGGTAAATTAGCTACCCTTAGGTAAACTCTAGGTTAGGTTAGAGATTGCCATATCACAGAAGGTTGGGTAAGGTAAAGGTAAGGTAAAGCTTTGGTAAATAAAGACAAATTTACCCAATGATCTTACCCTTGCTAAGAGCAGAGGTAAAGGTCTGTTAACATTCAATTAGTCTACGTTTTCAATGGATTTGATCGAATTTTTGGATGATGCAAGTGAAAACGAGGAAGATTTATCCTTTCATGCACACCGGCTCATTAAACGGACTGAAGCGTTTGAAATTTACAATGACCAACAATTTTGTATGCTATACAGATTTAGCAAGGTCAATGCCCATCGATTAATTTCTCTGATTTCACCCTATCTGAAACAAATAAGCACACGTCGTCATTATTCTTTATCACCCGAAGTTCGTGTAAGCATATGCACGTTACATAAAATCAAGCTAGAAAAAAGCAATATAATTTTACAATCGATAATATTGGCTGGTCGAGGCAATGTGGCCATCTGAATCACCCAAGTTCGAAAATATTGACATATGAATTTGCCTTTTTTGAATGCATGCAAATCAATTTAATTTGTATTTTACAATAATTCCGAGAATGTCAGTCGCTAAACTGAACGGATTTGCAATAAAAATGATAAATTTTCTCGTCTACCTAACGTTTACCCTTAGGTACTTACCTTACTATCACCCAACCGTCTGTGATACCAGAGCTTGGCAAACCATAGGTAACTTACCAAGGCTGGTAAACCTAAGGTAGCTACCTAAACATTACCCAACCTTTACCTTTGCCATACATTTACCTTACCCAACGTTCTGTGATTAGGCCCTAATAAAGGAGCGCATTCCGTACTAAGAATAAGCGGATGCCAGGTAGAAAAACGAACGCTTGAATTTGAAGCAGAATACAATTTAAGCTATGTCTATTCTTTTTGAACTGATTTAACCAACGATGAAATCTAATACGATGTTATGTATCTCGGAAAAGGGCTAGACAAATTGCTATTCGCAGAATAAAACTCTGCAGAAGAAACGACATCATATCGGCAAACAGACATGCATGTAGGGGGAAGGTCGTTTGGGTCTATCGCACAGTAGATTAGGTAGATTATATTATTGTTTATTATTATTATCATTATTATTAGAAACGCTGAAAAATGGTGTTTTTTCGCCATATAACCATTTTTAAGAACATTTTTTGACCTTTAAAAAATCTTGCACACTCCCCCCAGAATTTTGGTGCTGCCCACCTAAATATCATTGCATCCCCATAATCTGAACCCCCGCAAAATCAATAAACCCCATAATTGAATTGTTGGCATGCATTAAGGATTTTTGCCCGTTTTGACCGATCCCCACGGAATTTGGCTACTGCCTATCACACTTGGGCGTGGGGGAGGGGGGATTTGCGGGGTATGCACCCCCACGAGAAGCCAAAATATCCCCCGAGAAATCAAAAATTGTTGACATTTTTTGTTTTTTTCTCGCAATTTCTTGATGACAATGAATAGTGCTCGATGAGAAACATTGAAAAATGGTCTTTTTTCGCCATAGAACCATTTTAAGGCAATTTTTTGATCTTTAAAAAATGTTGCACCCCCAGAATTTTCTTGCTGCCCACGTATGCTGCCTATGTATGGGCGCATCCATTTAACTCGCTTCAGTGAATAAGTAAACTTTGAGTTCAATTATTTCGATTTCAATAAATTTTCCCGAATTTTCGCGTTCTGCGTTTCAATGAAAAAGAACATGAAGAATAAAAAAGCAATGAGTTGCACCGCACAGCGTCTTTGTGTGACGTATCAAAATAATCTTATCACTATAATTCGAACGAAGCGTGAGATAATTGGTACATGCACGATCCTATAACAAAAGTGCACGACAGTCAATTAGTCGGACAAAATTTCGTCCGACATTTCGGCGTTCATTTGGCATTCTATCGAAGGCTCAG
Source organism: Mermis nigrescens (assembly GCA_036768485.1). NCBI lineage: Eukaryota > Metazoa > Nematoda > Enoplea > Mermithida > Mermithidae > Mermis > Mermis nigrescens. Next base: position 3,887,727 of record JAVLUZ010000161.1, read on the forward strand.
CGAGGTCAAAATATAAGTCATACTGTAGGTCAAGTCCCAAATAACAGTCGCTCAGTAAAAATAAGGTGTAAATCTTCCGACCAGGCGTTGGAGGAGTCGTAAAACTTAATGAGGTGGTCATCCGGCTGGATTTTTGGTCCACTTTCACTCTGCAACCGTGACCCTGGTCTGTCCTATTACGAGCGGATGCTCGGGTCAGATTTGTGACCCGTTTTAGGGCAATCAAGTCTCCACTCGGCGTTTCGGTATCGCCCAAAATAAGGAACCATCCTTCCGCTTTTGCTTTGGGAAATTTAGGAGCGTAGGCGTAGTTGTTGTGTGTCTGAAATCAGACTTGAACGACATATATTATGTACATACAGGCCCGTATACAGGATTCGGCCAAACGGAGGAGAGGGGGCGGACCATAGGTGTGGGCGGCACCAAAGTTCTGGGGGGAGGGGTGCAAGATTTTTTCAAAGGTCAAAAAATAGCCCTAAAAATGGTGGTATGGCGAAAATACACCATTTTTCAACGTTTCTCATCGAGCATTATCTATTAGCATCAAAAAATTGCGAAAAATAAAAAATTTCAAAAATTGAATTCTGGGGGGTGCATACCACACACGGGCGTGAAGGGGGGGGGGTTGGGGGGTTATGCACCCCCAGAAGTTGTAATACCCCCAGAAATCAAAATACCCCCCAGAATCCAAATTTTGAATTTTTTTTGCTTTTTTAGCGATGTTTTGATGCCATTGGATAGTGCTCAATGAGAAACGTCGAAAAATGGTGTTTTTTTCGCATACGACCACTTTTAAGACCATTTTTTCACCTTTGAAAATTTTTTCAACGCCCCGCCAGAATTTCGGTGCTGCCCACCTATGGTGCATACCCCCGAACCCCCACGCCCAGGTATGGAGCGGATTCGGCATAAACAGGTTTATAACTCTGAAAATTCGTCGGGATAGCTCGCAGAAACCACATTTTTCGACATGCTCTATCCATTAAGATCATAAAATTCCAACTTTTTCCGAAATTTTCTCCTTACTTGAAAGGTTATAAAAAGTGTGTTTTGGTCGCGCTTGCGACAAAATTACGGAGAATACTTCACATATTGCGCGAAGAGCCAAAAATTTGAAGATTTTATGTCAGAGACATGCAACTTTTCTATGCTCGGAAAAACTGGACAAAGTTAAGGCTCAAACGAACCAAAAGCAAAGTCTTTTAGTAAAAGTACCCACTCGAAATCGACCGAAAAGTATTAATGAGATAAGATAGCATTAACTTTACAGTTTTTTCTGGCAGTTTTAGCAAAGAATAGGCGGATCCCAAAGACCGAGCTGGCCGCCGATTATATCATGCTCCACAAACAAACCTGGGCGTGGGGGTTGGGGGGTATGCACCCCCAGAAATTTAGATACCCCCTGAATTCAATTTTTGAAATTTTTTGTTGCCAATGGATAGTGTTCGATGAGAAACTTTGAAAAATGGTGTTTTTTCGCCATACCACCATTTTTAAGGCAATTTTTTGACCTTTGAAAAAATCTTACACCCCTAAGAACTTTGGTGCCGCCCACCTACATCCACAACTATGTACATTTGGAAGTACTTCACTTCCTTTAAATCTGTTTATATGTACACTGTACAATGAATGCGCTTATAGCAGGCGATAAATGCTTTTTAACCTGCTGACGCGTAAATAAATAGTATTGCAAAAAGTAAAGTGAAAACATAATCGTGCCAACCAAGTAGTAGCGGATCTAGGATTTTCTAAGGGGGTACCCCAACTTTTTCAATAAACAGTCAAAAACAGGTCCAAAAATTAGCCCTTCACGCGCGAAACAGCGTTTTTTCGATGTTTTATACTATATACTTTTACTTAAAATTACTTTTAACGCAATATTCTTTTTTTTGGAAATTTCGAAATTTTTGGCAATTTTGAGCGAAAAAATCACTAAATTTATTTGAATTTAGCAAAAATCTTCGCCAAGCGCCGGAAAATTTGTGATTCAGGCGGATGGAGTTTAGAAGCTTGATTTACTGCTTGATTTCCTGTATTTGTAATATTCGACGCTAAACGTCGAAAATTTTTGACTGAAAATAGGAGAAATATGCATAAATAGCTGTTTCTGCTGTTAAAATTGTTTTGAAACCTATTCCATGAGCAAAAAATGGCTTCCAGGTCGTCAAGAAAGTAAATAAATGTTATTAATAGGTATTGTCCGGCGCGCAACGCCGGAAAAATTTGAGAATTTATGGTCACTCAGCCTAAATCACCGCAAATTACTTAATTATTCTTCATCTCGCCAACTACTCGTATTTTGGGCCAATGATGGGGAAAGGCGGCCGCAATCCTAAAATCCGCCCCTGCTGCAAAGTCACAGTTTTTTGGTGCATCGATACAGGCATGTAGCTGGCCGTCCTATTTTGAGGGGACCAACATCAATTTGGAGGGGGGACTAAGCCCAAAAAGACCAAAAATAGCACAAAAGAACGATTAAAAACTCATACTTTTCCGATTTTTCTGAATTGGGGGGGGGGGGTCCGAACCCCCTAGAAAAACGTGCCTGCATCGATACATAATCGTATTTATGCTTATTCTATGAAAGCAAAAACTGAGTTATAGATACGTGAACTATCCAGGAATTAGGATTTTAAGAGAAAATCATTATATCAATTAATCGTTACTAACCGTGTTCAACCTTTCAATTTGAACACACAACGTATATTCTTGATCGGCATGCAACCGAACGTAAGATGCTTGTCTGACATTTGTATCTGAACAAAGGAAAACCGTGTAAGTCGCTGTGTTGCTTAAGATGCACGTTATGTATCAAAACTCTTAACAATACATAAACGAGCTTGGTAAAAACCATACATGGGCAGCAGCCGAATTCTGACGGGTCCGATGGGACAAAATTGCCAAAAATAGCACCAAAAATTCATTCTGAGGGGCTATTGATTTTGGGGGTTCGCCGGATTCTGTGGTGGTCCGGCCCATACGCTCATGCGTAGTGGGAAACACTAGATCCGAAATCCACGCGGAACATTCCGCATATTTTATTTTCTATCAATCAGTAGTACTATCTCAATCATCATTTTAACGACTATTCAATGCAAATTACTAAAAATAAAAATAATGGAGTTATTACTTCACGTGTGTGAACACATTTTCACGGACAATGTACGCTTTTTATTAAAAACACCTTGACCCAATGATTAAATCTTATTAAAAATGTATGCAAATCAGCGGCCCTTATAGACAGGGTACGCAAACGGGCTCAAAATTACAATAAACGTACATAAAACACATTTCCATCAGGAAATTAAGCAAATAACTAAAATGGATCTGCATAACCTGCTTGAAAATATCTATGAAACTTATAAGCCTAATGCAAAGGTGAATTTATATTATGCTGCGAGCAAACGATTGATTACTTATTGCAATTTGCAAGACATTATTATTCATCAAAAATTACCAACATAAAATATTAATTGAGTTCCCAGGAAAATATTATTAGCTAATAGAAGCTTTACATTGACATTTGACATGTAGTCATCAAAGTGGCAAATTATATGCGCAACAACCTCTAGAGAAGCAATTTTGAAAAGTTACACATTTAACGAAGAAGGATTATTGACTGCCCCAGCGTAAGCTCATTTCTTTCCATTGCTTTTTTATAACATTAATAGAGGTCGGCCGCGTAAATGAGCTCTGGTGCTCCTTCGGCGTGCAAATGAGAAATTTAAAGATATAAAGGAAACAATTATGGAAATTAGCGTTGAAAATACGATTTCGCAAATTAATTGCAATGAGAGAAAATTCATGAATTTTAGAAGTAGCCTGGAGAGAAACACAACTTTATAATCGATAATCTGAACGTTGTGCAAAGCGTGCAAATGACTTGATATTGTCATTTGCACGCGTGAGACTCGGGTGGTGACAAAATCCCTGTTTTTATTCGCCCGTCATAAAATATGTATGTATGTCTGTTCCAAATTTTTTTGGTAAAATGATGTGAATCTTTTATTTTAGATTGCAACTCGCGCCGGATGATACCTATGACATTTATTCACATTCTTGGCGACATGGAAGCCATTTTTTGCTCATGGACTAATTTTCAGAACATATTCAAGAGCAGAAACACTTATTCCAGCATAGATTTATTCTATTTTTAAGCATATTTTAGTCCAATGCTGGAAATGCAGGAAATCGCACGGCAAATCAAGCTTCTCAAGGTCCTTCGCCTAAACTTCACAAATTTTTCGGCGCTTCGTTCAGGATTTTCGCTAAAGTCAAAGACATTTAATGACTTTATCACCAAAATTGTCAAAAATTTCAAAACTTCTCGGAAAATGTAGAGTCAAAAGTGATTTTAAACAAAAGCAGACAACGTAAAACGCTGAGAAAACGCTATTTCGCACGCTAATGGCAAATTTTTAGACTCCTTTCTGACTGTTTTTGGAAAACTTAGGGTACCACTAGACTTGCACCGAGCATGGATACTCTGAAAGGGGGAAAAGGACATTTTAAAGTGCCTACAAATTGAACAACGTATGGGTCAAAACACGAGTAATATGACGCTAAGCGCCAAACATTTGACTTTTTTTGAGCAAATCGATAGCTAAAAAAGCTTAAAAAAGCACCTTTCCTACAAATTTACGGGGAATTACCATAAAATTTTGAAAAAGCGCAAATTTCGGGGGAGGTGGGTGCAAATTTTCCTGGGGATAGGAGTAAATCCTCCCCCGCAAGATTATGTACACCGCCCTTAGGAAAACCCTAGATCCGCCACTGCCGAACAGTATGTGATGCTAGCAAAAAACATACAAAAAAAGATACTTTAATGCATAAAAAGATACCTCAGTGCATACACATCTAAAAACGTAGGTGACACAGTCAGCACTGATAGAATCAGTAATATACGACAGACGTTGAACTTATGTATATATACAGACATAAGAGGATACAGTGGGCAAATTAAAGTATAAATTCAAGCGTACTCATCTTTTCATAGTAAAAACACGCGCAGCCTTTTCCCCCGATGAATTAATTTTATTATGTAAATTCGTATACTGCTCAGCTGCAAGACATCAACAAACTAACCTTGCAGTGGCACCACGATTGATCTAGTCATTTGAGTGCCTTGCCAAAAGCCATATATCGAGACAGACATCTTCATCACTGGCAACATATCTAGAACCTTGAGAATCTGCAGCAATAGGAATAATCTAAGATCTAATTTTGTCGAAAATTCTGAACTTCAATGGGGCGAAAAACCGATGACGCACCGCTTTTGACTCGCAGTAGTAGATAATCATTTTAAACTCATCGAATAAGTTCAGACGAGTATTAATTACGATTAAACAGGAAAATACAACAGAAAACTAATGCAATCGCAAGTCTAAAATGTTGAGAGCAACTAATCATTCTTTTAAAAAAAGAGGCCTGTGGTCAGTGAACGACCGGGCCCAAAACTTGGTGGGACCGGGCCTAAATGTATGCTATACTTCATAGGTATAGGTATGCGTGTGTACGTCATCAGATGTATGTTTAATGCGTGTGTGTGTGTGTGTGTGTGTGTGTGTGTGTGTGTGTGTGTGTGTGTGTGTGTGTGTGTGTGTGTGTGTGTGTGTGTGTGATGTATGTACAATGTACATCTCTATCCACCAGCCCACTGTCAGTCTGCAGATTCTAATAGCGAAAGTATGTGAACGATCATATGACCATTAGAGTAGTTTTACAGGTACTTCAGTAGTTTAATAACAAAATCGTTCTAACAGCTTGAATTACAACAGAAATTTCATATTTGCTGTCTAAAAACATTGTTTTTTTACCATATTGCCTGCGACATTTCTGGTGCATTTTTTTCAATTTTTTGACATTTTTTTCTACGACATTTCTTTGTTTTAATGTAACGTTTAATTTGATAATTTCTAAATCATAAAAAAGGATATTTTATTAAGCAAGTCTTTTATAGCAATAGAGTAGGTCTTTATATACATTGCTATTAATAATTTAGGCTCATTTTTGCATCTTTTTTCTTTTTTAAAGCAGATTTACCATATTCTGAATCTATTCAATCATCATCTCGTGCAGAAGCATGTGAATTTTGGTGAATTTTTCGCTGCTAAGGCTGCCTAATAGCTGAGAAAGCTGTTGAGCGATTGCCAACATATTGAAAATTCACAAAAAACTAATTTTTAATAAAAACAGTCAGTGCTATTTCTCGAATATTTTTATGCTCACTGTGTTAGATTCCTTATAAGTCACAGAGAGTAGAGACTTTAGATGAAGTAGAGAAAGGCGATTATGCTGATAATATAGAGCATGTTTAATAGGAATCGGTGAGATCTGAGTATAAACGGAACTTTTGTATTACTCAAACTACTTGCATAAAGCTAGTTGACACTTTCTACAACAGGTTCACGGAATTATTTTTGTATTTCTGCTGGATATGCCTAGATATGACTGAACTTGTGTAAATTGCACAAATGTGATGTAAGGAATCTTTCTAGACTTTGAACTGTACAATCTTATTTGGACTTTTCTATGAGAATAAATCTGTAATTGCAGAAGTATGCAACGAAAGGAGTTTTCGAAAAAAGCGTATTGCTTGCGAGGCATCGTCTGAAAATGCTGGAATAATTGCTTTAATGTAAAAGAAAAGGATTACTTTCATGGAATTTTTGGTCCAAAATGTAATCCATGTTGAAGTTTCCATTAAAATATTAAAATTTTCTTCACGTTTAATTAATATATCGCTGCTGCATTTACTGCTCATTTATACATAAAATGCTAGATCGGAATTGGTGCAGTTCTTGACTTTATGCTGATCTACGCTAGTTTGTTAAAATAGTGCGTGAACAATGCCAGATGTAATACAGCGAAGAGAAAAATAAGATCTGCCTTGCACTAATTTCACAAAAACTTGTTGAAACTGGTTAAAAACTGCAGAAGTCAATTCAGGAACATTTTCAAAATAATCACACTAATATTATTGACAAGACAAATGTTTCTTCATGACAACTCAACATGCTTTCCTTATTCTGCTTTTAGAAGACCCGGCCGAGGCCTGGCCCTTCTGGGCCAAGACCGAGCCCGGACCCACTAGGCCAGTCCGGGACCGGGCGCCCGGTCGTTCCTTGCTTGTGGTACCTGGGTACTTGAACTGAACTGAAGCGATATGTTAACTGCAACATTTTACATCAGAAACCAGTAGCGGATCTAGAATTTTCCTAACGGCGGGAGGGGGAGGGAGGGGGTGGGCGGTACCTCAACGTTTCCAGAAACAGTCGAAAATACATAGGTCCAAAAATATGCCCTTCACGTGTGAAATATTGTCTACTATTATATAAAATCACTTTTAGTTCAATATTTTTTTGAAAATTGTTTTAAAATTTCGGCAATTTTGCTCTTAAAAATCATTAAATTTTTTTGATTTTAGCGAAAAGCTGCTTCGTAACGTTGAAAAATTTTTAAAATTTAAGCGGGAGAACTTTTACGAGCTTGAATTACTGCTCAATTTTTCGTACTTGTAGCATTTGACGCGAAACGTCGAAAATTTTAAAAAGTGCCAATGCGTGGGAAATGGAGAAAATTTTGCTGAACTGCTCCTAAAATCGTTATATAACCTATTCCCTCAGCAAAAATATGACATCCAGATCGAGTCCTGCGCGGGCCGGATTTTCAAGGCCCGCCCCGCAAGAATGACGTCATAGTTGGAATTTTGAAGCCCGCTCAGCAAAAATCCCTATGCTTAAGCATAGGCAACTCATGAAAATTTAGGCCCGCCCCGCAGATATGACGTAATTTTTTTTTGTTTTGGAAGCTCGAACTCGCCCCGCGCAGGGTTCTGCTTTCAGACTGCCAAGAAAGTGAATAAATGTCATTATTACATATTATCCGGCGCGAAGCGCTGGAAAACTTTGAGAAATTGGAATCAATAGCGGTCAAAAATCATTTGAAATCACATATCCATTCTTTATCTCGCAACTGTTTCGGGCCAATGAGAGGGGGACGGCCGTCCTCACGCATAGGTGATCAGCACCAAAATTTTGGAGGGAGATGTAAGATTGTTTAAAGGTCAAAAAATGGTCTTACAAATGGTGATATAGCGAAAAAACACCATTTATCAACATTTCTTATTGAGCGCTATCCATTAGCCCCAAAAAATTTCAAAAATCGAATTCTGACGGGGGTATTTTGGTTTCTGGGGGTGCATACCTCCCAAACCACCCAGATCCATGTGTGGTCCCCACCCGCCCCCTTGAATCCGCCAATGTCATAAACCAACAGCTTGAATTTCTTTTTAAACGCCGAAACAGACAGGTGCATAGGTGGGCGGCACCAAACTTCTGGGGGAAGTTGCAAGATTTTTCCAAAGGTAAAAAGCTTTAAAAATAGCGGTATGGCGAAAAAACATCATTTTTCAACGTTTATCATCGAGGTCGAGGACTATCCATTGGCACCAGAAAATAAAATTGCGAAGAAAAAATAAAAAATGTAAAAAATTGAATTGGGGGGTGCAGTATTTTGTTTTCTGGGGGTGCATAGCCCCCAAACCCCCCACGCCCAGGTATGGACAGGTAGCGTTACTTTTAAGTAAAAATTTCGAAGTTCCTTGAATTCTGAAGTTTGATATAAAGTCTTCACCGAACGAGGTTCCCTTCGCACCTATGCTATTTGCACGACTATAATATGAAATAAGCGTGAAAGCATATTTAGTTTCATTACATCTGACGATTCGCTTGGATCTAATTGCCCGCGCACCATATTCAATAGAATGGTTGAATCTCGCTTACAAGCCGCTTGAAGAGCAGGAATGGAGTCATATCTGCGTAAAAACGACGAAAGCGTAAATTTTGCACAAAAAAAAACAAAATTTAAATTGCAGACCTGACCTGCATGTGGGGGAAGAGAGTCGGTTCAAGACGACACTTAGATGGGAAAATATTATAGGGGACATAGGGCGAAGTCAGAGTCAGAAAGGAAAGAAAATTACAATTTTTACGATTATATACGTACCTTTTCAAGGCAGTTCCAGCTCGGAAAGCTTCTGATGCTACAATTTCAGGCGATATCAAAGACCGACCATGCCATTCACATCCAAGCAATAAAAAATAATGCAAATAGGAACTTTTGAAAATCTTTTCAACAATTTAAGTGCACTGCACAGGTTTTTACACTTTAGTCGATGAAATGTTTGATTAAATTTATGTAAAATATAAAGAATTAAAAAAAACTAATTAAAGTAAATCATCTTATATTTAAAAAATACTGTATATATCGAACAAAACTAGACAGCTAACGCGACAGATCGGTCAATTATAATAGACGGTTTGTTGAAATTTTAATCGAAATTTTAAAACTCAAAAACAAGCTCAAAATTAGAAGAAAAAATAAATTAAAATTATTAAAATTACTGGAAACCCACACTTTACATCCGGGAAATCAAAACAGGGAGACTTACGTAAATTGAGGCGTCATATAAGGCTCGATGTGAGGCAAAATAGTTAAAGGCGAATCGTATATCCAACGCGCTTGTACAATCATCTGCAACAATTGCACGACGCGTATTGATGTAGCTAACCAGCCTTGTTCCGCTGCGACATCTAGCATCGCCTAAAACGAGCATACAACCATACATGGGCAGCAAACAAAATTCTGGGGTAGGTCCGACGAGGCCAGATTGCAGAAAAATATAATCAAAAAATTCTATTTTGGGGGTCTATCGATTTTCGGGGAGGGTCTTTAAGATTCTGAGGGGTCCACCATACTCCTTTTCCAACGCCCACGTATTATTTCCACTGAAAATTTAATACCCACTTAAGCGACTAATTCCTGTAATTACATAATTTAATTAATTATTTTTTGTCAGGCAATTTTATTTTACCGAATATTTTTTACTTTATATTTTACTTCATTTTCGACGCTTGTTTACTATAATTTTTTGCATTCTCATAGGTTCGAAATTAAAAAAAACAACATAAAAACAGGAAAATAAAAATATGTGAGTACTTGCAAGATCCGAATTGCCTGGTCCAAGACAGACTTAAGGTCGGTTTCATAATCAGTATTGGGCATCTTAAGACGAGTAAAATGGGCCTGGAAGAGCAAATGAGCCTTAGTGTGGGAATCGTCGTAAGTCAAAGGATCGACGGGCAGAGGACATAGTTTGGCCAAATCACTAAAATCAAAGAAGAGAGTTAGGAAATTTAGAAAGAAGCATGAGTTCGACAATAAAATTATTTGCCGAATAATTAAGTCAAGGATCTGTTCTATATGTATACCTGTTGAGCGCTCAAATCACACATTTCTATGTATCATACATGCACCTAGAAGGTGAAGGGATATTACTACCCACTGAAGGGTCGGCTAGACAGGTACTGCCCGGCTATTTTGAACTGATGGAACGTTTTATGCATCATTTTCAGGTTAAAAGCGGTAAAAATATCAAAATTTTTCCGGCGCATCGCGTCGGATTAGTACTTGTATGCATTTTTACTCAAATACCGCCCAAAATTTATCAATTTCTGTATTTTTAAGTGCTAAAGTGATATAATACAGTCAAAAAGGACTAGAAATGCTTTAAGGATGCGATATTAATACAAAAACCTTTTATGGGCTATTTTAACCATTTTGGTCGTTTAAAGAGCAAAAAAATCGTGAACGTTAAATATTCTGTTCTGGACTTCTGGGATTTTAGCTCTCCCGCCTGCCGACCCTGACCTTGTGCATCTGTGTATGTATCATTGGTGCGCATGATCAGAGTGACAGAAAGGGGTAAATTCAAGTAATCTGTGATCAAAAAGGTGTGAAATTTTGAATTTTTACTCAAGGATGTTGCATTTTTTAGATACAGTCGACTCGGATAAGTGCAACTGCTCGGGATGCCAAAAAAAGTTGCACTTAAGCGATGTTGCACTTAAGCAAGGTTGCACTTATAGGATGTGTCTTATGAAATTTCGAAAAAGGTTGCCCTTATTCGAGGTGTCTCTAGAACAGTGCAAAATCGAAAGCGTCCAAAATTTCCAGTTTTTGGGCTATGGAAAATGTAGTAATTTTTTGGAACAGCAGCCATTCTTATAACGTGATTATGTATCAATTTTGGACAAAATGCTGAAAAAAATATTGGAAAAAGTAAAATCCAACAGTGAGGCATATATAATAATGAAAGAACAACAAAATGATTAGGGAAACACCAGTAACATTCTTGAAAAGCATGATGGTGCACGAAAAAAATGCGCTTGTTTAGCAGACATTCATCATCCATTCTAAAAAGTTGTAGTTACGCATTGTGAATATGGGTTAAGGGATAAAAATGGTTGCACTTAAGCGAGTATTGCAATTACCCGAGTTGCATTTATCCGAGGTGCAACCACACGTAAAACATAGGGAAGAAAATCGGGAAATGAAAGTCTGTTGCATGTAACCGAGGTTGCGCCTTATCAGAGTTGCACTTATCCGAGTTCGACTGTAAATTACATCGAAATTACTTATAAATACACTGACTTGGGGCCTAGGTCCTTCAACAGTACATATCTGACGACTTACTATAAAATAGATCAGAATTTGGAAGCATCTTCCATAACGTGTTAAAAATTCTCCAAATTTTGAGGAATTCAGGAGAAATTACAAAAAGGTTGATTTCTCATGAACGCGATTAAAAACTGTCTGCATCTTTGGATCACATTTACATACATTTATTACATTTGTGCTTTCCTGGACATTTTAACATAGCGTTTTTCCAAAGAGATATTGTATTTACGCATGCACTGAAAGGCAGAAAGGTACTGTCCGGCGATTTAGAGCTGACGGAACGTTTTTTTGCATAATTTTTGAGGACAAAAGCAGAAATGATGTCATATTTCGGATTCATAATTTTTTGTAGTTTTTACTGAAACAACGCCCAAAATTGTGTCAAAATGGTTTAAAACATCACAATTTCTCGCTAAATTGATCAACATCTAAATTTTTTAGTGCTAAAAGCGATATAATGCAGTAAAAATGGACTAAAATTCTTTACGAATGCAGTATTACCAGAAAAAGCGTTTTATAGGCTATTTTGCCCATTTTCGTCATTTAAATTAAATAGCAAAAAATCGTGAACACTAAATTTACTGGTTTGGATTTCTGGTATTCAACCCCGTCTTCTTCTGCCGACCCTGACCTTGTGCATATATAATTAATAAGTCAATAAAATTGATTACTGACTCGAACCAAAGTATTCCAAGGTCCAGAGTTGAGGGAGGGGTGAAATCCCAAAATGGAGGACCAGTAAATTAAGTGGTGTATTATTTTTAGCCGACACTATTTTTTGTATATACGAGCTTCTTTGAGCATGTACAAAGATCTCCGAAAAGGTCTTTGTATGAGCGAACAAATTTTTTTAGATATATATATATATATATATATATATATATATATATATATATATATATATATATATATATATATATATATATATATATATATATTGAACATACACCTTTTTACGTACTACCAGTGTGTGACCTGTGACCGGTTTGCAGTCCTAAGCATGTTTTTTGTACTAGGTACCTTTTTACATTAACAAAAATGGTGCACAAAAGTCTTTGTACACTTTGTACATGCAAATTTTTGTGTACTATAATATAGTACAAAAGCGATTTCAGTGTGGTAAAACAGAGTTTTTGACCTTTGGTAGTGTATTTTAGATGATTTCTGGATTTCTGAATATTTGACATTTTTCCAATCTAAATGCAAATTCTACCATTTTAAAGATATATAGAACAATTACTGATTTTGGCGCGAAGCGCCGAAAATTTTGGGAATTCCACACCTTTTTACAGTTTTTGTCTTCCCAAAAATCTTTGTACAAAGACGGTCCTGAAAAGTCTTTGTACATCGGGAAAAATCTTTGCCGATTACAAAAAAACCGTGGTCCTGTGATAATTCGGCCTGAATTTAGTTGACAATATTACTTCGGCGCGAAGCACCGAAATTTTTATGAGCTTTTGATGAAATTTACACATAAAACTTGACTTACATAGTAAGCTAAAACAACTTGTACTACAAAATCAGAAATATTACAGAAATGGTAATATGCTTATTAAATTTGTAATAAGCAGCAATGTGCTTATAAATCCAATGCAACATCAAGATAAATAAGTCAATTTTATCTTTGAACGGCAAAAAAGTGCAAATTTGTTAAATGATATTTATTTTTGCATAAAATTTTTAAAAACAGTAGAAATAGATACGAAAGATATTTGAATCTACAAAAAGATGCCTACATTACACAAAGATTGATTTTGGAGTGTTTAATGCCCCTGCTTGAATCTAAATGCAGTATATTAGCGATATTTTGCGCGAAGCACCGAAACTTTTTCGAAATTTCCATAAAAAAATACTGAAAAACGTTAAAAATAATATCACTTTGCCCCAAAAAGTATTTTAACATTGTGTAAAAATGACACCATAAATAAATGCACGAGCCGAAATCGATTTTTGGCGAAAACCTGCATTTTGGCCATTTTTAGGTGCATTTTTAGGTACGTTTTTTTAGGTGCCAAAATTGGCGGTCATTTACCCCCCCCTAAAAATGGCCGAAAACCATACGTGTAACAGTAGATCTTTGTGGAGGTGAAGTTCCCCACCCATGGTTGAACGTTCTTCCAACACCAACCTCCCCAACGTCAGAAAATTTCGACCCACTCTCCCCCATTTTTGGCGAAAACTTGCACTTTTTAGCTATTTTTAGGTGTTTTTTGCCGCTTTTGGCCAAAAATCGGAGCCGTTTACCCCCTAAAAATGGCCGAGAAATATACATGTAAATGGGGGTTTGGGCCATCCCCCACCCACAGTTTTAAGCCCCAAACCCCTCCAAGGTCAGAAAAGTTTTGACCTTCTCCCCCATTTTTGGCGAAAACTTTCGCTTTTCTGGCGATTTTTTGGTGTTCTTGCCATTTTTGACCCAAAATTGGAGCCGCTAACCCCACTCTTTCTAAAAATGACCAGGGACCTCTACCTGAAATTTCCAGCCGTCACATGTATGCCGAGGACTCCTCTCCCACAATTTTGAGCTGTTACATGCACGTTTTATAGTGATAGTTTGCCTATTTTCACTCTTGCTTAGATTCAAAAACACTGTATCACTTCGTGAAATTCTAATAGTTAGGTGCACTTTTGCCATACTGAAAATTAAGTTCAAAAAAATTCAAAAGGTCTTCACCACAAATCGTCTGACAGTGATCTGACAGTGACTTGAGTCTTGGACCTTGAGGGGGGTTATACCCCCTCACCCCTATGGGAATGTGTGACTCGAGCCCACACGCACAAAACTCAAATCCTTCAATTCAATGTCAAAGATTCCTCAGGAGGACTACAAAAATTTCTGACCTTCCTAAGGTCTTTCCTAGATTTTGAATGCAGATATATTTTGTGCATTTTGCAAGTAAATTGGAAGAAGCGAGTTTTAGACCTAGTTCAATATTTGAAAAATCTAAATATTTTTAATTTTTGGAGAAATTGAGCAAGTTTTCATTTCTAATCCTCACTAGAAATGCCTGTTATCGAACCCGATAAATTTTGAAAACATTTTCGTATGACAGCACGAGAATTCAATTGAAAAGGACGCCTCTACAAGTAAAGAGGCATTCAAAACCGATAAGAGGAAAAAAGCGAATAATCGAGTCATTCGAAAATGCAGAATAAAATTTAAAAAAAACGTCTTACGAGTTAGTCGCATCCTCATTATGCCGTACTGGTATTTCATTATACTCATGGACGGCCGTAAAAAAGATAAATTAAGATAAAGACGGTAACGATAACATCGGCTTATGAAATTATATGAAACAAATTATGTAAAAAAGCATTTCACTCTCTTATAAAGCATTTCACTCCAGTAATTTCAGATTTAACCACACCTAAGCGTGGGGGAGGGGGTTTGGAGGGTATGACCCTCAGAATTCAATTTTTGAAAATTTTTTTTGTTTTTTTCGAATTTTTTCTTGTCAATGGATAGTGTTTGATGCGAAACGTTGAACAATGGTGTTTTTTGGGCATGCCGCCATTTTTAACGCCATTTTTTGACCTTTGGAAAACCTAACACCCCCAGAATTAAGGTGCGCCCACCTACGGATTTAACACAAATCATTTATGTATGTTGTATGTATATACCGTAAGGAGCTTCAGCAAGTCTTCACCCGAGCTTCGACTATTCATATCAGCACTAAACAATCTGACCGTCTTATTGCTTAAGTAGTAATACGAAGCTATGCGGCCCAAATTCTCAGCAACGAGGGATCGATCGTCCTGTAGAGAGAAGCAATTAGCGCATATACGTAGATACCACCAGGCCCGTAACCAGGATTTTATCTATGGGGGGAGGGGGTAAGGAGGGGGCAAAAAATTTTGAAAATCGGATATCTCAAGAAACGTTAGACGGTAGTCAAAAATCAAGACAGGTTTGAACGCCTCTCGACGAGCTCTACGCAATGGAGGAGAAAAATTTCAAAAAAGTCTCAAACATTTTTCAGATTATCTCATATTCAAACACCAAAAATGTATTGCTTTAGCTATCTGCGCAACTGATTTCTCATCATCCAGTCCATGAACATTGTCATAATTTTCGTATTTTTATTTGATCTTTATGCTCAGCAAAGAAAAACAACCAGAAAAATCCAGAAAAATTTAATACGCTCTCCATGTCTAATTGGGAATTGAGTAGATGAAAGACAAAAACTATATAGAAACATTTAATCCGGCGCGAAGAGCCGCAAAATATTGCGTTTACTAGCTTGATGCATAAAAACCTGTTTTGGTGACCTTTGATATGCACTTCGAGAACTTTTCATTAATTCCTTTAGGGGGCCCATGTGAGAAACATTTTTTTTCGTTTTGGGGGATAGGGCAACTGCCCCCTCCCGCTTGGCTATGGGCCTGGATACCAATAAAGTCAAACAGTGTGGAACGTTAGTAGATACAATTCTAACTAAAACTCCATATTATACAGGCAATATCCAGGGGAATTTTTTAAGTAGAAGCCTTACGGAAAGTCCGTCTCTACTGAGAAATTATAAAAGACGTATGATTTGAACCAAAATTAAGAAAGCTAAAAATAATAATAGCTCAATCTGCTAAAGAGCAGTTTCATACTTTTTCATAATTCAGAAATAAATTTTCTATCGATTATTGTTCCACTTAGCTACATGAACCAGTTCAGTTTGTAATGATCAGTGTAAGAAACATTAATTTACATATTTAAATATGCACTATGTACAAACTTGATTGAACATTCGTTTGAAAACTGAATCAACTCGTATGTATGTACGTGTATCATGCATGTAAGTCTCGAAATTTTAGATAGGAGTACCCGGCCATTCCTAGCGGGGAAGTGACGTCCAATTTTGGCCAAAAATAGCAAAAAAGCACCAAAAAACCGTACGTTTTTTCCGAAATTCGGAGTGGGTCGAAAATTTTTGACTCCATCCAGTCCCCTGTTACGTGCATGACATATATCAAGGCAATTATGACTTGTGAGTATGTAATACGTATTGTATACCTCCATAATTGATATGCATCGAGAAGTTTCGAGTTCAAGCAGCGTTTTATCAATGATGGATGTCAAGAAACTATTGATCGTACTTTGCTCAGCATCCGCTAATCCATAATAGCTGCGACATTTGCACGGTAAAAATGATGAATTAATAAAAATATTGCAGACGTTAATAAGATGAACAAAGATAACAATAAATGCTTGAAGAAACTACATAGCGCAGAATAACTTTTAAAATTCGGTTAATTTCTTCACAAAATGAGAAAAAAGCTTGAGCAGCCACCTGTATAAGAGACCGTTTTATGAGTCTTTTAATGATTTCTAATGAGCGAATTTGGCTAGCTATGTACGTACATACTTACATATGTTAGCGATGTCCCGGTGCCACTTATTTTACCGGTGCAGGTGCTAGATTAGCATTATATAATGTACTACGCTTTTTCAAGAAAGAATAAATTTGTATTTTTTTTACCGGATACAAATGTATGTAATAATTTCATTAGATTAGTTCGTAAATATTTCTTCATTATTTTTAGTTTATAAATATTGATTTTTTTCAATTGACTATTAAGCAAATAGAAAATTGCAAGCAATTTTAAATTTAAAGCAAAATGATGGTAAAATCGCGCATTATTGTTTTTGTATGATTTTAAATGTAGCGCAATCACGAGTGGCTTGTACAGTAGTTGACTGCTCTAGTCAACTTAAAATTTAACTTTAATTTAAAATTAGTTGTACCTGACGTTACATACCGAATAGTGAGAAAGAAATAAGATAAATGCCACGAAAGCTTTTTAAACTTCGATATATTTAAATTTATTTGTTATTTCGCATTCTCGAAAGCATTTGAAAATAAACGTGGGATATCCTAGACATGAATAAGAAACTCAAGAATGTATATTTTGTCTTAATTACACTTATAAATATACCAAGAATGTATAAGCTTTTTTATAGAAAAATCTGAAGAAAAAGTTTTGCATAAAAATACTGTTCCAAAATTCTGGATGTCGGCTTTTGAGGCCTTCACTTCGGAAGACTAAAGACGGATTTTATGAAATAAAAATTAATTAACTAATTTGTAGTAGCTATTCATATTTCTTGCCTGCGAGAAATGAAACAACTTCCCAGTATTTACTTTTAATCGTTTATGTTCACTAGGAAATTCTCTCCTTGCCAACTGTTTGATGTTTAAAATAAGATGTTTCATTGAATAAAGGATTTATTTAAAAAAACTTGAAGACTATATTGTCCTGAAGTTTCGTCAAAAACGCTTCAGTGTGCTAATCCAAAAGCTTTTATTAACAAAATGCAACCTTTTTTGCGTCTTTTCCATTACATTGATGATTAATGAGCTTCGATTGATTATGCATGCACTTATTTTTTCTCTTGCATTTAGCACCGGCATAGTAATAGCCTAGCACCGGCCCGGTGTCAGTGCCGGTGCTGCGGACATCACTAACACGTATATCGAAGAAAAGTACTCTGACTTAAAAATGTATAGAGATACTGTACAGTCGGTACCAGATGTGCACGTTACGGGGAGCTGGAAAGTCTAGTAGAGTCCCCAGAATAAGAAAACAGGAAATTTTCAGAGAAAGATAAGACAAAATGAAGGTTAAAACCCGATGAAAATGAATAACTTTCTGCAAAAGTGCTCAAAAATGACCAGAAACTGTGAATTAACATCCATACATATTTGTGCAGGCGTGGACACAAGTTTAAGGCACCTCTAACATAAGTACTAGGAATGTCGTTAAACTTGCAGTAATATTTACAAATATGGGTTAATATAATCTGCATACAAATAAATAAGTCTAGACCATTATTTCAGGCGCGGATGCAAAGAAGCGGGGGGGGTGGGCGACCTCCCTCTCCGAAAACCCGTCTTGAACGTTTTTGGGCAGCAAAAATACGTTGGAATGCGCCCAAAATTGAGCGAAAAAAACACAAAAATGTTAAAAATTTGCGCTTCGCGCCGAATCATTATTATTTTTCGATGTATTGTTCCAGCATCGTATTTAGAATCTTGAAGCAGCTGAAAAATCCCATTGCTTTATGCCAATTCAGTTATTTAATGCACTATTTATCGCTTGAAACTCTAAACGCTTCTTGGGCATCGTGATAGACGTGTGCGAAAATCATTTTATGCCGGTTCGGGAATTTTTTGTTTAGTTTCGTTTTCAATTCAGAACACTTTTCACTTATTAACCGCAAGAGTTTGAAATGATTTGTACCTGTGAAGGAGCTGGTTAATTCTGACTGTTTTTCATTATACATTTTTCGGGACTCTGCCCCGGACCTCGCTGGAGACGTATGAGAGCGTCACATCAGATCCCTCCGCTGTAAATGCGAGTGTTTCTTGCATTATCTTTGCGTCCAAGCATACATGTAACGGATGACGCTTCGAAATTTCGGGTAGGGGTCCCCGACCAATTTAGGGGGCAGAAGGAGGTAGATGACCTCAAATTTTGGCCAAAAACGGCCAAAAAACACATAAAAATGGCCAAAAGCTTCGACCCACCCGAAGTCGGCCGTCTTCTAATCCCCCTAAGCCAAAAAGTTTTTTGATTTTCCCACCCCCTATGTTTTCCAAAAATCGGGGGTGGGAAAGTCAAAAAATTTTTTGGCTTAGGAGGGATAAGAAGACGGCCGACTTCGGATGAAAGGAGATCCCCATCAGTGTTTTTTTTGTACAAGGTCCGTTTGTACATGTACAAAGATGGTCCCTAAAAGTCTTTGTACATTTTGTACATACAAATGTTTGGGTACTATAAGGTACAGTAGCGATTTTAGTGTGGTACAAGCAGAGTCGTTCGACGTTTGGTAGTGTATTTTAGCTAATTTCTGGATCTCTAAGGGGAAGAATCGGTAAGAATCGTCTTAAAACGGCGCGAAGCGCCGAAAAATTTTATATTTTTCCAATTTTTCCTTTTGAAATGCAATTTCTGCCAATATAAAGGTACATATATAGAACACATAATTATTCATTTCGGCACGAAGCGCCAAAATTTTTTGCGAATTTTAGACCTTTTTTGCAATTTTTGTCTTTCCAAAAATCTTTGTATATGTACAAAAACGGTCCCGAAAAGTCTTTGTACATCTCAAAAAAATCTTTGCCGAATACAAAAAACACTGTCCCCCATCCCCTCTTACATGTATGTGTCCAAGGCAGGTTTTTAGTGTAGTTTAAAGGTACTAAATGCAAAACTTTACGGCGGTTCGCGCCGGATTTCTTTTGAATGTATTTTGTGCCCACTAAACCGCTCAAATATGAGTTAAACATAGAGAACATGCCAAATTTTTCTTGCACCTCGCGCCGAATTATTCATTTTCGATGTTGCTTTGCTTCGTGGAAGACAAAGATTGATGACAGACATCAAAATTAGCAAGCTATTCATGGATTGGATGATCAGAAACCAATTATGTAGATAGCTTGAACAATATATTTCTTGCATGTGAGAATGAAATGAGAGAAATTTTTTTTTGACTCTTTTCGAAATTGGTCCTCAGCATTGTACAAAGCTTGTCGAGAAATGCTAAAAATGTCTTTATTTTCGCCCATCTTCGGATGTTTCTCGAGATATCTGACTTCAAATTTTCGGACTGCCCCCAAAAAATTTTTTCCTAAATATATCGTGCATTTTTTGCATTGTACTTCAAATCCGATAAGCCGTTCCCAAGATATTTACGAAAAAAGTTAACGTTACGAGCTAAAACTGTCTTCATGGTTCACGACACTCTAACATTTTTAAAAGCTGTGTTGCAAAAACTTTGACCATTAGTCAATGAGTTGAAATTAATTGATCAATCATTCATCAATGTTAAATTTTGGCGACATAGTTCAAAGAAATTTGAGCATGAAGTGAACCATAAAGACAATTCGACCAGATGTGTAGCAGGGAGGGATGGGGGATCCTCCCACCAAATTGGTCGTCCCCGATTTTCGGAAAAACATGCAACTTTTGGCCGTTTGTGGCCAAAAATTGGAGGTCATTCACCCCACCCCCATAAAAATAGCCAGGGACCCTCCTTCCGAAATTTCGAGCCGTTACATGTATGATTCAAACTCAATAATGTGGAAAAGGTGATTTAGCACTGCTTATGAATATATTGAGAACATAATCCAACCTTGTAAATCTTGTACAAGTTTAAACATCATGTTTGGTACTACCGTTTGGAGGAATCTAAAACTTTTGGCCAAGCCTGTATGTGACAACATGAGAATTCTGGGCGGTAGGGGGAAGGCGGGTGAAAGTTTAAAGGCCTTTTTTGGGCCCAAAAATAGTTGTTAAGGGTCAAAAGCATGGTTAAGCAAATATAGTCAAAACATTAGTATATATGTAGCACAAAACGCCGAAAATGTGACACTTTTGAGCAAATAGATAGCTAAAAACGCTGAAAAGAAAACAAATTTTCTACGTATTTTTGGAAACTTTTAAAAAATCGTAAATTCTAAGGAAGGAGAGGGGGTGAAAAATTTCTGCGGGGGAGAATACTCGTGGGGGGTGAACCCTTCCAGATAATGTATATGTATGTATAGTTAAAGTTTTCGTTTTCGTAATTTAGCATTTATATCACTTATTGAGGCCATTGATTCAAAAAGCTCGTCCTATATTTGCATACGCAGTTGCAGGCATTTAAAACAAGTCTACGCCACCAATACAACTCTGTTCGTACGCGGATCAAAACAATATGATAGAGGGAATCAAAACCAAAGACAACAGCTAATCTAAAATATGAGAAAACTTAATTGCATTTTAATATCAATGTAAAACAGGTGCATACATATTACAAAGCATCTTAAAAAACTTGAACTAAATTTATTGTGGAAGGGGCCGTTTAAGAAAAGAGCAACATGAAAATTAAAACTTGATTAAAAATAAGCGTTGTACCTGGGGTTAATAAGAATTCGCCGATAAAAATACGTCCACGTCAAATAATCCATGGCCTGCTGTTTCGTTTTAATAGTTCCGGCTACGATTTCGGCATTCAAATGGTCAGACAAGACGCTCAATAAGCTAAAATTGTAAGAAACCAACCAGAATTAAAAAAAAACAACGCAAGCATAAGAATTATTCATGGAATTTTAGATCCGTCACAAAAATGAAATCTCATGCTAGTGCAAAAAAGTCGCAACAGCACAAATTTTTCGGCAAGACCAATTTTTCATTAGTTCTTAAATTTTATTGTTGGATTAGAAGATTCGTTAGCTCTATGCTCCACCGCCTTTTGCGTTTTCCAAAAAACACTTCAAAATATTATGCACTAGCCTACATATAGACTGAGACTGCTTTTCTGAATATTTTTTAATACACGAAATTTTAATTTTTGATTTTTCTAAAGTGTTCAACTTTTCTCAATTTTACTTTATTTTGAAATTTTTCGAATTTAGCGTCCTTATCAGCGAATTTCTAAATTATTCCAAATTTTCAATCTAAAAATTCTGTATACAATTTCATAATTTCAAGTTTTCTGAATATTTTCCAAGGTCTTCGTCTTCTCCATTTTTTCCAAACTTTTTTAAACTCTTCCTTTCGCTTTTACCTATCAATGTCTCATGTAATGCATTTATTATTTTCCAGATCTAGTGATAAAATGATGCAATGACCTCGATTCAACGGGGAATGGCTCGTAGAGAAATTTCTTATAGTATTCTTTCTTTAAATCATAGACGTATACAACTGCGACGCCGTAATCATCGAACTGAGGACGACCGGCTCTGCCCATCATTTGTAAAACATCTAAAAAAACGAAAATAATTATAATAATAATAAATAATGACAACAACAATAAAGTACATATCAATACAGGGTGGGCAAAAAAAGGCTACACTCCGATGTTGCAGGTCATAACGTTGGCTGATTTGAACATAAAGCTTTAGGACTAACTGTATTTAATAGATAAAAAATCTCTTCTTTCGAAATAAATGAAAATTTCTGGCCAGTTTCAATCGCTTCGGGCCTTATTGTGATTCTTTTCCACCCTACTTTGATATTGTTTAATGCCGAAGGTGTCATTGGTTATGTCATCAATATTTCCCCTCTTTTGACGATACGAGTATAATGAATTTTACACTTATAGTAAGATGCATTTTTACCCTACGGGTTTATACAATATATTAATTAAATTTTTGACTCCACATATTGTCAAAAAGGTACCTATATGCATCAGTGATGAGAGACAATGCATAAACTCTGGGGTTTAAACATATTAGAGTGATGTGTAAACAATCGCCCAAGCGTGCGAACTGCTGGCTCCTGGCCGAAACTTTTATGCAATATAAACAAGACATGTTTATCTATCTAATGCAGCTGGTTTTAAAATTCTATGTACGTAATTGCCCGAATTATGATGTAACATTGGAAGTAGCCTTTTGTATGGCCCACCCTGTATAATATTGGTAATAATATATAATAATAATAATAATAATAATAAGAACAGTACTAATAATAATAACAACATACTAACAATAATAATAATAATTATAATAATATTATTATTATTATTACATTATTTGTATAAATCATTATACAAAATTCCTACATAAGTCAATTGACAAATTGTGTGAATATGGAGAGAAAATCTTTTCAGCGCAAAATAAAGGGAAAATAAGCATAATAATTTATGCATAACTCGCTAAGCAATGTTGAATATTGAATGATATGTATATCTATAAATAAAGACACGGGTGTCCTTTAGGCACCAATATTACACGTAAGCATGCGGTACATGCAACATGTCTATTCGTAATGGTTTAACTTGGTGTCATGCTCGAAATTTGATTTCAAATCGAATGCAACGGCTTAGAACATGTAAAAACTGATACAAGAGACGAGTACAATTTTTAAAATATACCTTATTGAACAAAATATGTATTAAACTAAAATATGAGATATTATATACTATAGCAAAACTTATCTAAATGTGGCATATAATAATTTTTCGATTAAAACAATGGAAAGTCAAACAATTTCAAGCTAAAACATCAGTTATCGGAAAGTCAACATAGCGCCTAGTCTTGCCGTCATAATATTCCGTTCCTTTAATTATGACTAAATGAGCCGGAAAATTGACGCCCCAGGCAAGTGTGGCTGTAGCTATCAATATCTGGGAAATTAAATATAAAAATAGTGAGTTTGATCGAAAGTCACAGAATCATTAGATGTACATATTTCTATAGCTGTGCCAAAATTATATAAATTATTTCATTTACAAATCTTCATAATACTTACTTTTATTTATGCGTTCATCAAGGCGCAGATTAAACACTGAAGCCGACCTATCATTTGTTAGACTTTTCCGCTATGCATGCATTAAATTAGTGCAAGTTTTCGTTACTTACCGCGAAAATCATAAATTCCAAAATATCAGCCACTAAACTAATAATTAGTTTGTAACCTGGACTAAAATTTTCCCAGCTTTCGACTCCTAGTTTTCTATCAGATAGTTTTGAGGGAAACGCAGCAGATATTTTCGATTGAAAAAAATTTAAAAAAACGAAAAAATAGAACAGAGAAACATAGAGAAAAAAGTATTATTCAATCACAAAGAAAGAAACCGAAACCTTAAAATCTCTATATCGAGTCTGCATTTCTGAAACTGTATTTTTGAGTAGAACTTGAAAAATGAGATTCTCGCCAAAAACAGAGTAGTTCAAAGGTCTTTGCTCAGTAAAAAGAGATAAAAAGTGTTACAATTTTGATCTAATTGAGCTGCATCGGCCTCAGAATACGAGCTACGAAGATTATCTCACTTCTCTAGCTCAGCTATGACTTTCATCATTTCTGCCATAAGATACGACTTTTATTCGCACATGCACGCGGTCAAAAGCCCTGGTGGAGAGGAGGGGAGGGTAAATTTAGTTTTCTTGGGGAAGGATGGGGTCTAACCGAGTTTCCCTAGGGGAGGAGGGGTAAATGAGTGCATAATTATATTATTTGCTGTCAAATTTTGACACTAATTTCGTTGTAGTCTATTCTTCTTGAATATCTGCGGCTAGATTTGCATGAAAACAAATAATAAGGGCGATGATATGACCTGAACATCAAATATATACGAAATGAACAAAAGTGCTTGGATGAACAAATTAAGCATCCTACTGCTCGAAAATTAATATTTGTACTTGAAATTATATTGTTACACGTCACCCTTTTTCATGGTTCAAGCAATAGCTTTGGACCCAAATAGCCTGAGGGGTATGCCTTTCAAAAGTACTGGTAGGGGATACCCCTGCATATCCCCTCAGTGTGCAAGTATGCTTTTATTAAAAATTGCTAAAACGAAGAGGAGCGAAAATTTTTCACGAAGAAAGCCTAAGAAAAATTAGGTTTAAAATGAATACAGCGTAGCTGATATATACTTTCATAAGGGCATTTGTAGTTGAACACATTAAAAATGACAAAAAATAACTATCAAAAGCAACATGCAGCAGAATTAATAAAATGTTCCATATCTGGATCTTCTGCGTAGAAAAGAGTTCCTCAGTAACACGCCTATCATTTTCTTGCAAGCCTGCATGATGTAAACCAATACCAAATGAGAGCGTTAATTTTAAATTTTGATCTCGGACGGTTTGTACGATGTTCTCAATCTGAATTCAAGAAAAGTCGAGATCGACAATGATCAGTGGCGGATCTAGGATTTTCCTGAGGAGGAGGAATGGTAACCCAACTTTTCTAAAAACAGTCAGAAATAGGTCCGAAAATTTGGCCTCACGCGCGAGATGGCGTTTTTTCGGCGTTTTACATTGTATAATTTTACTTAAAATCACTTTTGGCGAACCGTTAAAAACAAATTTTGAAAATTTTCGACAATTTTGCACGGAAAAATCATTAAATTTCTGACTTTCTTAAAAATCTGGCGCAAAGCGCCGGGAAATTTGTGAAATTTAGGCAGAAGGACGCTTTAGCAGCATTATTCACTGCTTGATTCCTTGTATAGTAGCATTTGATGTGAAACATTGAAAATTTTTGATTGAAAATAGAAGAAAACGAAGCCAAAATAGCTGTTCCTGCTGCTGAAATTGCTCTAAAACCTATTCCATGAGCAGAAAATGGCTTCCAGATTGCCAAGAAAGTAAATACAGTCACTGACGCCAAAAATCGTTGCGAATTACATAGGCATTCCATTCTCTATCTCGCTAAATATTTTTGGCCGATGGGGGCGGGGAACGCCCCCTTAAATCCGCCCCTGACAATGACGACTTTCCAATAACATGAACATGAAATATGTCTAACCTCATACACTTAAAATAAGCAAAACACCAAAAATGTTCCCCCAATTGATGACCTGAGAATAAGAATAAGTTGAAAACCAATAAATACCTCTAAACGTGAAAATTAAAAAAAAAACGGGAGAGAATGAGAAAAAATATATTAACAAGGGGCGAATCTGCACTGAAAAATTTTGAGTTACTAAATTTTTTAATTATTCAATTATAATAATTCAAAATTATGAAATTAATGTTATATTATGTATATATCTGAGCTGCTAATTTACACCAAAATAATGAAATAAAACGGCTCGCGCTCGCTCCTAAAAAGCTAATATTGAATTCAGTTTTGTGTAATATAAAGAAAATCACGACAAAAAAATAGCCCGATTAAAGGGAATGGGCTTAAACTAAATTTTCAAAAATACAATAGAACCTCATTAATAGACACTCGAATAGTAGATAATCCCGTTAATGAACATCCTTCATCCCTTCGGTCCCGCCAAACTACTATGCTTTATCATAGTTACAAACCCATTTAGTAAACACTCGCTTAACGGATAATAAACACGGTTTCTGATTGAACGACACTATCATTCATTTTTTGTCGAATAAACCGCGTACTGAACACATCGTTTTGGATATTAAACAGAATTTGTGAAGAGTAAAGGTCAAAACCATGTAATATTCAGAGGGTTTGTGCCATGTTATAGTACTTTTGACAATAAAAGCACTATGTGGCATGTAAAGTTATATATTTGTCAACTCGGTCAGTAAACACAGAACCTATTGGTTTCCTAAGTGTATTTATTAACGGGGTTAGACTGTAAATGTACATATATGTAAACCTTTAAGGAGAATGACTTCAACATGAATGCAATAAATTCGTCCACATTTTACGGTAATGGAATGCTGAATATAAATACGAATTTTTTCAACAATTAAAAGTGAATAACTATTAATATAACCACACATGCACAGCATGGGAATTCTAGTGGTTATATTTTTAAAGTACCTTTTTCGGCCCAAAAATGGTGTGTACGCGTCAAAAACACCGTTTTTGGGCGTTTCTGACTATGCTTTATCTTTCTAGAACATAAAAATGCAAAAAATTTCAAAAAAAATAAATAAAAGTCGAAAAAATAAAACAAAATACTGTTAAAACATGAGCATATGGCGCGAAGCACCAAAACTTTGACACTTTTGAGCAAATAGATAGCCAAAAACGCTTGAAAAGCACATTTTCTGCGATTTTTCAGGATAATTTTCGGAAACTTTTGAAAAATCGAGAATTCAGAAGGGAGCAGTGAAAAACTTCCTGAGGGAGTGAAATTATTTTGGCGGGATACCACCCAAAAACCCCCAAGATCATACATGAATAAAACTATTAAATAAAAACGATAAAATATAGTAACTTAGATTAATAATTATTAATGCTGCATTAATTAAGACAAAATACACGCAACATATATGTATCATTTCGAAAATGCGATGGTTAAAGAAATAAGAATAGTAATGGAATAAAAAAGCAGAGGTATACACACTTGTAACAAATATGATCAAGGGCAATAGCGCCTAATTTTTTTTCAAGCTGAAAATGCTTAAATGTCGAGCAAATGATTATAAAAAGGGACTACGTACACGAATAGGACATAAAAAACCATAATGTAGAACCGCGCGCACATCTATGTAATAAATTTTGCCTTTACTGAATAAAGTTGACAAATATTCATTCAACACATTTATCCAATAACTAAACTTAACACTCAGTCATTTTAATCGAAGGAAAATAAATGTACGAAAAAGAGCCGAAAATTTAATACTCGGCGAGACTTTCTAAAATATTCCTTTCGTCAAAATCTATTATCCAAATAAGCCTGAAATAAAGTCTCAATAGCACGCTTAATTACTGCCTTTAGCATGATTAATGGCAAACATACACAATCTAGGGGGTTTCAACCCCCAGAAATTTCTTAACATCCCCCTTTTCAAAAGTTTCCAAAAGTTTCTAAAATTTTCCTGAAAATTCGCAAAAATGTGCTTTTTAAGCGTTTTCAGCTGACTATTTGCTCAAAAGTGTCAAATTTTCGGCGGTTCGCGTCTTATCATATTTTAAGTATATTTTGCTCAATTTATTCGACTTTTTTGATTTTCTACGAAATGTTTTTGTGGTCTAATGCATACATGCACAGCATGGAAATTCTGGGAGGGGGGGTGAAAACCTGAAGTGCCTTTTTTGGGCCCAAAAATGGCCGGTACGCGTTAAAAAACATCGTTTTTTGGCGTTTCTGACGATACTCTATCATTCTAGAGCATGAAATCATGAAAAAAATTACGAAAAAAGTCGAATAAATTGACCAATATATCGCTCAAAACATGAATATATGACGCGAAGCGCCGAAAATTTGGCGATTTTGAGCAAATAGATAGCCAAAAAATCCTTAAAAAGACACTTTAGTTTAGGAAACTTTTGAAAAATCGCCAATTCTGGGGGGGTGAAAAATTTTTTGCGGGGGTGAAAAATGATTCTGCGGGGGTGAAAACCCCCCAGATCATGTATGGTCTTATGCTCTAGGAAGATAGAACATCGTCAGAAACGCCGGAAAAGAATGTTTTTGATGCGCATCCACGATTTTCCCGGCCCAAAAAGGCAATTTAAAATTTCATCCACAACTCCAGAATTCCCATGCTGTGCATGTCTGATGGCGAACATACTTCGTCTTCAGCCACATGCAACCATTGTTTAGGATTAGGGCTTCCGGCTAAATAAGCTATGAGATCCAAAGCAGTAAGTCTAGTTTGGCGACGAGACGAAACGAAAATCAGGACCGGTTTCGTAGGCGAATGAGTACTGATGGCTAAAGCGAATAAAAAGAATTTTGCACCAAATTTTTTACATTTCTTGGATAGAAAAAATTTTTTCTTGAAAAATCTTAGAGGTTGACCGTCACAGAATTTCCATTTTGCAAATGTCTGATCACTTCTGCATGTTTTACCTGACATGGTCAATGCGCTGCCCTTCTCCGATGAACGAATATCGAGCTTGCAACAACA
Organism: Mermis nigrescens; assembly: GCA_036768485.1. Classification (NCBI taxonomy): domain Eukaryota; kingdom Metazoa; phylum Nematoda; class Enoplea; order Mermithida; family Mermithidae; genus Mermis; species Mermis nigrescens. The sequence goes on from JAVLUZ010000161.1 coordinate 3,916,511, forward strand.
TTTAAATATCGGCTAGCGCGACAAGTTGATAATTTCCGCTAGTTTGCTTGTGAAGACCAAGAATGAGGAAAGGCTCTCAATATACATGCACACTGTCAAAAACTCTGAGAGGGGAGGGGGTAGACTGAGTTTTCTTGGAAGTGGGGGCGAATGAGTAATTTTTTGTTATTTGATGTCAAATTTCGATACTCAATTTGTTATCAATTTGCTGCATTTTATTCTTCATGAATATTCGTGGTTAAATTTGAATGGAAAAAAATAAAGACAAGGACGATAGAATGACCTTTAACATCAAACATGTACAAAATAATAAAAGTAATTTTACTGAATGAAAGAATTTATAAGTTCAATGCTAGAAAATCGACTGTATGCAATTGAAATTATGCTACTAGACGTCGTCTTATGCCTTTTCATGGTTTTGAGCAATAGGTCTTGGTCCAAAATGGTCTGAAGGGGGTATGCTTTTTAAAAGTCCTGGTAAGAGGTATCCCCCTCATCATAGGTGCGCACAGTCAAACTTTCAAGGAGAAGGGGGTGAAAACCTTAAATTCGTAGATAGCCAAGTGCTCCGAAAAAACGGTTCTGTAGCCTTTTTGGGCTCAGAAAATGATCAATATAGCCTTTTCTAACTCATAAGACTAGCTATACATAGCGTTTTTGGACTTGACAAACACAGCTTAGCTATAGAGCCTTTTCGGACTAAAAATAGCTATTTAGCCCTTTTTGGAGTCGAAAAATAGCTATATATCCTTTAAAACTCAGAAAAGACAACTATATTGCATTTCTGATCTCACACATTATGTTCCTCACGGGGCTGAAAAAAAATCCCGGCCCCGGCCAGGGCAGGGGCTGGCCGGGGTCAAACAAGGAAAATATTATTGCATGACACATACTTGGGGTGGGCATAGGAAAAGAAATAATGAGCGACTGTTCCATTCAGTAGTAAATGGCAAGCGCAAAGTTAGGTGCGCCTTTTCATATCAAGTTTTATTACTATTTATGTCACAAGAAACAAATTTAGTCCAGTTATTCATCGTCTAAATCATCAATAAAGTCTATGTCGCTGCTATTAGCACACTCTATATCATTTGAATCTTCGCTACTGCTGCTGTAGCGATTGGATGCAACAGGTATTGGATGCAATAAATGAGACATCACACAACCCATAAGGGGGAGGGTATTACCCCCTCAGGGTCCAAGACACAAGACACTGTCAGACGATTTTCGGTGAAAACCTTCTGAATTTTTTGAACTTAATTTTTTAGTATGGCAAAAGTGTACCTAATTATTAGAATTTCACGAAGTGATACATTATTTTAGAATGTGAGCTAGAGTGAATAGATAAACTATCACTGTATAACATGCATGTAATCGCTTAAAATTTTATGAGGGTCCCTCAGTATACATGTAACGGCTAGAAATCTAGGGTAGGGGTCCCTCGCCATTTTTAGAAGAAGGGGTTAGCGACTAGATTAAAAATGGTAAAAACACATGAAAATAGCCAAAAAAAGCGCAAGTTTTCGCCAAAAAATGGGGGAGGGTGGTCAAATATTTTCTGACTTTCAAGGAAGTTCGGGCATTCAAAGCGTGGATGGGGGATGGCCCAAACCCCCTGTCACATATATATTTCTCGGCCATTTTCAGGGGAAGGGGTAAGCGGCTCCATTTTTGCAGCCGCTTACCCCTGAAAATCTTTAAAATGGTAGAATTTGCAGTAAGGAATTCTACACCTTTTTACAGTTTTCTTCAAAAATCTTTGTACATGTACAAAGACGGTCCTGAAACGTCTTTGTACATCAGCAAAAATCTTCGCCGAATACAAAAAGACCGTGCTTCTAACTGTGATAATTCGGTCTGAATTTAGTTGATTATATTAGTTCAGCGCGAAGTGCCGAAATTTTTATGAGCTTTTGATGGATTTCACGCATAAAACTCGACTGAGAAAGCTAAAACAACTTGTACTACAAAATCAGAAATATTACAAAAATTGTAATATGCGAATTAAATTTTGGAATAAGCAACACTGCGCTTAGAATGGAAAAATAAAAAAATGTCAAATATTCAGAAACCCAAAAATTAGCCAAATACACTACTAAAGGTCGAAAAACTATGTTCTACCACACTGAAATCGTTACTGTACCATATTAGAGTATACAAAAATTTGCATGTACAAAACAGTGTTTTTTTTGTATTCGCCAAAGATTTTTCCCGATGTACAAAGACTTTTCAGGACTATCTTTGTACATGTACAAAGATTTCTGGGAAGATAAAACTGTAAAAAGATGTAAAATTACAAAAAATTTTCGGCGCTTCGCTCCGATATGAAATATTGTCTGTGCTATATATCTTTAAAATGGCAAAATTTGTATTTAGAATGGAACAATGTCAAATTTTTAGGTGCTTCGCGCCGTTTTGAGACAATTTTAGTAATTTTTGGCGTTAGAAACCCAGAAATTAGCTAAAATATACAATCAAAAGTCAAAAGAACCTGTTTTACCACACTAAAATCGCTACTGCACCATATTATTAGTAACCAAAAATTTGTGTGTACAAAATGTACAAAGACTTTTGGGGACCATCTTTGTACATGCACACACGGACTGTGCACAAAAAAACACTGGTACAAAATGTACAAAGACTTTTGGGTACTATCTTTGTTCATGTATATGCAAAGGTACATTGTACAAAAAACACTGTCACATACTGATAGTATGCGAAAATGTGTATGTTTAAAAATATATTTATATAATATAGCTACAAAAATTTGTTAGCTCATACAAAGACCTTTTCGGAGATCTTTGTACAAGCACAAGAAGCTCGTGCAACAAAATAGAGTCGGCTAATAATAGTCCATTACTTAATTTTCTGGTATTCCAATTTGGGATTTCACCCCCCCCTCAACTCTGGAACTTAGGAAACTATTTGAGACATATTTAGTTTATCGGATCGAACGCAATTCTGCAGCGTAGTTTACATTCGCCTATAATTAACCTCCGTCGTCCTAATAACCATTACACAAGAAACGCGCTTTAAAGCACGCGTTTGCCATTCAATTAAATGTACAAGTGTTTTTTTGTAAAAAAAGTTGATTGAAAACGTACTATTTCCAACTAGAAATAGAACGTATTTGTCAGCTCTGAATCTTTTAGCCATAGCTATGAATGAATGAGTTAAAAGAAGCATTTAGTTTAAATATGTTAAGTGGAGGAATCGAAAAATGCAGATTTTCCTGAACATTCATTCAGTAAAAGCTCATTTATACACAGTAGCAAAGTTATAACAAGGACTAAGTAAGTATATGTACATATGGTCTTATCAGTACAGTTCGCAAAATTAACACTTGCTCATTGATAAATAAGTGCCAGTATCACATCCTGTATAAAATACGAATTACACTAAATTTATCCCCGGCCCCGGCCATTTTTTTGACCTTGCCCGGCCGGGGCCGGGGATGCTGAAAAATGGCCGGGGATTGCCGGGGCCGGGGCCCCGGTCGATCACTATTTCTGAGTCTGGAAAAAGGCTATATAGCTACTTTTCTGAGCCCAAAAAGACTACATAGCTCATTTTCTGAGCTCAAAAACGGCTCTATAGCAATGTTTTTTCGGCCAAAATGGCTGTATAGCTATCAGTTTTTTCACAGCTAAAGGGGGTAATAACCCCTGACCCCATGCTCTTGTAAGCACCCCTCCCAGTGTGCATGTATGGCTCTCAATAATCTGTAATATTACTGTTATACTATCAGGTTACGAGAAATCAGCAGAATAAAGCGAACCAAACCAAAAATTAATTCATTTCTCTTCATTCAAATAAATATAGCTATATTATACCTTGAAATGCGGGTTTGTTCATTGTAGCCATGCGAGGACAGTAATGTTTGTCAGAGAAACCGGATATGTGTACTTCCAAAGGCACGGGCCGAACGGATGGTTGGAAGTTATATAGACCCATCTGAAGCGTAAATACACACTCGAAAATCAGTTTGTTTGAATTTAAATCGAATAAATCGATTAAATTAGATGAGTGAAAAATTAACCGGGGATATGGGAACCACACATCCCATAAGGGGGAGGGCGGGTGAGAGGGTATTACTCCTACTTCAGGGTCCACGACTCGGATCACTGTTGGACGATTTTGAACTATCAAACATTTTCTGCATGATTTTTGGGTACTAAAGTATCAAAGATGTAAAGATGTTAAAATTTTTTCGGCACTTCACGCCGACCAATACATACATTTCTTTTTGTTTACGCACAAAATGTCTAGAATTTAGTTAAAATGATATGAAAAGTCAAAATTTGCGAATTTGCGATGAATTCTTACATTTTTGTACTTACAAAACTGACGAAAATAGTCAGAATTGGACAGCAGAAATTGAAAAATGCTGTTTTCCACATTAAAACGTAATATATAGAATGTTTTATCCATTTTTCATAGTTGACCTGCAAAAAGCCTTAATTTTGGGATTTAACCCCTTGAACTTTCGACCTTGGGAAACTATGATAGGACCCGTATATTAAATAGCACAAGTTTCAAGGTCGATTCGATGAGTAGATACAGCACATATGTGCATAGGGGGGCGGTCACAGGGGCGGATTTAAGGGGGCGGCTCCCCATTGGCCACCAAAAATATTTGGCGAGATAAAGAATGGATATGCAATTTGCACTGATTTTTGGCCGTCAGTGACCATAATTTCTCAAATTTTTCCGGCGCTACGCGCCAGATGATACCTATTAATGACATTTATTTATGTACTTTCTTGGCGACCTGGAAGCATGGTTTGGCAAACATTTTTCCCGATGTGCAAAGACTTTTCGGAACCGTCTTTGTACATGTACAAACATTTTTGGGAAGACAAAAATTGCAAAAAAAGTTGTGAAATTCGCACAAATTTTTCGCGCTTCGCGTGAAAATGAGTAATTGTGTGTCCTATATATATATATATATTTATAATAGCAACATCGCATTCCGAAAGGAAAAATGCCAAATTTTTCGGCGCTACGCGTCGTTTTAAGACGATTCTTAATGATTTTTGCCTTCATAAAATCAGGAATTAGCTAAAATAAACTACCAAAGGTCGAACAACTGTTTTTATCACACTGAAGTCCCTACCGTACTATATTATAGCACCCAAAAATTTGTGTGTACAAAAGACTTTTAGGGACCATCTTTGTAAATGTACAAACGGATCTTGTACAAAAAAACACTGCCTGGAAACCATTTTCTGTAACAGCAGAAACAGCTATTTTTGTATAGTTTTCTTCTATTTTCAATGAAAAATTTCGATATTTTGCATCAAATGCTATATATACAGGAAACCAAGCAGTAAATCATGCTTCTAGACGTCTACCCGCCATAATTTCACAAATTTTCCGGCGCTTCGCGCAAGATTTTTGTTAAAGTCAAAGATTTTGCGTCAAAAGTGATTTTATGTACAAGTATACAACGTAAAACACCGAAAAATCGCTATTTCGCGCGTCAAGGACAAATTTTTGGACCTATTTTTGACTGCTTTTGGAAAAGTTGGGATACCGCCTTCCTTTGGAAAATCCTAGATCCGCCACTGGATGGTGAGAGGAGCTATCACCCCTACCTAAGGTTCTGGAAAACCAGGTAATGTCAGGCGAGTTTGGGAAAACATAAGCTGCTGCAAGACAATTTTTGAGTACTGCGAAAAAATCCAAACATGCTACCTGAAAACGGAAAAAATATAAAAATTTTCCGACGCTTCATGCCGTATTGATCAACTTTTGTATTTTTCATCCCTAGAAACCCAAGAATTGGCTAAATTTCACTGAAAAGGGTCAAGAAACTCAGTTTACCGCACGTGGCGTGCTACGATACTCATTATAGTATTCCAAATTCTACATATGCAGGATAGTCTCTGTACAAAAAGAATGACCACAATTTACTATATACGTATGACCATTTCTAGATTTCACCCCCCTCTAGCCACCTATACCTTGCCCATGTATGAGATACAGTATTTCCGAAGAGAACTGCGATGAGATACGAACTGATTATAACAAATAATAAACAATATGATTAATGAAAATAGCCCTAAATCAACAAGAAAGTGAAAAAATACTTTAAGAAAGTGCAGCGAAAGGGAAAAAATGAGTGACATGTGCATTAAGAATAGGTATAGTATTCCTAATGCTTCCGACAGGCAAAAAGAGTGCTACTTAAGTTGATTTTTCCTGCATACATAGTCAATTACAAACATGATATGGGGAGTTCACCCCCCCCCGAAAAATTTTCAATCTCCCCCGCAAATATTTTTTCACCCCCCAAATTCGCGATATTCCTAATGATCCCAAAATTTTCTATAAATTCGTAAAAAAGGTGCATTTCTAAGCGTTTGCAGCTATCTATTTGCTCAAAAGTGTCAACATTTCGGCGCTTCGCGCCATGTACTCATGTTTTGACTATATTTTGTCCGATTTGTTCGACTTTTTTTGAAATTTTTCAGTGTTTTTATGCTCTAGAAAGATAGAGCATCGTCAGAAACGCCGAAAAACGATGTTTTTGACGCGTACCTAACATTTTGAGGCCCAAAAAAGGCATTTTAGAATTTCAGAACTCGCCCTGCCTTCAGCTGTGCATGTATGGTCAACTGCAGTACATTTTTATTTAAGTGCAGGCAGAATGACATCCAATTTAAGGACCTATATATATTTTTGAAACTATAATTAAGAAGGGCGAGCAAAGGCATACATCGATGACGCATATGCACATAATAGGGGATATAAGATTTTATCCAAAACCTTTTCCAGCCACCGAAAACTTGAAAACATGAGATTTCTATCCAGCAAACTCGAAGAAAAATATAAATTTATTATCAATGCTCTTTCTGCTTTTGAACAAAAATTTAAGGATAGGCCAGCCATTCCCAAAATTTTGAGCCGATGCATGTATTTGAGCATAATTTTGCGCGAAAGTTTTATTCGGTTTTTAGACTTTTCAATCATTTCAGATACTATTAAGCCAATGGTCAATGAAAATAAGCAAATTAGAATACATAAGAGGCAAAAAATACATGAAAAAATTCAGGTCTTTCGCAAAATAAACCTGTTTTTTTATCAGAAATAAGCGCACACAATATGCAGCCCCGCATCCGAGATTTTATTTAGGGGGAATCGCAAACTTCGAAGTAGGATATCTCGAGAACCATAAAGAGATAAGCAAAAATAAAGGCATTTTTTAACATTTCTCGACAAGCTCTATACAATAGCCAATTTTTTTTTTAAATTCCAAAAAATTCACTTTATTCCAGAAACCTATACCCGAAATCTAACGTTTAAACTGTCTGCATAACTAATATCTTATCATTCAATTTATTAAAAACTTCTCAACTTTTGCTTTTGTACTCAATCATTGTACTTTGCAAACAAAAACAACAGAGGAAATTAATATTTCGGCGCAAAGTGTCGGAAAAAAATTTGACATGTTTTCCATGTCCACTTAATTTTAAGCAGTTTTGAGCGATTTAAAAGGCAAAAAGTGTACATAAACAATAAATCTGCTTCGAAGCCCCGAAAATTTTTGAGTTTACTAGCCCAATGGTACCCTGAGAATTTGTTTTCGCGGACTTTCTGAATATATGCAGTGCATTAATTATAGACGGCGTGAAGTGCCGGAAATTTTCACCATTTTTCCTTCTACGCTCAATTTCGAAGCTTTCCAAATGTAAGCGATATAAATTATATCCGGCACGCAGCGTCGGCAATTTTCCACATTTTTATTATTTCAAGCTCATTTCTAGATGTTTTCAAAGATAAACAAAGCCCAAATGATAGTGGAAAATTTTGACCTTACGCTGCTATGCTCAATTTTTCGCTTTTTTGAAGAAAAAATTCAATAAATATGATCTCGCGATTAACTTTATCTCGAAAAAGATTTATGTATGCAGTATATAGTTACTTTGATTGAACTAATGGCGCGAAGCGCCGAAAAATTTGAGTATTTTAAGGCTGGGAAACGTCAAACACCTATATACTTTTATATGTGAAAATTCTAGAAAAATTCAGGGGGAATTACCCCTCCCCCTCCTGGATACGGACGGGCCTAGCAATAAGCATGCACGTACATATGTATGCAAGAGCGCACTAAGCACATATATAATGTTATCTGAATATTACCCTTGAACAAAACTTCAATCAATTGTACCTACCTGCTTGATAGCAAGCCAGTCGGCCAAATCTCTCGCATTAGCAAGGGCAGTAGAAAGGCCAATGATTCTAACTTTGTGATTAGTTGTACCAGAGATAAAGTTTGTTCGAGATACAATTACTTCTAGCACTGGACCTCGGTCTTCACCTGCAAAACGAAGACAAATTTGAAAGATACGTGCGAAAATGTACTACGGTTGGTAGCATACATGTAACGGCTCGAAATTTTAAGTGGGGGGTCCCCGGTTATTTTAAGGAAGCGGGTAAATTATCTCAATTTTTGGCCCTAGGGCCAAAAAACGACCAATGATTTTTTTCCAGAAACGGGGGAGGGGTCAAAAATTTTCTGGCTTTGGGGGATGGGGGACAGCCGACTATGGGTGAGAGATCCTCCATCCCCCTCTTACATGTATGACTGGTAGTCAGACATGCGCAGCATGGGAATTTGGGATGGGAAATAAGAAATAAATTTTTTTTCTAAATTAATATAGAAAGATAAATATATAGCGCGAAGCGCCGAAATTAGATACTTTTGAGCCAAAAGAACGCTAAAAATGCTTATAACAGCACATGTTCTGCGATTTTCTTGGAAAATTAAAAATTATGGGAGCTAGGCGTACATGGGCATGGCGAGGTGAGAAAGGGTATTACCGTCCCTGAGCTTTGAGAAACTGATTGCTTTATAGCCTTTTTGGCTTATAAAACATTGCTATATAGCCTTTTGTGAACTCAGACTCATACCGCACGAGCTAAGAAATGCTATTTAAATCTTTTCCTGTATATTGACTTCAGAAAGGGCTGAATAATTATCTTTAGTCCAAAAAAGGTTATATAGATACGTTTATGAGTTCAAAAAGGCTATAGATTTTGCCAAAATGCTAGAAAATAAGCTTTAAAGCGATGCCATTGTTTTTTCGTCGTAGAATTGTTTTTTGAAAAGCAGTTAGCTATCTCCACATTTTTCATTTTCACTTCACCCTGAAAATTTATCCTGTAATAATTTGTAAGAATGGAACAAAAATTCTTAGCAATTAAATTGAATGTTGCAGCTGCATTATCGCAAAGGTTTCTTAAAACAAGTATGCTATTGTTTTTACAAAGATGGCTTGCGCGAAATTATTAAATTCATTCATATATATTGGACTAAAAAATTAGCAACAATGTTAATAATAAGGGTTCACAGATTTTGACGATTTATAGAAATTTGACTGATATTAAACGAACTTAATTAGCAGTTACTACAATCATTCATTAACTAGCGAAGAAAAATGCTCCGATGGAACAAAAAAGGTAAATATACTTAAATTTCTTCATTGCTAAGGATGTAAAAGGAGGGGACTAAAGAAAATTTCCCTATATGCGCAGAAGCTATAGGAATGTGCTAAACATTTAGACTGCCCCTAAACAACGCAAAAATCGAAGTATATTCTGCGGCCTGTGAAAAATGAGGGTGTAGTCACAAGACGTTTTCAAGTGTTTCGCAAAAGAGCATTCAAGAAGACACTTCCATGACTATTAAATAATCAATGTATTATTTATTTAATGAAATCCTGACCTCCCACAATGCTCTGGCGTAAAAGATAATAGTGTAAACTTTACACCTACATGGCCAACTCAATAGTTTGCATGAAAAACCACAAAAAATTTCTTTAAATCTTCCAAAATAAAGTAATCAAAATACTCGCCATCGTAATCGAAATTACTACGGAAAATCTGCAGAAACGCGCATAGGTCGCAGAATATACTTCGATTTTTGCGTTGTTTAGGGAAGTCTAACCGTTTAGCACATTCCTATGTCTTCTGCGCATATAGGGAAATTTTCCCTCGTCCCCTCCTTTCACATCCTAAACAATGAAGAAATTCAAGTATATTTACCTATTATATCCATAGGTGGGCAGCGTCGAAATTCTGGGGGTGCAAGTAGCTGAAGAAATTTCTTTTTTCGTCTCGAACCCTTTACACTAAAATGATCACAGATTAAGAAATATTGCATTAAAAGGGAAAAAATTTACCTTTTGAGATATTGTAGCCCTCTGCATTATAAAATCAATTGGACTGCACAGAAACCGAAATTGAGTTAGATGAGCATCAGGACACGCTAACAGTAAAAAACCCGTATACTTTACACTTTTGTGCAAGAACCATTGAGTGTAAAGAAATGTGTAGTTCAGATTCGTAATCTACAACTCAGGGGCAACATTTTTTAAAAAAATTGGCCCTCCGCAAATGGTCTGACACCCAATGCTCTGGGCGGAAAAGTGCTTCTCAGTGTAAATTTTACACTTGTGCTAATAACGCAATATTGGGTGTATATAAAAGAATAAACTAGGATCTGTAACGCTAAGGTCAGGGCACATTTTAAGCATGATTAGCATGTTTCGTTTACTTAGCGGAGTAGCTAAAGAAATTTCGTTTTTCGTCTCGAAGCCTTTACACTAATTGATCATAGATCGAGAAATATTGCGTTAAAAGAAGAAAAAAACTTTACGTTTCGAGATATTGTAACCCTCTATACTATAAAACCAATTGGACTGCGCAGAAACCAAAATTGAGTTAGATAAGCTTTACGACAACGCTAACACTTAGAAACCCGTATACTTTACACTTTTGTGCAACAACCATTGAGTGAAAAGGAATTTTAATGTTACGTAATCTACAACTCGTGGGCAACATTTTCAAAAATGAAATTGGCCCGCCGCAAATTGTTTGATACTCAATGCTCTGGGCGGAAAAGTGCTTATCAGTGTAAACTTTGCAATATTGGGTGTATAGAAACAAAATAAACTAGGATCTGTAACGCTAAGGTCAGGGTACATTTTAAGCATAATTAGCATGTTCCGCTTATTTAGCGGAGTAGCTGAAGAAATTTTGTTTTTCGTCTCGAATCCCTTACACTAAAACGATCACTGATCAAGAAATCTTGCTTAAAAGAGAAAAAAATTGGTCCTCGAGATATTGTAACCCTCTACATTATAAAACCGATTGGACTGCACAGAAACCAAAATTGAGTTAGATAAGCTGAAAAGACGCAAAGAGTAAAAAACCCGCATACTTTACATTTTTGTGCAACAACCACTGGGTGTAAAGAAATTTCAAGGTCAGATTCGTAATCTACAGCTCGAGGGCAACATTTTTAAAAAATAATTGGCCCTCCGCAAATAATTCGATTTTTCGGTTTACACTTTACACACTCATTGCTAACTCGGTATTGAGTAAACCAAACCATGGTACATCGAGTTTTTTAATCATCTATCATTTAAAAAAACCGCACCTCACAGGTATTTGCCATTGTTGCTGTGAGGGGAGGGACACAAAATTTGCACTCGATCATAAATAGCGCTATCGCGCTACCTATGATCGCAAACATCCAGATGGGTTGCAACGCACAAAGACATTTTATCGAATGTCAGCAATTGCTGTCAAGATATTTTAATATCTTATGCTATAAAGCATTCACAATTGAAATGCGAACTAATATAACTGATTGGCCGATGCAAATGATTGAAAATGAAAATGTTTAAAAAAGTTTAAATTAATTTTAAAAAAGTGATAGAATCAATTTTTATGATGTAAACCTAAGAGATGAATTTCATCGATAACGATCAAGGCAACGTCTCTGACATAGGCGCGGTTTTGCCAGCTACGCGATATGCCGTCCCACTTTTCCGGCGTAGTAACAATAACATGGGCCCTCCCGAGCGCCTGCACATCCGGCGTTACATCGCCAGTCAATTCGACAACTCTAAAGTGACATTATTTTAGCTTTTATTTAGCATGACATGGAAAACAGAGGTCTTTAACTTAATCGGAATAGAAATCAACAGTAAATCGCAGGCAAGGCATGATTGTTACAATATACGATTCCTACTATTTTATACGTAACACTATTTAGTGAAAAATTTATTTAAAATTTAAAATTAAAATTAAATTAGAATTTAAAAATTTGGAATTAAAAAATTTAATAAGCAACTGACTCTTTATACATACTAAGATAAGAGTCACATATGTTACAGCCATTATTTTTCGAGAAGGGTCCATCAACTTTAATTAACACAACTAACATATCTTTCCAATTTTGATTGAAAGTCAATTAAAAATTGACAGAGTAAAGAATGGCTGGCATGGGGTTATTCTAGATAATAGGAAACATACCCTTATATAGATGCCCAAAGATTAGCAAATAGGACTCACGAAGTTTAAGTATGTACTCGTATTTATATCATGAACAGACTCGGAATGGATGAATACGAATAATACACTTTTTTAATTGAATTCTTACGATTTTCCCAGTCGATACTCAAGTCTGTCCTTCCAATCTCTGATTCGCTCTTTCACAAGTGCCTTCAGCGGTGCGATATAAACAATCTGAAGAGTGTGATAATTGAATGACTAGTAAGCTTAAGAAAAATTAAGAATTTTAGAATGTTTTTATTCTTTTTCAAGCCAGGCTTTAATACTATTACGAGATACTACGTACGACATAAAGAAACGAACTTTTAAAAAGATAAGGTTCTACGCTGACATGCTAACTACTGACTGTTAGCCGTACTTTCGACTGGGACGACTTGTTGAACTCACGGAACATAGCCAATTCGGCCGCAACAGTTTTTCCAGAACCAGTGGGCGCTCCAATCAACGCATTTTCGTCGGTGTTATATAAGCAAAAGAATATCTGAGTCTGCACAGCATTGAAATGTTTGAATTTGTACAAACCTTGATATTGCTCATTTCGCAGAACACTCGTTGACAAGGGTTGTAGATTGAGTAAGGCTGAAACAAAACGATCTACACAATGAAAATTACTAAGCAGCAAGCGAAGGCATTCTAATATTGTTCAAAAGCATAAGATCATTCGAAAAAATGTTGATATTACTACTTTGTCTCCTAACATGAAGCGAAAAAGTTTATATTTAATAAGAAAGATTCGACAAAAGATTAAAAGGCTTCTAAAAAGCTGATTTCAGCTTTTCAAGGCATGAGTGATGGACCAACCTAGGTGATGAATCATGAAATATGTTCGATAAGTCTTAGTGACAATAGGGTGGGGTTCATGCAACTCCTGCATAAAAATGAAAAGTTCTGACTTATTTCAACTTCTTACGTACATCTACATGTACAATGTACTTACGTACAGAGCTGTTAACAGAAGATACATGGATGAAGCAAAGTGTGTCTTTCTACGTTTAACATGGCTTCTTACTAGAAGAAAAATTTGGAGGAGCAGCACTTAGCAATATTTAAGGTGAATCGAATGCTGCGCGTGTCGAGTCACACAGCCGTAAATATACATTTTATGCGTAAAACAAACAAGTTCCAGTGGTCCTCATAACCCACGATTTAATGTATATACTTATTTTCCCAAGAAGCTTTCACCACCAGCCCCCTGAATTCGCGCTTTTCAAAAGCTATCTAATTGCTCAAAAGTGTCGAATTTTATACTGATTTTTGGACTAAATTTTATCCAATATATGCGTATTCCTTGAATTTTTCAAATGTTTTTACGCTATAGAAAGATGGATCATCGTCAGAAACGCCGAAAAAAGATCTTTTTGACGCATACACCATTTCAAGCCAAAAAGGCACTTTAATAATTTGCCCCTTCCCAGAATTACCGTGCTGTGCATGTCTGATTATGACACAGACAAATCTAGAAACGAACCACGCAACTACATAATTGAGGTAGCTATGAGGTAATTTCCTATTTTTGTATTTGCCTGATATTATTACTGCACAGCTCTGTTTGCTCTCTGTAACAGGCTTAACATGCGTTGCAAGAGCAGGTCATCTATAATCTGAATGAACACCACTCTGGCAAACCGGATAGCACGTAATTTGCATACTATATTTGAGATTTCACGAATCATATCTACATAAGATAGTGAAAACAGATAATATACGCACGCGCATATAATGCACATCTTAGCAAATCAGTGCTGAGCAAAAAATCTTATAAAGCATATACTTGCAGAATAACGAATTCATGAAATCAGATTAGAATTTTTCCAATGACAATAGCAAGAAAAAGCAAGCACAAAGAAAGGTTGTCGCTAAATTCGGAGCGAGCGAAAAACTATGCTTTGTTGTCGCAACTGGATCACTTCCAACAGACTTTGTCACTGATCTGTTCATGCGTTCAATGAAAGTCGTACTTTCAACTGAACCATCTTGAAAACTCGACTTATTATTTGCCATGTTGAAAATTTTGGCATTGGTACTCTTGATACGGCTATTTTGAAAATTGCGCTTATCATTAAACGAACCCCAGACGCTGTCGTCGTTACAAAGATCTCGCTTGCACATACAAAATTTGGTCTCGATCGGGACGCTTTTTGCGGTGGGATCCAGGGAGGGAAAAGGATTTTGCCAGGGCACTTCCAAAGATTCGTGAGCGCCGAAGCAACGAGCAGATGAATCAGCTTCTAATGACTGTATTTCGATATCGCTATCATCATAGCTAAAATTCAATCCTCCTATGTTTAAATCATCCGCAGCCGAAGAGGGCTCGCCAACGTAACAACCACTCATCAAAAATTCGATCACAAGACGACTAACCTGCATTTAACGAAGATTGGTATGAAAATAGGTATGTATTCTTTACTAGAGTTAGTAGGAGTAAATACAGAAAATAAGTTGCGTCAGAAATCCGTAAAAACGGATTTAAAAAGACCAGATGTTTTTAAAACGTGCTGAAATCGTTTAAATAAGGTGCGGAAAACAAGTTTAATTGAAAAATGACAATTGTTTTCCGAAATATTCTGGGTTTTACCGCTAAATTCGTTTTTTCATGATTTAGCACTTATACATTAAAGTGATGGTTTTATACTTTTTTCGCTAAAAAAATAATCTTCCGCGTCATTTCCGATATGCTGATGACGAATATGCTTAACTTTTTGATTGAAGATCTTTTTTTGCGATATATGTTAATTTATGCGAATTCTCGTCCAAACGTCTATAAGTTGACCTAAGCAGCTATATGTCGACCTAAAGCAGGAGTAATACTGACCTAAGCAGCCTAAATTCTCCTTATCTATTACTAAGCCTAAGCCCAAGAAAAATTAAGAGAAAATCGATTCACAGGATAATTGTTAAAACTACCTATTCTTAAGCACTGTTGAATTGTGAACTTTAGAGCCCTATAGCTCCTTCAATATTAGACGGATTTTCATAAAACTATTCTTTCGGCGCCTTATTTTAAATATTTTTGCAAGTCCTGTAGGTAACAAATCCAAACTTCCAAACTAGTTTTTAACAATTTCTGACGGAACCCATATTCTGCACTTTAGCCTTAGCACACATGTTTGTGAGACGAACCGGGATATGCGCAGATAAATAAATAAATAAATAAATATAAACCAGAATTCAATTTTCAATTCCGACAAAGCATTAACCGGAACGCTGTATAGAGTAAATTATTATTTGTGATTTATCGATAAAACTACAATATCCTTGAACACACTGATCTGCATGACTGTCAGACTATTTATTTTTATACTTCGCATTATAATTTTGCAATGGATGTAATAACGTAAATTATAAAAAATTATAAGTAATTTATCTCTATATTGACTGTTATGTATTTCCAATTACGTTTCGAAGATGGCGGAATCAGAAAAATTATCTGATTTTAAACGGTGCCAATGCACGCAATTTTTACTTCTACCAAATTGTCGACATTTCCTAATTTTAGTCAAAACTGATAGTCAAATAAACAAACAATTATTAACATACATCATTGCTTTTCCCCGAATTTCGGCTGATATTCATCGACAACCAGCCGGACAAGCATGAAAATTCGCTGACAGAGCAATTTACCGCTTCCAAGTGACATAAAGCGGTCGCTTTCAAAATCGAATAATTCAGCGGAATAGGTAGCAAATATACGGAACTTTGGTTAGAAAATTGACGCGAATTAGAACATCGATAACAGTTTAAAACCGAAAAATTTTCGATAGACGACCAACGAGCAATTAGTGAAAGAAAATTCAGTATAATCCACCGACTCATTTCGAGCATGAATTCAAAGAATAAAAAAGTTCATGAATTGAGCATAAAATGAAAATATTATCGCTATCGATGAGCATACCTAAAAATGAAATTAAATTTGCAAGACAGGTAAAAGTCAAATAGAACAGGATGACCCAACTAACTATCCAACATGTTTTTTCTTAATAACTTCCTCAATTCTTATTATTTTTTAACGATTTTTTAGGTAAAGTTAGAAGCTTCAATAGGAAGACAAGGTTTGATCGTTTTTGATTGTTCATGATGTAAACTGCAGAAGTTAGTGAAAACCTCATATTTTTGATAGTATTTCCTTTTACAACTAATGTATTTTGCGATCAATGCATATCCCACGATTCAAGTCACTCAAGCAATAAAAGATAATGAATTTTTAGTATCTGAATGCTTGGAATCAGAAAATAAATTGTTGAATGGGTGTACACAAGTTCATGAGAAATTTCGGGCAAAAGTCAATACGACAATTTTTGCGTAGCGAAGAAAAGTTATATGTAAGAATGCTATATTTTGTAGCGTGTATAACCCTATCACGCCAAACTTTCTCAGTCGATGACCTATTGGACCTGTACTTGTTCGAAAAACTTTTTTAAAATATTAAGAATTGATTGACCTACCACGAGATAACGGTTCCGATATTAGGTGGAACAGCCTGCAAAAACAAAGGTTTACACAAACTCTGTAGCTTACACAAGTAACAAGCAAACGCAATCAAACCGTGTCATTCAGCTTGCTATTGGACCTTCCAACTATGTCCGGAAAATCGTCGGAAAATATTAAGAATTCGCTGAGTTATTCCGGAAAAACAGGTTGGACAGTTAGGTGATCACCCTGTAAGTATCAAATTAAAATACTCTCGATGGAGGAATAATGTTATGTTACTCAGGATAAATAATCAGGCAATTACATATGTATATTTTTCGTCGAAAAAACGCACAATTTTTAAACAGTCGAAAATTTTGCACCCGTCTTAGCGACATAAAGTCAAAGACATTTACATTTGCTTACAGAAATGAAAAGACACAAGCGGTCTGTTTGGGGGAGGAAGTTTATAAAATGTGCCGAAATTAGAGGAAAATATGTCAAATTTACAAACAATTTTTCAAAATTAAACAATTCTGCCGGGATGAAAAATATTTTGCAGTGGTGAAATTTTTTTGCAAGGGTGAGCCCAAATACCATACATGGTTGGTTAAATTCACTACATAGTTTTTCATTTAAAGTTGAATCGAATTATGTTTAACAAAACTAAGTGCATTGGATGCGATTCCGAAATGCAATATACGGTCAAAAAATAAAGTATCTAAGTATTAAATTGACTAAAATAGTCATACTCTAAACCAGTTAGGATCTTGCAATCACGAGCAAAACTTGCGAGGCAGTTAATAAAAAAATTCCTACAGTAAGGAACTTTAAGCTTTTATTCAATGCTACTATTGTAACTGAACTGAAATGTTAGATTAAAAATTTTAGGCACAACATAAGTGCATTACTAAAAAATTAGAGGCCAAGCAAAATGAACGATTTAGTTAAATAATCTCAAAGTGCATCAAATGTAAACTAACAGCGCCATTAAGTATAACTATAACGAGCCGGATTGCGAAGCACTTGCATAAATTAAATTACGACCGCAGAAAGACGAGGGATGACATACAGTCATACCAAATCGACCGCTGACATATGACGAGAAATATGTCTTATGAAGAACATGAAGCACGATTCGTGCAGCCAATCACAAACGAAGCACTCCTTAGACACATGAGCATGATAAAAAATTTATGCGTCAATGTATACAAATTTAATTAGATGGCGCAATGCAATATCGAAAAAAGTATAATCAGGCGAATATTCTAAAGAGACAAGCTTATATTTTTATGAACTGGGCGCATAAAAAATCAATCAAGCGAACAATATGAAATCTTAGCGCAGGTGATTACGTTTTTTGGCCCTTTGATGGCGCTAATAAAGTGCCACGGGAACAAATGAAAAAACAATTCTGGTTTATTCAGTAAAGACAGCGAGGCAAACAAGGGTGGCAATTACAGCTCAGCTATGTAAGTATCACGGAGAACTGGGTGCGTTGTTGAGTGTGGCCGAGTTTAATGTTTACAGCTTGGAAAGCAATATATCTTATTTTAAGGGTCATGCAATAACAGTTAAACCGATAACTTATTAATTGTTGAATGACGGATAAAATTCAACGTTAGCAAAAAATCTGAAGCCGATGCGCAAATTACATTACAGAAGACTGTCATGGATACAAGCATACAATACATCTGTATATGTACATTTATATGTAAGCAACGCATCTTCCTGTCAACTTGATACTTTTCTGCCTACAATAAAACTAGCTTGAAATGAAACCCCACAGCAGCTATAAAAGTTGTATCATGTCAGTCTGCACACAGCATAGGGGCGAGGTGAGATGGGTATTATGAACCCCTACCTAATGTCTTGGAAGATCAAGTGTATACTGTCGGGCGATTTTGAGAAGATGGAAGATGCTGCAAGACAATTTTTGAACTTACTGCGGAAAAAGGGTTGAAAATTCTATCTGAAAACGTTAAAAATATGAAAATTTTCCAGCGCTCTGCGCCATATTGATAAATTAATGTATTTTTCATCGTTAAAAACCCATAAATCAGCTAAACATATCTAATAAAGGTCAAGAAACCTAGTTTACTGCACATAACGTGCTGCGGTACCATATAACAGTAGCCTAAAATTTACATGTACAGACACACATTCCCATAAAGGGGTGAGGGGAGTATTACCTCCAACTCAGGGTCCGAGACATGAATCAGTGTGAGACGATTTTGAGCTATCATATATTTTCTGCATGATTTTTTGGTACAAAAGCAGCGAAGGTATTAAAATTTTTTCAGCGCTTCGCGCCGACTAGTACATTTCTGTTTTGTTTACCCATAAAATACCTAGAATGAACTTGAAATGACCTGAAAAATCAAAATTTTCGATGAATTCTCATGTTTTACTTACAAGAGTGACGAAACTAGTCAGAATGGGACAAAAAGTAGTTAAGAATGCAGTTTTTCACATTAAAACTTGCTATATAGGATGTTTTAGCCATTTTTCATATCAGGCCTGCAAAAAAAGCTTGACTCTAAATTTAGTGGTCCTAAATTTTGGGATTTCACCCCCTAAACTTACGACCTTGGGAAACTATGGTACAGAGTATGCATTGACTTTTTGGGACCGTTTTTGTACATGTACAAAAACAACTGATATTTATGCACTCGTGCTTACTTCAACTGAGAGAGGTCAACATATTCATATTTTTTCTTGTAGTTTATTAGATTGTATTCACCTTATTATTTATTTTATTATAATTCAGCATACAGATCTATATTTTATTAATATTTCTTGTCATGCAGAAAACTTTTAAATTTTAAACTTTTAACCTTCATTTTACCTCATTTTTCGCAGAAAATTTTCCACTACCCTTCAAATTGATATAAACGTAGCGCAAAAATTACCAAAAAGCCGATTTTAATATATTTCCAGCATTTTTGAGATAAACGATTGATTTTATTCGCATAATACGCCGCAATTTCGCATCACTTTCCCCAAACAATTCGTCTTTGCCCTTCATTCACGAGTCAAGTGACTACAGCAAAGCCCAAAGTGCATAAGTGGTCCAAACTACCAACAATACGTGCCCTACATTGCAGGTATGCGTTGAGCCAGATCAAAAAGAGGGAGGCAGTCGAAGAAAAATATGAAATTTTTAGCTTTTTGCACGCCAAAGCGGACTCAATAAACAGAAATATTTTGCTGATTCAATGACGCTATTAGCTTGAAAAGAATTACGCTCTTGCTGAAATTGATTTTGACCACTTCTAGTAAGAAATTAATATTTTCCATGCGTTGCTATGCTTTCCACAGGACTATTCCTTTTGTTCATATGAAAAATTTATACCCAAATCGCCAAATGTGTGCGATTCGCCCCAAAAGAAATCTACTCAAGAATTCAAAGCACAGTACCTAAGTATCCTCGAAGAATTCATCAAAAAATTCTTTCATTTTTATGAAAATGGCTTGTTTTGAACTAGGCTTGGCTGCTTTCCTGAAAAACTGAAGCGAATGCCATCTTCCAAACGACCACAGATGTAAGAGGGATAACGATCCTTCAAAACCAGAAAATTTTTAAACCTTCTCCCCGATTTAAAAAAATGAATTTTGGGCCGTTTTCAGGTGTTTTCTAACCGTTTTTGGGGAAAAATGGGAAGTCATTAACCCCCTCCCCCATAAATCGCCGAGAAACTCAACCCACACTTTCGAGCCTTTACATGGATGTAAACGACTGTACTACTGCACTACAGTACTTACGTAACATATATCAATTGTAAGCAGACATGTACAGCATGGGAATTCTGGGAGAGTGGGGGAGGTGAAATCCCAGAGTGCCTTTTTTGGGCCTGAAAAATGGTGGGTACGCGTCAGAAACAACGTTTTTTGGCGTTTCTGACGATGCTCTATCTCTCAAGAGCATAAAGACGTTACAATTTCGAAAAAAATATATTTTTTAAAAAGTCGGATCAATTAACAAAATACATATAGTCAAGACAAATCGCAAATTTGACACTTTGAGCAATTAAATAGCTAAAAACCTCCTATTCAAGCTAAACCAATAAAAACGATGTAACTGAAGCCAAAATGAGGTTTAAGAAAGCATCTCTTCGACGAATTTTTAGGGAAATTTAAAAAAAAACTCCCGAGAAATCGCGAATTAAGGGGAGGGTTAAAATCCCCAACCCCCAAGATCATGTATGGTTGTAAGTTTGTAACCTTTGAACATTTACAACAGAATTTAAATCTGATACGCTATAATAGCAGCAAAACCAAGTTACGAAAATAAGAATGCCAAACAACATTATATGATGCAATGCATAATTTTCCATTATATTCCATATAAACGTGGATATCATATTATTCTATAACTGTATTTATAGCTGAATCATATGTGCTGAAAAAGCATGCAGTTTTAAAGCTCTTCGACGCTCTTCATGTATGATAAACAATTTTGCCAAGGGCATTAACAATGAAAGAGACGATAAGCATTTACGAATCTTCTGTAAGTAAAATAGTTCAAACGTGTTCTGATTTTAAGAATACCGCTGTCATCAATTTCTGCAAACAGTGCCATAATATTAGAGACTTTACGACAACCCAGAAAATAAACATGCAAATTGAACGACGTTTATTCTGCTGAATCACTGATATACATACTAATCACCAACCAAACTCTTAAATTTGTTAGTATGTAATGTACAGCAATAGAGTTCTAGGGGTCAACCCCAAATAATTTTATGTTTATCAAGTGCCCTTTTTGTGCCTAAATCCGATGGGCATACATGTAACAGGGGGGATGGGGGATCCCCCACCCAAAGTCGGACGTCCCCCTATCCCCCAAAGCCAGACAATTTTTGACCCCCTGATTTTTGGAAAAAAATCAAATTTTTTGGCTGCTTTTGGGCGTTTTTTGCCCGTTTTTACCAGAAATTGGAGATAATTTTCCACCCCCTAAAATGACCGGGACCCCCAAATTTCGAGCCGTTACATGTATGCCGAAGGGTATGCGTCAAAAAGATATTCTGACGTTTCTGACAACGTTCGTCCTTTCTAGAACATGAAAACCAAAAAAGTTAAGAAAAAGTATCTAAATTGAACAAAACATGCATTGTAAAAAAATGAATAAATGGCACAGAACAACAGGAAAATCGACGCTTTTGAAAAAAAGATCCCAAAATGCTGAAAACAGCATATTTTCTACGATTTTTTTGCAAATCTAGAATTGCAGAATATACAGATTGATTTAGAAAACCTGTGTGAGGCGGATGCCGTTCTGGCAAAATAAGGCTGGAGAGCATGAGAACATGGGTGCTATCGGATTCCAGCCAACGATCCGAAATCCAGCGCACGAGATATTGAGAAGGCATTGGTTCCGAAAGAGGCACGGTGAACATCAGCTGCTGCATTTCCTTCTTCACTACCTTGAAAAAGTCGAAATTATGACAAAATTAAGTCGGTCTATCATATTATCCTGATTTATGACCAAATAAATAAACTTAATTTAAAAAAGGAATATTAATTAAACAAAGCTGCACAGAAGCACGTGAAAACGATATGCAGAAATTCTCAGAAAATTTTATGAAAACACGGAAAAAACCCGAAACATGAAAACAAAGACAGTATACATGTACACGGGCGTATGCAGGATTTTTTAAGGGAGGGGCGGTCCAAAATTTGTGATTCTCTCGCCGGGGCACCAAATAAAAAGCATTTTTTGACGTTTCCGAACATGCTCTATCCGTTGAACTCATAAAATCTAACTTTTCGAACGTTTTTTGGCCCCGCCTGGCTAAAACAATGAAAAATAACGATCCTACGTCGCGAAGCGCCGAAAACTTCATGCCAATTTTCATGCATTTCCTTACCTTTCCAAAATTATTTCTAGGCTAAGGGAGGGGCGGTCGCCCCCCACCCTGCGTACGCCCATGCACATGTATATATGCTAAAACTAATACATAAAATAATATTCAAATGAGTAGAATTGAACACATTATTTTTCAAAGGCCCTAAACTTAACATGTCATTGGTAATAAATTACATGAGCAGGCCCGTAGCCAGTTGGGTGAGGGGCAGTTGCCCAACCCCGAAACGGACAATTTTTCAAAATTCTTGAAGTGCATTCAAAAGACCGCCAAATTAGGTTTTCTTGCGTACTTCTCAGCTATTCAGCGCCCAATGCAATCAAACCCGTATTCGGGATCCACCCAATGGAGGGGGCGGACTAGTGTTTTTTTTTGTACAAGGTCCGTTTGTACATGTACAAAGATAGTCCCCAAAAGTCTTTGCATATTTTGTGCACACAAATTTTTGGGTACCTACTATAATATGGTACATAAGTGATTTTAGTGTAGTAAAAACAGAGTTGTTCGACTTTTGGTAGTGTATTTTAGCTAATTTCTGGTTCTCTAAGGGCAAAAAACACTAAGAATTGTCTTAAAACGGCGCGAAGCGTCAAAAAATTAGACATTCTATCTTTTGAAATGCAATTTCTGTCATTATAAAGATATATAGAACATACATACAATTACTCATTTCAGCGCGAAGCGCCGAAATTTTTTGGGAATTTTAGACCTTTTCGGCAATTTTTGTCTTCCCAAAAATCTTTGTACATGTACAAAGATGGTCCCGAAAAGTTTTTGTACATCGGAAAAAATCTTTGCCGAGTACAAAAAACTATGGGCGGACCCGAGATAAATTGGTTTAATCTCAAAAATTTCATTGTAATAGCTGATAAAAACAGCGTTTTTTAAGACTTTTTAAAAATGCACTAGGTTTCCATTAAGATTGTAAAAGTTTTTCAACAAAAAATTTTCTTCTCTTAATAGGCTGCGAAAAGTGACGTTTTTGGCTGCGCTAAGGGCAAAATTATGGAAGAAAATACTTCTCATATGGTGAAAAATTCGAAGATTTTCTAACAAAGAGATGCAATTTTCACATCCTTCTGTGCATTATTTTACCTATCAAAATTATTTTTTTCAGTCAAGGGGTGCCTTCTCTAAATAAGGTTAGGTTAAAGGTTAAAGTAGGCCTAGGTACCCGAAATCAGGTATCGCCCGCACACCAGAATCGTGTTACATCGCTAGATACCGCAAGGAGTCGCGACAGGGCCTTGCTAATTATTGTGTTTCGTCAAAAAAAAAATAAAAAATTCTAGAATCTTTCGAGCAAAAAAGCTTATCAAAATAATACTTTATTGAGGGTTTCAAAGGTTTTTTTTTCTTCAAAAGTTTCAAATTTTCAAATCAAATATAACTCATCAAACGGACCAACGTTTTTTTTTGTGAAAACTGCATTGGAAATGCTTATCGTCTTAACAAATTAGATCCTGGTTATTTGAGTAATTATTCAAATTTGTTAACAAATGACTTTTTCATTTGTTATTTCCTCATTTTCTCAATTTAAAAATTTATTCTTAAAAAAACAAGACAGATGTTTAAAAACTTCCGCATTTAAAACGCCAACTACTTCTGTTTATGTATGTATGTACCTGATAAATGCTATTTTGATATACATATTTAGAATTGTAAAAGGGAGAGAAAAGAGCTAATATGATCGCCTCTACTGAACTAGAAAGCACAAATTACTTAACAGCTCTTTTACAAAAGAATATTTTATGATTCGGACACTTGTAATCGACTGAGTATAATTGACGAATGAAAAATAAGAATAGTTCCCCTAAAACTGAAAACAAATTTCGGATTCAAATATCAAGCATAAAAATGTAATTTTTTGGAGAAAAGCGAAGTTTAGAAATCTCTGCTCCACACATTTATATGCAAGACTAGAATAAGTCATCCATTTAATACGACAATATGTGTACGATTCAGTAAAATCTACTTTTGTACCTTCTATTTCTAACAACGAATCTTATCGCATGAACACGATGAGGAGAATATGATAGAAAATCTTGATATCCGATATTGATTTGAGTCAAGGGGCTACAGTCATACTCGTAGTACATGCAAATGAAAGGAGTGATGGCATAGTTTCCCAAGGTCGAAAGTTCAGCAGAGGGTGAAATCCCAAAATTTTGGACCACTAAATTTAGATTCTAGCCTTTTTTGCAGGTCAAATATGAAAAATGGCTAAAACTTCCTACATGGCATGTTTTAATGTGAAAAACTGCATTTTTTAACTACTTTTTGTCCCATTCTGACTAGTTTCGTCACTCTTGTAAGTAAAAAATATAAGAATTCATCGAAAATTTTGACTTTTCAGATCATTTTAGGTTCATTCTAGGTATTTTATGGGTAAACAAAACATAAATGTATTAATCGGAGCGAAGCGCCGAAAAAATTTAATATCTTCGCTGCTTTTGTACCCAAAAATCATGCTGGAAATGTTCGATAGCTCAAAATCGTCCGACAGTGATTTGAGTCTCGGACCCTGAGGTGGGGGTAATCCCCCTCACCCCCTATGAGAATGTGTGAGAGATGGGATTATTTATCACGCTCTGAAGAGTCGAACAAGTACATACAAAGGAACCCCAAGATTTTGAGCAGATGATGGAATCTTTTCAGCATTGTTTTTGAGCGCAAACGCAGTAAGGATGCGAATTTTTTCGGTAATTTTTTGTCTTGTATTGCCCAAAAAGCGCTCAAGATCGTGTCAGAATAGTCCAAAAATCGAGTTTTCCGAAAGGCGGTTTTAGCAATTTTTATCATCCGACTAGCTAAAGAAAGTGCGATGTCTAAATTTAAGGGATTTACCCCCCCTCTTCCTCCCGCCGACCAAGACCTTCTGCATTTGTGGCCAGTGTACTTTATAGTAAATTTTTCGACAATCGCGAGCTTAAAATCAGGCACGTAGCTGGTTGTCCTATTTTGGGGGACCACCACCAATTCAGGGGGGGACTAAGCCCAAAAATAGCACGAAATAACGTTTAAAGTCCTATTTTCTGAATTTTGGGGGTCCGAACCCCCCCATTCCCCTCAGAGATACATGCCTGTTTAAAATATAGAACTAACCTGCTTTTTAGTAAGTAAAAATTCTTCCCGATGGTACATAAGGCTAGATTCGGGGTCTTCGACCCAAATATGGAAGATTTCGACGCCTCGGCCGTGAACGCGATCGTCCCAAACGTAATCGGGTGTGATTTCTAAGTAAACTCGCAAAACAGACCGAGTTATCGGCTGAACACGAGACTCCAATCCGAGCAAAGGTAGCCGGGCCATGGCTGCCTTTATTTCGCCGCCATTCGAGTGCGTCATGTGCCCTAAGAAATTAGCGCAGAAAATAACAAAAGATTAAAACTTCCCGTAGATCGAAAAGAAAAAGTTGACTCAATTTTTAATTTAATTTTAATTTTTAAAAAGAGCCTTTTTTCGGATGAAAATCAATGGGTACACGTCTAAATTCTGTTTTTTGACGTTTTGGACAATTATCGCTCCGCCTAAAAAATGAAAGCGTAGGAAATTTTAAATTTGAAAAAGTAGAGTACACAGTCAAGGAATAAGTATACGACGAAAAATTGAAACTTTTGGGTCAAGAGTTGGCTAAAAACGCTTTAGAAAGCACATTTCTATGATTTTTCTGTTGAAAATCGACGATTCTGGGGTTAGCAGCCATTTTTTGTAGTCAGTAACTATTCTGGGTGGGAAAGTCAAATCCATCCCCAGAACACGCATCATGGTTGGGAGTAAAAAGAGGGAAAAATTGCTCAGAAGAAAATTATGGAAAGTACATTGTTAAGCCGAACGAATGGAACTGCTTCATTTTTTTGCAACAGTTTTTGGTGACTTACTCAATTATAAAACGACGAGATCGTTTACAAAGTCCTGCACCAATGAATTCAACGCAATTAAAATAATTTGTGTTGACAAATCCAGAGTATACGCATACATGCATAGCATAGGAATAGTAGGGGAGAAGCCAAATTTTTTTCAATGTAACGTTTTGGGCTAAAAATAAAGAAAAGGTCAAAAAATTATTTTTTGGCGTTCCTGACTCTTCTTTCTTCCAAAAAATATATATTGAACAAAAAGTTGATAAAATTAAAAAATATAGTGAATAAATAACATACGTAGTTGATTAGCGTTCAAAGCCTAAAAAATTGGCACTTTACATCTGAAAGATCGCTAAAAACGCTTGAAATAGGATATTTTCTATTATTTCTCAGGAGGATCAAAAACTCGAAGGAGGTCGAATATTTTTTTGCATTCGACGAAGGTTGAACAACTCTTTACTGGGGTGTCCGACATCACGTGCAGTACGACGTTATCTTTTTTATAACTGATTAAAAATGGTTATCAGAGAAATGAACTTACATATAGAACTAAATGACTTGCTTCCTTTAATTAATCAAAATATAGCAGTCAATTAAATTTTACATTCACATCTAAAAGCACACATAGCGAAGCACTGTGCAAAGGTTCCTATAAGCATTAAAATGATAATATAGAATGAAGACGCTTAAAGTTGATTATAATCTTATCTAATCAATTATTGTTGCAATATTATTAAATCTATAAACGCTTACCAATAATACGTGTAAAAAACAAAGAGGTATAAATAGGATATAATGCAATTATAATATTATAATTTTTTATTAAAATAAATACTTATGTACATGATTATTAAATTACGTATATGCAATGTGATCCATGGATTGAAGGATTGAAAATTACATGATTATATTTAACGATTAAAAGCAAGAAACTTGAGCATCCTACATATTTTCTCCTTTCTATATAAGATGCAGGCACGCATCTTTGGGGAGAATGGGGGGTTCGGACCCCCAAAATTCAGAAAAATTGGGAAAATAGGACTTTTTAAACGTTATTTTGTGCTATGCTATTTTTGGCCTTTTTGGTCTTAGTCCCCCAAAATAGGACGGCCAGCTACGTGCCTGAAAGATGACTCGCTATAAGTCATTCCATTATAACCGATCAACATATCATACCAAGCTCATCGGCGGTCATTTCTCTGATTCTATCGATACTTAATCGACGCGATTGCAATTTGTCAACCGTTTCGAATCGCAGCAACGCAGGCACCATTTGCATTAAGGCATGATGATTTAGCCAAAGCCTCTGTTCGACGCACTTGCATAAGTTTAATATGCGACCGGCCAGAAAAGCGTTATTCCGCCGCAGGGCCATGTCAAAAAGCGCGCGCAAAATACGCCCTGTATTCTGTTGAAAAGCAGGACATAAGTCAGATTCGTGATTGAATGTAAAGAATGGGAATTCTACGGCCAGCCCTAATGAATTTTTCTAAAAGAGTCTTTTATTGAAGAGAAAATTTTGAAAAGCTGAATAAATTTAAACGAAATTTAACTATTCGGTGCTCAACGAATCGATATTTTTGAGTCAAATCGCTTAAGACATCAAATTTTGGTAAAAATTTGTAAAGTCTCTAAAAGTCGATGGAGGACCAGCAGCATGTTGAGGCGGAAGTTTGCAGCCACTTTAAGCAAAGCATCTAAATTTCTCTAATAAACGTTATGATCAGAATCGAAAATAAGACACAAGTTTGTAAATTACAGAAAGATTTCACTTATTAAAATAATAGAGCAACACTTTGATTTAATTTCATTAAATCGACCTACTGTAGATATTTTAAAGCATAGCTTTGTAAAATAAGACATTGATCTTATTCACAGAACGAAAATACGAGACAGCCAAAAGTCGATATCTTCTATTTAAAATTATGTAAAAAGTCGAAAATCCTGTCCTGAAGTGAAGTCTAAATTCTTACATATATGTGCCCGGAAAAAACATTACTTGTCTTTCTGAATCATGCATTTTTATTTAAATTCAATATGCAAATGTGTTTTGTAGCAGACGTAGTAGACGTAAAGTGCTCGCCACGAAATTCCAACAATAAAGAACCGATTGAGTTTATTTAGGAACGCCTTTCCACGATCTAATCGCCGGAGAGGTAAAGAGTATCCTGACATGCTTTACTTTAAGAAAACACGACCTAAATTACGCAAAGCGCTGTTAGCTTAAAGAAACGCGACCTAAACGCTTTGATCGGACTGTTTACAACTCAGCGCTCGCTCGTAGAGCATATTAATCATAAGTAGAGCGTCAGCGCGTACCAATAATACATATACTCGGCCACCTTTTTTTCTTATATGTTTATCACAGCGAGTGCGATAACGATAAGCAATAACGTGCGATAAGCAATAACGGTACATATCTGGGACGTGCGCTTTTTAAAAATAGATAATAAAAAATGTTACTTGCCATTTTTTATTTATTCCCACTCAATAACGAGTTAGAATAAGTGTGTAAAGTGTAAAGTGAAAATTCAAATGATTCGCGGAGAACCAATTTTTTCTAAACGTTGCCCTTGGTTTGTGGGTTACGAATCTGACTTCAAAATTTCTTTGCACTCAATGGTTGTTGCGCAAGAGTGTAAAGTATGCAGTTTTTTGTTTGCCTGTTAAGAAGGTTACAACTCAGTTTTGCATTCTATTTAGTCTGGCTGGTTTTGAAATGTAGACAATTAAAAAATCTCGAGGTGAGTTTTTCAATTTTTTTCTTAAAAAATGATAGTTCTAAAGTAATAAGCTATTTAGTGTAAAGAGTCTAGGGCGAAAAATAATATAGTACGCCAAATTCTACGAGTAGGCGGAGTGTGATAATTATGTTAAAATGTCCAGTCCCAAGTGTTACACGGCAACATTTATTTCGCTTATTTACACCCAATATTGCGTTAAAAGTGCAGATGTAAAGTTTAAAGCGAAAAGCTTTTTACGCCTAGAGCATTGCAGATGGTAAATTTTTTAAAAAATGTTCTACATACGTACGTAACATCAGAAAACGAATCTGGCGTTCAAACTTTTCTACAGTCAGTGGTTGTTGAGCTGTTAAAGGGATGGAATTTGAATTGTGCACATGTTTGCTAATGCCAATATCTAACTCCGTTGAGGAACATTTTTCAAGATACAAGCAAATTACTTCATAATAATAATAATAATATCTCATGCGCCGTCCTTATCAAACCGATTCAAATATTTTTTCCATGTTAAAACCATCAACCTTATGGCTGTCCATTTTTGAAATATATGCAGCTCATAAATTTTCTTTAATTGTTTGCATTTGCTGACACGTCGATCGGATAGTTTATTTGTGGCTGGAATCGTTCATGTTGCCTTGCTCGACGACTAATTTCCGTTGTTTTCTTGTGCATTCGTCTATTGCATGCGATTTTTAGCGGCCGACATATCATTGCAATGGTTTCACACACTGATGTTTTGTTGTCATGCCTGGCATTCGCTTGCTGCTTCCGTCGATGCAGAATTTTGTTTTTTATTAGGTTAGTAGCGTCATTCAATTAAAGTAGATTTTAATTAAATAAATTTTCTAACTAGCATTGTTAACTTTCTCTCAATGTCATCATTTACAATTGAAGCTATAACTGTAGAAAAAAACTGAAAAATGTTGCAATTCATCTTTGCTTACGCAAACTCTGATTAAACTTTTCTCGAGTATTGCTGGTTTGACATACATTAAGATATTATTAACTTTAATTTTTAAATCGATCAAACGGTCACTTTTACGTAGATTTTTTAATCTCTTTATAGTAGGTTAGATTTCCTTTTTTACAACGAAGATGCAATGTTTAAGAAGAAAATCATGCTAACAAAAAGTAGAATACTAGCAAGAAAAAATGCTCCGATAGAGCAAAAAGGTGAACATACTTGGATTTCTTCATTGTTAAGGATGTAAAAGGAAGTTACTAGGATTTCTTCATTGTTAAAGATGTAAAGGAGGTGACTAGGGTAAATTTCCCTATATGCGCAAAAGCCATAATAATGTGCTAAACAGTCAAGCTTCCTCTAAACAATGCACAAATCGAAGTATATTCTGCGGCCTGTGAAAAATCGAGTTTTAGTCACAAAACATTTTTCACTGTTTAGCGAAGAACCATTGAAAAGCTTTCCTTGTGTTAAATAATCGATTTACAATTTATTTCACGAAACCTCACCTTCCAAATTGCTCTGACGGAAAAAAAATATGGAAGTAAATTTTACACATCCAGGCCAACTCAATTCAATCAACAGAAACAGGCATAGGCCGCAGAATAAAATTCGATTTTTGCACTGTTTTAGAGGAAGTCTAACTGTTTAGCACATTCTTTATTTTCGCGCATATAGGGAAATTTTCCCTAGTCCCCTCCTTTTACATCCTGAACAATGAAGAAATCAAAGTATACTCAGCTTTTTTGTTCAACCAAAGCATTTTTTCTTGCTAGTATTGATTATACCCGTGCAATTCAATGATATTGTGTACACAATGCGCGCACACGCACTATTATCACGCGTCTATTTAAGAACGCGCGCTGAGTCGTAAACGATCCCACCTGAGCGTCAAGGTCGCGTTTTCTCAAAGTAAAGCATGCCAAGATACTCTTTAGATCTCCGGCGATCAGGTCGTGAAAAAGCGTTCCTATATATACTCAACCAGTTCTTCATAGCTCAAAGGTGCCTTATTAGGCCCACAAATGGCGGATGTTCGTCAGAAACATCGTTTTCGGTGTTTCTGATGCTGCTCTGTCTTTCTACAGCATAATAAAAACATTAAAAAAATTCATAAAAAAGTAAAAAATTCGGATATATTGAATGGAATATAGTCCTAAAACGAGCATAAAGTCGCGAAGCGCTGGAAATTCTACACTTTTGAGCAAGTAGATAACCAAAAAACCCTTGAAGCAGCACCTTTTTTAAGAATTTTTGAAAACTTTAGGAAAATCGCGAATTCCGGGCGTGATATAAAAAAATTTCGAACATCTCTGAAATCTCTGAGGGAGAATCCTTCTGGTAGGGCTAATTCCCTAACCCCAAACAGCATGTATGCATACATGTAACGGCTCGAAATTTTGGGGGGCCCCGGCCATTTTTAGGGGGCAGGGTAGATGACCTTCAACTTTTGACTAAAAAACGGCCAAAAAAAGACTAAACACGGCCAAAAAATCGGATTTTTCCCAAAAATCGCGGGGGGGGGGGTCAAAATTTTCTGGCTTTGGGGGATGGGGGACGTCCGGCTTTGGGTGGGGGATACCCCACTGCCCCTTACATATATGATGCATGGTCAAGATGCTTGAAGAGAATAAATCGTAATTTTTCAAGAAAGTATAAGATTCGGAGCAAATAGTATATTTACCTTAATATGCTAGTTACCTGAACAACATAAGATAGATCGGATATCAACGAAAAACTATCAATAAAAGCGCGCGAAATGTGACTCTGGATCAACACATTGACTTTGCCGTGCGTATTTTCCACCCCGCCTGGAACTGGCAAGTGACAAGTGTGGTACAATGTTTCCAGTTCGTCCATTTCGTCTTCTCTAACCTTCAAAATCAAAATATTAAAGTGACAAATAAAGGCCATTCATTATTCCAGGAGATCCATGATCGAGAAAAAATCACTGAATAGAAAAATTTTGCACATACGAGAACGTACAGGGTGTTTAAAAAACAACGATACCGCACTAGAAAACGTATATTATAGAAAACACTTTGAATTAGCAATTGAAACTTTGCAAAAATTGGCAATTGAAACTTTGTAATAGTGTAGTCCAATGTTCGCTTTCTTGTTTGATAAAAATTCATGACTTGAGAACGATTTCTTTTAAATCTTTTCCAAAACTCACATGGTTCGAATTTTGACGCAAGAATTTTGTGTAAAAATTTTCGCTCAAATAGTGAGATCTAATAGCTCATTTAGAAAAGTGAACAGAATTCGCATTCAAAATGCAGATTAGGAATATTGCACACTAAAAAGGCAAATTTTTGGGCCTGTAAACATCTGTCAGCAAAAATCAATGACTTCGTCGATCAATTTGTCTATCGTTTAAAAGTGACTGTCAAATCTGATAGAGAGCATTAAGATTAACACTTATTGTAACTTTACAGCAAAACATTTTAACTGCATCAAATAGAGTTTTTACGTTTGTTTTTATTGTTTGTTCCTCCGAAGTGTTAAATTTAAGCAGTCTAAGTGCATTGGTTACTAAATTATCAGCGGTCATCATACGTAGCTTTAGCAGAAAAGCCCTGAATTTAGTAGAAATCTTTTCCATATCATAAAATTTTTCTAAACAAGCAAGAAAACATTAAACCACACTCTTGCAAAGTTTCATCTGCTATTTTTATGTGTACGCTGCAGTATATCTATTTTAGCGCGGCACCGTTTTTATGGAAACACCCTTTTTATAAAGGTATCAGTCAAAGCTGAGGCCTCGAGATTTTGACCAGACGAAATTGGCTAGTTTTCTCGGAAAAATTTGAGTCATTAAGAGTAAGGGCAGCTTTATCTTAGACAACCTAGTGAATTTTGGCAATTTATACGCACCAAGTGGATAGAAATGCACCGAGAGCTAAGCTATGTACGATCAGCAACGGGTACCTGACAATTAAAACTTAAAAACTCGAAACAGTATAATTTACGTACATATGTATACAGGCCCGTATCCAGGATCCGGCCAAGAGGGGGCGGACCCAACAAAAATTGAACTATATCTCGGGAAATTCGTCGGGATAGCTCACAAAAAGTGCATATTTCGACGTTTCTCGGCATGCTCTATACATTGAGATGATAAAATTAGAACTTTTTCGAAAAATTTTTTCTTACTCAAAAGGTTATAAAAAGTGTCATTTTTGATCGCGATTGGGCCAAATTTATGGAAAAGACTTCACATCCGGCGTCGAAAATTTAAGATTTTGCGACAAAGACATGCGACTTTTATCTTTCCTTGCATCATCTTACCATTCAAAAATTTTTTCCCGGCCAAGGGGGCAAAATAATGAGTAATCAAGAATGCGAAAACACGAAAGCGAAACAGCCTGCAGCGATATGTATGAGTGCAATGCTGTACACATCCGACAAAGTATGGTGCGAATGCTAAATAAACGTAATGCCATATTGCCATAAAATGCTTAATGACTTACGAGTGTCATACATATCTATCATATTGATCATCTGATTTAAAAGAGAACGAAAACATTTAAAAATACGCAGTTCTGAATAAAGCACACAAACAAAAAATGAACGAATATAACTTTGAAAAAATAAATAAGTTGATAGAGGCGACGACATAGCCACATTGAACAAAGAATTTAACCGATTTGACCCGTACCTTGACCTCACGAAATTCTGTCGACTTAGAAACCAGGCCGAAAATTAAATCATCGGTCATAATATCTTTCAGTTCGTCGTTAATTATCTATAAAGAAAAAAGAGAGTTCATTTGTATGTAAATTTTAAAAAAATCAAGAAAACATCACTGCCAAATTTATACTCTATTACCAGCCCTCATTTGATAGTTAGTAACTTCAAAATACATAATACATCACTATACAGAAGAACAAGCATTGAGAATTAAGAATCTTCGACAGGCGAAGGCATCAAGGCTAATTTTTGATCAAAAAATTTATGTAACATTTCTTAGATCTATTCATCGTACTATGTAATATATATGTACATATAAACTATCATTACCAGCATGTGCAAATTTAGATTTTTTCGAATTTTCCCGATATAAATTTTAAAAAAAGTCCATGCCATCAAAAAATCTGCATGTAGTACGCTGACTTCATCTTGCTAAACGGCCTTCCAAAGCCCTTTTAAAACGTATTTCTGGACAAAACATATGCGATATCCGTTGAAAAATGATGAGAAAATTTGGCTGCAGTCTTCTAAGGCATGGAGACTACAGCAAAGCACCGAAAAAATTATCCTGCACAGTGTGCAAACATATTTTTTGGGGCAAAAGGTATATTTCACAAGTGAACAAAAAATCTGTTTGCACATTTTAAATAAAGTTCTTCAGAGAATTTTAATAAAGATCGATGTATACATACTTATACCCAATTCGTTTTTCTATGTACCTACCTCAACGGTTTCAGATTTGATATAAAAATAGCTCGCTATACGACCGATGTCGGTTGGATGAAATAAACCATCCCGTTCGTTGAATCGGATCATTCTGAATCGGTCCAACTTTTGAGCCACCGCTATGATCAATTTACGCCGATAGCCGAGCAAAGAAGTATCTTCCTGCAAATTTTTTAAATATTGTTCCTGTTGTTCAATTTATGTATGACCGAGCTTTTAATACGTACTTTCTTTTACATTTGTATATTGTAATTATTTTTTATTATTTATTATTTATTTTTTATTTTATTATTTAATGTTTTTTCGCATTATTCAATTTGAAAAGCCAAGAATTTGGTTATTTCATTTTTGTAAAAAGAACAACTTTCGTTTAAAATAAGACGCGTCAAAGTTCTAGGCACGTTAGGAGAGAACTGAATCGTTCAAACATTTTACTATTTCAAATAGTCTAATTATTTAAATTCTTCCACGAGTACCTAATAAATGCTATTTACACATATGGAAGTAATGCTCCGATAGATAGACACGATAAAAAAATGGTTTCCGATTCAATAGATAAATTAAACAAAATAAAGAGACCTGCAAATCCTTGTACGAAATGCCGTACACTAGAGGATTTTTTCTCATCCGTACAAACAAATATGTGTAACTAAGCCATTCAACTGCTTCGTCGACATTAGAAACAGTTCCTAACACAATCTAAACGAGAAAACAATGAGTTAGACGACGTTTCGTGCAAGCAATCATCATACATACCCCGAAATTTGTTACTTTAAATTTTACATGATTAAATTTTATATGATTTTTGCCCGTCAAAAGACGGGAAAAACCGCTATTTTGCGGGCGCAAAGTTGAGGACTTTAAGGATTCTTTCTGACACATAAGGAAAATTTTGCGTTCAACCCTGTCAGAAAATCCGGGATTCGTCATTGAAATAGCCTACATATACACGAGGATGATCAATAAAGGTATAGTTTTTTGGCCGCAATTTAGCTGCAGCAAAGTTTTTCTTATATTTGT
The DNA here is from genome assembly GCA_036768485.1 of Mermis nigrescens. Lineage (NCBI taxonomy): Eukaryota > Metazoa > Nematoda > Enoplea > Mermithida > Mermithidae > Mermis > Mermis nigrescens. Next base: position 3,952,158 of record JAVLUZ010000161.1, read on the forward strand.
ATTGTAGGGCTTACTTGATGTGCATGTTCCAAATTTCATAATTATTGTTCAGTTTTTCGTAGACATTCACTTTTCATTAATTGTACCTATCAATATTGGCCGAAAATTTAATTATTGAATAACAGGAAGTCATTTGGTACCTAATGCTCACGGGTCAAAAATCTACAGAAATTAATGTAGCCCCTGCTTTCGAAAGCATTAAAAACTGAACTGCAATTTACAAGGTACATTATCTTGGATGGGGGGTTTAGGGAGAGGCCCCCCCGCAAAATTTTTTTAATCCCCCAGAATTGTCGATTTTTTGTAAGTTCCCGAAAATTTTCGTAAACTTTGTCGTTTTTAGCTATCTATTTGCTAAAAAGTGCCAAATTTTGGCGCTTCGCGCCATTATACTCATGTTTTGACTATATTTTGTTCAATTAGTTCCGACTTTTTTAAGATTTTTTTCGAAAATTTTCAATGATTTTATGCTCTAGAAAGATAGAGCATAGTCAGAAACGCTAAAAAAACGATGTTTTTGACGCGTACCCACCATTTTTAGACCAAAAAAGGCACTTTATAATTTCACCACCCTCTGAATTCCCATGCTGCGCATGCATGGTGATCACCCAAGAAGAAATTCAATCTACTTATGATCTAATGGGAGAGACAGGAGAATTTAAGTGCCTCAGGTAGCCTAGATATTATGGTTAAATTATAGCTAGCATAGTAAATTTTAACAGTATATTTGGAATTGTCAGAGGTCTGCGCCCAATGGGAGCCCCATTTGTCGACGGCTGAGCAAAAGTATGATTGAGCTGAAAACATTTAGTTAGCACTTTTTCATTAATTTTAACAAGATACAGAAAGGTTTACTACGCATATACAATCTGATGATGAAGCACAGGTTTACTGCTATGACCTAAAAACCAAACATCAGTCAATTCAGCGAGTTGGGAAGGCATCAAGACAGCCATTGGAGATCAAGGCCTCCAAATCAGCCAGAAACGTGAAGTTTTCTTGGGATTTTCAGTCAATGTATTAATAAATGCCAACCGTTACTGCAAACTCATTGACTAGTTACAAAAATTAATCAGGAAAAATGGAAGGGGATGATATTCAAGGGAACGTTGATTTTGCACGATAATGCACCACCTCACAAAGCACGGCTTTCACTAGAAACTTTCGTGCAGATTCCGCCAGTTGGATCATTCAGCCTAATCTTCGGATTTTATGCCATTAGACATCGATGCCTCCCAAAAATTTAGGTTTTGTTTTAAGGAATGCAGGTTTTTGTATGATAAGGTGAAATCTGAGGTTGGGGGTCAAAGTTCAATCTATAGGCGAGATAGTATATAAAAGTGTAACGAAGGTTAGCCTAAGTGTCTGAACATGTCTGATGACTTTGCTGAAAATATAGTATTTGTATTGTCATACAGCTGTTTTTCACCAGGAGCTATACCTTTATTGATCAACCCTCGTACATGAAAAGCATTCGTGTTAAGACCGCATTACTTATCATTTTTTGTTAATTTTGACAGCATCGTCGCTTTTAATGATGAAAATGTACAATTAATAAGTTTGTGCGAAATATTTCATTCAATAGATGAAACAGTTGTTCGAAAATCAGCTTATAATGCTATCTCAAGAGACAATCGGAATATTTCAGTAGCGCACCGGCTGACAATATCAGGAGTATAGTAAGCAAGCAATACGTACACGGAACAAATATGCTTCTAAAGCTGCATATGGTTGACTACGTTACCGTATACTAAGACAATCAGACATGTGACAGAAGGGATGGGGGATCCCCCATTTTACCCAAAAACATTCCCTTAAGTCAGAAAAGCTTTGACCTCCACTTTTTGAGCAAAACTTGCATTTTTTGGCCAAGTTTAGGTGCTTTTTTGCCATTTTTAGACATAAATCTGAGCAGCTGAAGACAACTCACAAAGCAGTCACATAAAATACACAACCAGTGGCGGATTCAGGATTTCCGTAAGGAGGGAAGTGGAACACAACTTTTCTCGAAACCATAGGTGCGCAAGGTCAAACTTTCAGCGAGGGTTGAAAATCAAAAAGTTGGAGATAGTTAAGTGGCTTGTAAAAATTATTAAACAGCAAAAAACGATGGTATTGCTTTACAACCATCGTTTCCGAGCATTTGCGTCAAATATATTGCCTTTTTGAACACAAAAACATAGCTGAAAATGGCTATTTAGCACGTTCTCAATTCGCAAAAAAGCTACAAATCCTTTTGGAACCCAGAAAAATAACTATATAGAATTTCTGAACTCCCATGGTACATATATTTTTGAGTCCAAAAACTATATAGCTAGTTATCTGAGTCCAAAAAAGGCAATGACAATGGGTGTGCGGTCAAAATAACTGTATAGCAATTAGTTTATCAGAGCGCAGGCGAAGGTAATACCCCTCTCACCCTCCCCATGCCCATGTATGCTCCAAACAGAAGCAAATAATTGGAAAAAGTTGTCATTCACGCAGACATGTAACGGCTCGAAATTTAGGGTGATTGTCCCCTGAAGGATCCCCTACCCCCTCTTGCATGTATGCATTCAAGTGCCAACGGTCAAACAGCGTTTTCCGCAGTTTTACATTGTCTACCTATATTCAAAACCACATTTGGTGCAGGACTTTTCGAAAAATTTCAAGATTTTCGGCATTCGTAAAATTTGGGGAGAACAAGGCATAGACTTAAATTATTGCTGCATGTCCTGAATTAAGGCACTTGGTTGGATTTGTATAACAAACCGATTAAAACAACTGGCGTGAAGCGGCGAAATTTTTTTCGACTTTATACTAAAAGTGGAAGAAAACTTTCCTGAAATGGTCGTTTACCTTTCAAGAGTCACGAAAATTTTTATCATACAAAAACATTGGCATTTCTGACAGGACTTCCAGACGGTTTAGAAAGAAAATAAATGTAATAAATATATAAAAAGGGTTGAAAAATAAAAATCCTATAATAAGTAGTTTTGAAATTATAAAGTAATAATAAAAGAATATTCAAGGAAGAATAAAATGTATATATTATGTATTAAAAAGAATTAAAATATAAAATAGACAAATGTCATAAGGTATATGTACAAAAAATATTATTGTCATATTAGAGACTACTAATGTCAACTTGATCTATTATTTTTGAAGAATGAGATTCATTTAGAATAATCTTGTCAAACTACAACAGATACTATAAAAAGTCTTTTTAACAATGTTTAAATGGATAATTATTTAACAGTAATCTTAAAACTAAGTAGTAAAATTAATAATTATGAAGCTAAAAATAATTCGAATTATTTGGTATATACTAATATTTACAAACATAAAAAAGAAATTTATTAATAAATAAGATGAATTTTTAAAGTTGAAGCCTCATAATTTAACAGGTGACGGGCAATTTGTACCAAATCAAGTTAATGTTCAAATTTGTTATATTGTTAAATTTTACTACTTAGTTTTATTTAAGAATATTGTTGAATGATTTTCATTCAATTATTTTAGTATAAAAATACATTACTTTTAGAAAGTGAAATCTTTAATAATTAATAATTCATGAAATTTAATTTAACTCATGTAAGTTAATAACATTTAAAAATTATAATAATTATTAGAAAAATAATTTATTAAAATCATAATGATTATTAAGTTTTTTATAAGTAGAATACATTCAAACAAAGTTATATAATCCATAGGGGTGAGGGAGTATTACCCTGTACCTCAGGGTGCAAGACTCGAATCACTGTCAGACGATTTTAAACTATCAAACATCTTCTGCATGATTTTTGGGAACGAAATTAGCAAAGATATTAAAAAAAAATTTTCGGCGCTTTGAACCGACTAGTACTTTTCTGTTTTGTTTACACATAAAATGGAATTAAAATGGTCTGAAAAGTTAATTTTTCGACGAGTTCTTATAATTTTCACTTGTAAAAGTGGCAAAACGAGTCGGAATCGGATAAAAAGTACTAAAAATGCAGTATTAACTGGTCTCGAATTTATGGATTTTACCCCTCCCCGCTGAAATTTCGACCTTGGGAAACTATGACCAAAGTTGTTTAACAGAAAAGCAGGGTGTGCATACTTCAGCATTTAAATTATCAACTAAGCTGTCGACGAAGTGACTTTCGATGGGCATCTGCCTAGTAAGCAGAGATAAATACAGGGAAAGTTTGTTATGAGTCGTAATTATAGTGCCGAAGCCAAAAGTGTCGAATTGGGGACGCCCAGCTCTGCCGAAAATCTGTTGGACATCCAAAATGCCCAAATCGACAAATGAACTACGCTTGGCATCGTAAATATTCGTGCCCTACAATTCATATTGAAAATGGAACACAAATTTTATACATGACTCATCATAAAACACAAGAAAAATGATACGCATAACATGAATATATGTATAATATAGCAAGTGTTATGAGAAATGACATCAAAATAACTTACGTGCATAATTTTAAAACTATAAATTGTAAAGTTTTAACCTAAAACATGTATTGCTTAACGCCACAGCTTACATATGATAGATGAACAAGGTCAGAGTCGGCAGAGGGTTGGGGTAAAATCCTAGAAATCCAAAATAAATAATTTAGTGTTCACGTTTATGCTAGTCAAACGATCAGAATGGTCAAATCAACCTATGAAAACGCTTTTTCCTTTATAATATCGTATTTTTAGTCCATTTTGACTGCATTATTCGGTTTTTAACATTAGAAAATATAGACATTGCTCAATGATAAGAGAAAGTTTGGATTTTTTACACCATTTTGATACAATTTTGAGCGCTTTTTGAGTAAAAAAGACAGCACCAAAAATTTGACGTCATTACTGTTTTTGTCCTCAAGAATGATGCCTTAAAATCGCCGAACATACATAACTGTTTAGCTAATCTTCAGAGGGTTATACCCGACTCACCCTATAGGCGTGCATGTTGCACATCTTTAAAGAATTCATTCTGTTCTTGCGCTAACTTAATTACAACCTTGACAGATTAAAACCAGATATATAAATAAGGGATGAAGATTTCGTCAATTAAGTAAAACATGCACACAAAAAAGGATAATTTCTTTGTTGATCAAAAGAAGTTCGTACCCGTATAATAGAAAAACACTGATTGTATATATTTATTTACATCTCTTGAACCCTATTATATGAAGATATCCAATGAAATAATAGAAGAATTATAAATTGACTATAATATAATAATAATAATACTTTATTCGGAAAAAAACACAAGGGTAAAACAAAGTCGCAAGGAAAATAAAATAGCATAGCGTAAAATGCGAAATGTCCTGGACACACAGGCAAAATAGATTGCGCTAGCTTTACTATTTTTTGTCGTTCTTCAACATTTCCGACGTTAACGTACTTTCATTAATTTCAGCTAGTTAATGCCAGACAAGCACGTGGGAGAGTTTAGGGGCCTAGACTCCCAGGAAAAAAAGAATCTTCTGGAAAAAATGAAACAAAATGAAGGGCAAAAATCGATGAAAATAGAAAATTTTCTTCAAAAGTATTTTAATATACCAAAAACAGCGGCGGATTTAAGAGAGCGGGGGCGCCCCAGTGTTTTTTGTACAAGGTCCGTTTGTACATGTACAAAGATAGTCCCCATAAGTCTTTGTACATCTCAATGGCCCAAAATAGTTGGCGAGATTAAGAATAGATATTTGATTTGCAATGATTTTTGGCCGTCAGTAATAACAATTTCTCGAATTTACCCAGCGCTGCGCGCTGGATAATATGTACCTATTAACGACATCTATTTACTTTCCTGGCGATTCGGAAGCCATTTTTGACTCATTGAATATGTTTCAAGGCAATTTCAAGAGCAGAAACAGCTATTCCAGTATAGATTTCTTCTCTTTTTCAAGCAGAACTTTTAAAAATTTTCGACGGTCCACGTCAAATGATACAAATCGAGTAGTAAATCAAACTTATAAACGTCCTTCTGCTTAAATTTCAGAAATTTTCCAGGTATTTGCGCCGAATTTTCGCTAAAGTCAAAAAATTCAACGATTATTTTTGAACAAAATTGTTAACTATTTCGAACATTTTCAAAAAAATATTACGTCAAAAGTCATTTTAAACGATAGTAGACAATGTAAAACGCCAAAAAACGCTCATCAGCACCACTCTATCATACATGAATGAAATCAAAAAATCCATCAATGCCCTTCGTAGAAACAGAGCTACTAGAACAGATGGGTTACCAGCCGAACTAAACAAAGCCAGCAGCAATACTATGTTAGAAGCACTTGCCCCTATGCTCATAGACATTTGAAACTCTAAATGTATTTCAGAAGAGTGGGAAAATGCCATCCTTATACCCCTCTACAAGAAAGGGGACGAAACGCAATGCAGAAAGTATCGCGGTATCTCCCTTCTCAATCTAGCTTATAACATCTTGGAGAAAGTCATATTGATGCGACTTGCATCATTCTTCGAAGCCTGCACAAGAGAAGACCAAGCCAGTTTTAAACCTGGCCGCAGCTGCACTGACCAGATCTTTGCTGTCCGTCAACTATTAGAACACCACTATGAGTTCCGTCAGCATCTTTGTATAGCCTTTCTCGACTTTACTGCAGCGTTTGATACACTGTTGACCGGACATCACTACGGAATATCTTGCTTTACGATGTCATTCCCACAAATCATGTAATATCATCAAGGCATTAAATAGACAAACGACCAGTCAAGTGGCGGCCTACAGCGAGTTCAGCAAGCCTTTCAACATCAAAAGTGACGTAAGACAAGGCAGTATCTTCTCCCCACTGCTGCTCAATCGCTGCATAGACCATGCCCGTGACTCACATGATTATGGCCTTAAGATATCCCAGTAAATCACTGACCTTACATTTGCTGATGATGTTGCCCGCATTTCAAATGATGTAATAGAGTTACAGCACATGATCAACCGTATCAACAAAGTGACCCTAAAGACTGGTTTGAAACTCGGTGCTGAAAACTCCAAATTTATTATGAGTGATAATCTTCTGGACTACCAGCCCAGCTTATTCATTAGACCAGGTGTCATTGAACGTGTAGATGCATTTACCTACCTAGAGAGCCAGGTTGACCACACCTGGGGTAGTTCAAAGGAAATTCCAACTAGACTACTTAAATCCCGGACTACATTTCGTTCACTTGCTAAATTCTGGTCCCACCGAGATGTGCCCACAGCGACAAAAATCCGAATATATAATGAGATCGTCATGCCTAATCTTCTATATGGTGCTGAGTGCTGGTATACGAGTTGTGAAGATCAACGCAGATCAGTGTTTTTTGTACTCGGCAAACATTTTCCACGATGTACAAAAACTTTTAGGGACCGTCTTTGTACTACAAAGATTTTCAGCAAGACAAAAATTGCAAAAAAGGTCTGAAATTCGCATAGATTTTCGGCGCTTCGCGCCCAAATAAGTAATTGTGTATTCTATATACCTTCATAATGGCAGAAATTGCATTTCAAAGGGAAAAATGTCAAATTTATCGGCGTTTCGCGCCGTTTTAAGACGATTCTTAGTGATTTTGCCCTTAGAGACCCAGAAATTAGCTAAAATTTACTATCAAAAGTCGGAAAACTCCGTTTTTACTACACTAAAATCGCTACTGTACCATATTACAGTACCCGAAAATTTGTGTGCACTAAATGTACAAAGACTTTTAAGGACCATCTTTGTATGTACATGTACAAACGGACCTTGTACAAAAAAAAACACTGACGCAGACTCGACGTTTTCCATCGTAGGTGCCTTCGTTATATACTCCACATTGGCAACCGCTCGTCCAACGACCAGATCAAACAGATATGCCCGACAGAATCGCCAATATCTACATTGGTTGTAAAGAGGCGTTGGGAATACGTTGGCCACCTACTCCGTATGGCAGATAATCGTCTAACTCGACAACTCTTTTTTGCCCTCCTATTCAAGGATGGAAACGCCCCAGGGGTGGTGTACGTTACAATCTTCGCCGGCAGATATAAAAGGAAGCTGAACAATCCATCCTTGTCCCTTTCAACCTCAGCCACAAGAGATACGACAACAATTGGACTCAACACCTGAAAACTTCAGCTATGGACCGAGCTGAATTTAGGGTCATCGTTAACGAAGCCGCCGATGCCCAACAGAGCGCCAGAGGCCATAAGTAACAAATAATTACTGATCGATTTCAAGTCCTTTCGAAGGAAAAATTCAATTTCCGACCGCTTTCGGCCTTCATTTCTTTTTTCCACAAAAAAATTCCCGTTTTCCCATTCTCAGGGGGTCTCCCCGTGAATGTCTGGTCAATACCTTTAAGCGTTTTTTGGTGTCCTTAACACACAGCTGACCAAGTTGTTAAATCTTTAACAAATAGATATGTAGTTTTATTATTTTTTTGACAATTTTCAAAAAATTAAGAATTGCAAGATGGAATTACAGAACAAAATGGCTAAAAAAGAAAATATAGGAAGACGACTGGATGACATAAATTTCTCATTTTCATACATATCTGATACTTTATGCATATATAATTCAAAATGCGCGTGTCTTAATATATACTATATCAGTGTGATTACACAAGAAATAAATGAACTCGAAACTACATATGTATAATTAAAATTTTTATTTCTATATTAATTATACGATACCGATGTAGATATACATAAATATACATACAGCACGCATTATGTATATATGTATACCGTTTAGTTTACTTTTATAATGACAGCATGTGCGGGTAAGTTGACACCCCAAGCCAATGTGGCCGTACAGCATAATACTTTGATATGACCTTCGGCAAACAGCTTTTCCACTAAATGTACACGAAAAATATAAACGAAATCTCCGGATAGAGATAGTGACAGGTATTTCTTAAGAACAAAATCTGGCATTATTTTACACATTACGTATGTTATAGGGGATAAGGGATCCTCCCACCCAAAGTCGGTTGTCCCCCATCCCTGCAAAGCCAGAAAGTTTTTACTCCCCCAATTTTTAGAAAAAATTGAATTTTTGGCCGTTTTTTTTTAAATTGGAGGTCATTTACCCCCCCCCAATGGCCGGGACCCCACCCAAAATTTTGAGCAGATACATGTACATATGCATGCAGGCCCATAACCAGGGGGCGCCCCCTTCACCGAAATGTGAAAACATTTTTATTTCTCCCAAGAGTCTATCAAAGGGAAACATGGAAAATTGGCGAAGTGCGTCTGAAACAACGCTAAAACAAGTTTTTAGCGTGCTTTTGAGCTAGTAAACTCGAAATATCAGGCGCTTCGCGCCGGATTTATTGTTTGAGTATAGTTTTGTCTTCTAAACAGCTGAAAATCGCTCAAATCTGAGTAAGACATAGAGAGCTTGTCAATTTTTTTCGGCGTTGTGCGCCGGATTTATTATTCAGCCATAATTTTTGCCTTCTAGCTCACTCAAAACAGCTCAAATTTAAGTATGGCATGAGTAACAAGAAATTCTTCCAGCGCTTTGCGCCGTATTTATCGTTTATATGTGTTTTTAGTCGTCTAGCTCGCTCAAAACCGCTCAAATCTGAGCTTGACATGCAGAATATGTCAATTGTTTCGGCGCTTGGCGCCGAATTATTCATTATGTGTATTGTTTTTCTCTGTAAAGCACAATAATTTAGTACAAAGGCAAGAGATGGGAAATAATTCGTCGATTAAGTGATGAAAAATCAGCTTAAATGATAAATTTGCTGTATATCAATATGAAATTAAGTTTAAAAAATTTAAAAATTGTTTTAAAATTTTTCTTTACCATGGTATAGAGCTCGCCGAGATACTTTCAAAAGTGCCTTTATTTTCGCCCACCTCATAATGGTTCTCGAGATATCTGACCTCAGATATTTTTGCCCCCCCACCCCAACCCCCGAAATAAAATCATGGGTACGGGTGTGTAAGAATGCATGTAATGTATGTACATTGTTTATATGCATGTGTACATATAAACGCACGTTATGACGTACCTACCATTTTTTGCACGAACAACGCGTTCCAAAAATCTTTGTATCAATAAAGTTCCCGCATGAATAAAAAATTATACACTTTTCACATGAAAATAAAATTAATTTTGAAAACGGTAGAATAGCTCTTGGCAAATGGGATAACACTTTAAAAGAGCTTGATTCAATATAATATCGCTCTTATTATGTACATATATGCATCTCACGAATCACAGTTTGACATATCTTATATATGTGCGTACGGCTGACCAATAATTTATGATAGATTTAGGCAGGCGCATATCCAGGATTTTAATTCGATGGGAGGGGAGCGAAAATTTTTGAGGTAAGATATCTCGAGAATCATTAGGGGATAGTCGGAAATAAAGGCAGTTTTGAGCGTATCTCGGCGAGCTCTATGCAATGGTGAAGAAAATGTTTGAAAAATATAAAAATTTTCCTTTCTATGTCATATTGATATACAGCAAATTTATCGTTTAAGTTATCTGCACAACTGAATTCACATCACTCAATCGATGAATTATTTCTAACCTCTTTGCCTTTGAATTTAATCACTGTTTTACAGAGAAAAAACAATACAGATGATAAATAATTCGGCGCGAAGCGCCGAAAAAATTTGACATATTCTGCATGCTGAGCTCAAACCTGAGCGGTTCTGAGCGGGCTAGAAGTCAAAAACCAAATATAAATAATTAATCGGAAAACATTTCATGTTTTCCGTGTCGTATCTCAAATTTGAGCTGTTTTTAGTGAGCTAGAAGGCAAAAACTATAGCTGAACAATGAATCCGGCGCACAGCGCCGGAAACAATTGACATGCTCACCGCGTCTAACTCAAATTTGAGCGATTTTTAGTGGTTTTAGAAGACAAAACTATACATAAACAATAAATCCACGGCGCGAAGCGCTGGAAAATTTTGAGTTTACTAGCTGAAAACTACGCTGAAAACCTATTTTGGCGGTGTTCCAGCTGCACTTCGGCAATTTTCCATTTTTCTCTTTCGAGGACCCTTGGGAGAAAAAAAGTAGTTTCTTTTTATTTTGGGGAGGGGGCGGCCCGCCACCGCTGAACAAGGAGCCTGCATTTAGGTATTTTTGGCAAAATATCAGTGTAAACATTACAATAACTCCTCACCAATGTTTCTATCGGACCGAAGCAATCCAGCGTGATGAATAGAAAAGCCGGACGTAAACAAATCCGATAGTTGTCTATTGCGTGTTTTGGATATCTAAATGCGCAAAGGATCAATAAATCAAGAAAATACGACAAATTCATGCACGAGATTTCGAAAAAACCAAGACAATATTAATGTTTAGGGGCTTATATTTTGTTTTTGGACATTTTTTACTTACTATAAAAATGCAGAAGGAAATTAGACTCGCACGTAAGATAATGGAAGAGCCTCGTTTTTCAAATTATGAATATAAAAAGCTGAAAAACGACATTTAGGCGAAAAGTTCGACAATGAGAATAATCGAATGATAAAACTACACTTTTGATTATAAAAGGTTTTGACAAATACTTAGCACAAGTTATTTTAATACTGACTTTTTAATGAAAACTCGGCGTTTCTAATATGTAATAAAAATAATAAAAAATCTCTGATTTTCAACATTTTTATTAATAAAAATCTGAGATCGGAATCGGTCGCGTTTCTCACGCAGTATATATAATTGCTTACTCTGATATTGCAAAAAAATCAAAAATAGCTCGAATACGAGAAAAAACAACATTTGTTATTAAAGTAAATATACAATTATTTAAAATTATAAAAATAAAATAAGTGTAACCATTTTCTGAGCATTGCCATAAGACGGTGTATTTTCTGGAATAAAAAGCGTGGAATGGCCTCGGTTATTCGCGATTTCCTTCAGAGAACTTGCCGTCTTTCCAGTCGCATTTCTTGCATGCACAAATACCATAACCTACATACAGATATGTAATAACTCAAAATTTTGGGAAGAGATATATATAGCCGACCATAGGCCGGGGGCGGGGTAACTGACCTACAATTTTAGCCAAAAATGGCAAACTAAAAATTGCCCAAAAAGCATATTTTTTGCCAAAAAAGGGTGAACTGAAAAATCTCGGTACTCGTGGAATGGGTGCGACCAACTTTGAGCAGGGAATCCCCAATCCCCCTTTGTTTAGGCGTATGTATGTAAGTGCACTGCACAACATGCAAACATAGTCAACAGCCAAATTTGGGGGGTGTCCGATGGGGCGAAAATGCGAAAAAATTTTATTCTAGAGGGTCTATTGATTTTAAGAAAGGGGGTCCGCCGGATTCTCAGGGGATCCAACCAGATCCACTGAGCCCATATGTGACAACATGGCTTGTTTGGGGCTCAACCCGGTTTCGGGTGCTATAAAAACTGGGGTAAGGATGTCGAGATCGGAATAGCGCAAAGAATCGATTCATACAGACTGGTTTTCGTTCATTTGTTCTTTTTGATTTATTTTATTCATTCATGTTTCTATTCATTTAATTATACATTCATCTGGTGTAATATACGGTAGATGTTTTACGGTTCAACTCTTCCGCGTAAATAAGCAAAAAACGTAATAAGAATAATAAAGCAAACAATGAAAAATTCTAGCCTATTTATACAACGTTGGACATACCTGTAGCTAAATTAATTCTTTTACAAAAACAGTGTAAACTAACGAGTCATCAATGATTCTGATGAAATGGTTTATTGAAGCTGATTGAAAACGCTCTACGCTCTAACAATGAGGCAATACAACGAATGCATAACTTTTACCTGGTGGCCCTCTCTGACGTATTTCAGAACTTTTTCGTAGCACACTTGATCCATGTGTACCATTTGTGAATTATAATCAGGAGCTTTGATGCCAATAAAACTAAACAAAGTCAAGATAAAGCACACAATAATTGAAGAAATACTAAAAAAATTTTTTAAGACGACATTTTCCATTATACAATCAAAGCTGGTAGGAAATCTCTGTCAAATTAAGAAGGCCGGATGCATTTGGTTAGTAAATTTTGACAGCGTTAATTGTTTCTTCACCACTGTACACAAGTGCACGTCATTCTGTTAAGTCAAATAGAGTACTGCATAAATCTGATGAAAACCAGGCTGAAAAATCAAAGCCTAAATGTTTGGGTTCAAAAAAGAAATAGGTTGAAAAATTATTGGCCAGGATAAAAGAAATTGCCTGCATACACACAGGCCCGTATTTAGGCGAAGATAGGAGGGCACTTGCCCCCCCCAAATGAAATATGAGTGATTTTTTCATTTACCCCCTTTGCTTTTTAGCCTAAAATCGCAAAAAAAATTTGGCGCAAACACTTCATTTTTAACCTCCATACAACATAAAGCGTATTTTGCATCTATGTCTCCTGTTCTGCACAGGTTTTATGCAGAGAATGAGATTTGTTTAAAAATTTAAGAAGTGCACAGCTCTAGTAGTCGCAAAACGTCTTTTTTAATTCATTCTTTGGTCCCTCTTAAGTTTTTAAATAATTTTGGTCGTGCCTTCACGAAACGAAATCCTGGATACGGGCCAGTGTAAGTATGTACATACTAGGGATCCGACGAGGCCTCGGCCTCGGTAATCCTCGGTCTTTTTTGAGATCCCTCGGCCTAGGCCGAGGGTCAGGTGAAAAATTGCCAAGGGATCGATGGTTTTTTAATTTTGCATTCTTTGAGTGATACCGAAATAGCACGAATACAGCAAAAAACGCATGTGCTACAAAAGACCCATTGCCTCGAATGTTATGCCAAGTCAATGCTGTAATATGCGAGCCTGTAGACGACAGAGACAAGACGCGTATGCTGATCAAAGGATTGTGTCTCAACAGCCCCACCAATCTCAACAGCCCCACCAATCCTAACAGCCCCACCAATAATCCCAACAGACCCACCAGTCCCAAGAGCCCCACCAATCCCAACAGTTCCACCGTTCCAGCAGTCCTACCATTCCAACAGACGCACTGTCCCAACCACACATAAGCGTGGGGGAGGGGATGTTTAAAGTTTAGCCCCCTTCAATCCGAAATTCTGGAAATCCCCCAAATTATGGTAGACCCACAAAATTCTATTTTTAGCATATTTATCGGTCACTTTACCCCACCAGACCCACAGAATTGGTTCGCTGCCAATAATGGTTCCAACTGCCCCACTGTTAGTATCATAGATGCACCGCACGACCGGTCTGAAGAAAGAGTTTTGAACCGAAAATGACCTCAAAACTGGTATGAATGTTAAAATAGCGTAAATACTACGCTAATCCACATTTTCTGGCTATTTTGAAGCAGATCAGCGTGAAAGCTTTGATTTTCATTTAATTTTGACCCTTATCTTTCCTTTTTTCACTAGAACATTTCTCATTTTGTTCTGGCAGTCCAGAATAGGCAATAATGAGCAGGAATCTAATCTTGCAAGATGACGTGAATGAGGCAAAATTCCGGATTGCGCAAAAATGTTGAAGCTTCAATTCTGGCGGGTCTTCCAGTTTCTCAGGTAGAGTAATTCTGAAAATGTAAACGTGCACGCTCGTGTATGGTCTTTATGAAATATAAAAAATCGAAAAATTGTCAAAACAATATCTTGATCAAACGGAGCCCGTATAAGTTCTACGTTTCAAAAGTTCATTCGCCAAATGCATTTCTCGTATCATAGCGATTGCAGTAATGGTGGGGCTGCTAGGATTACTGGTGGAGCTGTTGGGACGGTTGGGAAGGTGGGCTATTGGAACGGTGGGGCTGTTGGGATTGGTGGGGCTGTTGTGATTATTGGTGGAGCTGTTGGGACGGTGGGGCTCTTGGGACTGGTGGGGCTGGTGTGACGGGTGGGGCTGTTGGGACTGGTGGGGCTGTTGAGACATCTCCGATTAAAGTAGGTACATTATGTGGGCTTTTCCGTGTCCATGCATGCAAAACCTACATTATGCATAAGCCAAAGTTGGGGATGGGTAGAAAATTCAAACGTTTTTCGCGATCGCGTTTTCGTTCCCTTTCTGTTTGCTGTATGGTGTATTATGCACATCGCATTTTGCTTCTCTTGCTCAGTGGAGCAGCCGAAAGTATGAGCATCTTTATAGATAATTTAGCTCAGACAAAAACTAGACGGATTCTGCATTATGAACTCGATTAGCAATTTGTCACTACCGTGCCTGTCATTTGCATACCTACTTTGGATAAAATTTGAATAATAGTTTGTTGGCTTTGAACTATATTACACTAATCAATCCTATTGCTACTGTACCCAAATCACATGGAGCATATATGTCCTATATTGTTTGTACTCATATACTCATATTATATCTATAACAAATCCTCGGTCCCTCGGCCTCGGCCGAGGCGAGGATTTCAAAGTTCCTCGGCCGTGGGGAAAAAAGACCCTCGTCGATCTCTAGTACATACTCGTATGTACATATTTATACTTTTATTCAAACCTGATGCCACTTTAAACATGTATCTGCACGTGCTCAAATCTACAAGTAATTGATTCTATATCAGAAATACTTAATTAATTTTCTCACCATTGACCTAGAGGAACGGGTCTGAAACGACCATCGAAGAAAAATAATCCTTCCATTGGATTGACTCGCAAAAATTGAGCAACATCAATGTAATTAGGCAGAGTGGCTGATAAGCCAACAATGCGGATCAAGCACTGCGACATTTCGACCTGAAGACAAATAGGATTTTAAGATTCTTAAATCCGCATTATGACATTAAACTTTTGTCAACGAATTGAAAACAACTTGGGTCGCGGAAAACAGTCTCTATCTCACATTATGTACCTACCTTCTTATGATTTCTGAACTCAATTTCGTCAATTCCAGGCATTTATTGAAAAAATTATGTATCTATAAGTGTCTTTCGATTCTTTCAAATTTCCAGCAAAAATACGGTATTTTCCATTTCATAACCGAAGAATCAAAGGATTGAATAATAGTCTAAGAATCTAAAGCACCATAGGTGTGCAAGGTCAAACTTTCAGCGGGAGATGTGGGGTAAAAACCAAAAATCATAGATAGCGCGTTATCGCATACCTATAATATACTTGAGTGTCCCAGCATATGAGCCCCCCTACAGCTATAATGGGACACATTTGGGAGAGTGCAGTTTTTTTTAAAGAAAGACAATAAAAAAATCGCTGCCGGTGTTTTTTCTTTACAATCAACACCGACTGTGTAAAGAACGTGTAAACTTTTGGCGTAACGTTATAACATATTAGCAAATTTTGTCGCTTTTTCAAGGCTTGTAGATAGCTCAGTATAAATGACTCACACAATTTAATGACATGAATTTGTAGAGGAAGGAATTTTCCAGATGGCACTATTTTTTGAATTGCGCATTAGTTCTCGAATGGAAGTGTAAGGAGTGTGAAAATCAGGGGTTTAAAAAATATTTAGTCGAGTTTTCGACTTATTTACGTCTGCCAACAACTCCGCTTATAAGTCCCGAGAAATTTTTTCTAGTATAAATGTACTGCGGCTTAAGGGCTATTTTCTGCTTAACAGCAAACTTTTGTACACTCCATACGGAGTTAGATCTAGGGGTTTAAACTTTACACTCTAGTAAATGGTGCAAAAAACAGATTTTGTCTAAGATTTCTCTGCCAACTTTTCTGCTTATAAGTTGGGATAAATTGGAAGAGAAAGAAATAAAGTACCTCCTAAGGGCTACACGCCGCAGCGAACCACGTTTTAAAAAACGCAATATTGAGTTATTCATGAGGGTGTAAAGTTCGAAATCAGGGACTGTGAAATGGGCGAAAAACATGTTTTTTCTCCTAGTTAGATTGGTAAATATCTCAAATATTTGGCGGAACAAAGGTTTTCCGCATACAAACGTACTACGATTCAAGGGCTAGAAACTGGCACAAACCGAATTTCTTTACACTCAATGGCGAGTTAGCTTCAGATTTTTAAGGTTTATAATGTAGTGGATGGTGGAAAATACATTTTTGACCGTTTTTTGTTAGCCACTTTCTCCGTTTAGAAGTCGGGATAAGTTATATAGAATAAAAATGAATTACTTTCTAAGGGGCACACGTCACAGCAAATTGTGTTTATTTACATCAATATTTAGCTTTTGCGGGAGGTGTACAGTCAAAGATTTGGTGTGTTAAACGTGTTGCTGTCTTGTTTTATTCTGCCAACTTCTCCAGTAATGAGCTGGACATGCTCTCAAGTCTGAAAATGTACCAGGAATCAAACATGATACGCCAGTTGAGCGGGTTTGTTTACACTCAACAGTGGTGTAAAGTGGATTACATCTAATATGTATTTGTCTTCAGGCCACTGTGGAGACTTATTTATTTCATGAATGTTGATCGTAATATCAGAGTAATATCAGAATTACGAATCCGACTAAAATCTTCTTTACACTCTGTGGTTGTGTAAAGTTTACACTGCAAATTAACTTTAGTTCTATAGCCTTGCTGAAGCTTAACTTTTTTCTCAAAATGTTCTACGCAACGCCGGAATTACGAATCTGACTGTTATGTAGTTTTCTCTACACTCAATAGTTGTGTAAAGCTTACACTATTCAATTATTAATGTGTAGTTTACACAACAAATTTATTTTACTTCCAGAACGTTGCAAAACGTGAATTTATATCAAAATATCTTCCTTAAGGTCAGGATTACCAATCTGACTGTATGTTTTCTTTACACCTAGAAATTATGTAAAGTTAACACTGAAAATTAAATTTAGTTTCAGAACGTTGCAGAAGCTTTTTTCAAAATGTTCCATGTAACGTCAGGATTACGAATCTGATCGTAAGTGTTCTTTACACTCAATATTTGCGTAAAGTTTATGCTGAAAAACTTTGGATCTGTTTAAATAAGGTGAGGTTGTCTTGTTTAAAAAAGATAATGCAGATGTTCAGAATAATATTGTTTTCCGCGTTCTTAGACTGCTGTCATCATAGATATGCAAGGTCAAACTTTCAGGGAGGGGTGGAAATCGAAAACTTGGGAGATAGCTAAGTGCTTTGCAAAAACGATTCTACAGCAAAAAACGATGATATCAGTTTAAAACCATCGTTTTTAAGCATTTATGGCAAATATATGGCCTTTTTGAACTCACAAACATAGCCATATAGCATTTTTGAACTAAAAATAATTATCTAGATCTTTTTGAAGTCAGGAAAATAGCTATAAATCCTTTTCAGACTCAGAAAAAAGACGCGGTATATGTTTCTTAATTCGAAGAAAGCCATAGAGCTACTTTTCTGAGCCCAAAAAAGGCTACATTCATAGCAATGCTTTTTCGGCCAAAATGGCTGTATATGTAGCTATCAGTTTTTTAAAGCTCAGGAGGGAGTAATACCCCACTTTCACCCCTCCTTATGCCCATGTATGGCTGTCATTATTGTTGCATGTTACCGTATGTGTTTACTGACTGATTCACTCGAATCATGCGAATTAAAAGTAGGGTAATAGCGAAGAAAAATGCTCCGATGGAACAAAAGAGACGAATATATTTTGGATTGTGGATTATTCAGTATGTATAAGGAGGGGACTAGGAAAAAGCTACCTAATGCCTTAAGTCGCAAAATCTGTTAAAAATGAGACTTTCTCTAAACATCGCAAAAAATCGAAGTATATTCTGCGGCCTCTGAAATAGTATAACCTTCTCTAAGTAATTTTAAATGCTTCGCATAAGAGTGTAAAAGCATAATCTAAAATGTTTACTTTTTGTCAATTGCTTGCAAGTTGCAACGCATTCTTGCTTCGTATCGTGATTGATAAGAAAACTAACTGAAATTGTATTTAATGTGTTTTATTCTGTTATGAGCATTATAGCACATTCTAGCAAACAGACCTGGCGTCAATTGGTTAGTATATACAATCGTTTAATCCATCTAATTTACCATAGCTACTGCATGGCTGACTTGCTGCTTTTCCAATCGTTTTTTCTTCAATAGTTTATTTCAATCTGCAGGCCGCCGAATATACTTCAATTTTAGCATGCAAGCATACCTACATGTAGTCTGTTTCACGTAAGCTTACGCGTTTCCAACTGCTTTAAACCAACAATTTCTTTGTCTTGAATGCATTGATGTTTGCTATTTCATTCAATTGGCTTGCATAGTCGCTCCTAGTTTGACCATCTAATTTTCCGTAGCTATCGTTTTTTTGTTCAACAGTTTATTTCAATCTGCAGGCCGCAGAATATACTTCGATTTTTTCGCGTTGCTTAGAGAAAGTCTTATTTTTAACAGATTTTGCGACTTTAGGCATTAATTTGCTTTTTCCTAGGCCCCTCATTTTACATCCTTAATGATCTACAATCCCAGGTATATTCGTCTTTTTTGTTCCATCGGAGCATTTTTCTTTGCTAGTTGGTAGATAGCTATGTAAGTGATTCGTAAAAATGGTTCTACGGCCTTTTTAGGCTCAGAAAATTAGCTATGTATACATAGAGCCTTTGTGGGCTCAGAAAACTATCTACATATATATATATATATATATATATATATATATATATATATATATATATATATATATATATATATATATATATATATATATATATATATATATATATATATATATATATATATATATATATATATATATGCTGCCTTTTTGGACTAACAAACATAAGCTATATAGCCTTTTTTGACTAAAAATAGCTGTTTAGCCCTTTTTTGAGTCGAGAGAATAGCTATATATCCTTTTGAAAATCAGAAAAGAAACTTTATTGCATTTCTAAACTCACACGGTATGTTCCTGGGTCCAAAAAGGCTATATTAGTTTTCTGAGCCCAAAAAGGCTACATCGCTCATTTTCCGAGCCCAAGAACGGCTAGCAATGTTTTTCGGCCAACATGGCTATATAGCTATCAGTTTTTAGAGCTCAAGGGGGTAATATCCCCTTCACCCCCATGCTCTTACATATATGCTAAGCACTGTTGAATTTCGAAACGAACATTAATGCAGAAGAACGGCAGTCGAGGAGACTGAAGAGCTGATTGTTTTTTATTCCAAAGCTTTTGAAAATAAGGCGAGATCATAATCGTACATAAATCCCATAAATTTTTTCACCCCTCCAGATTATCGATTTTCCATAAAAAATTGGTGGAAAAGATACAATTGCTCACAAACACACGTACGTACATACATATGTATTCAACAAAGCTAAAAAATAGTCATGCTACGTTTAGTTAATAGTAAGCAATGAGGCTAGAGACCAAAAGTTCAAACTTCAAACTTGGTCTGAACGTTCAAACTTCAAAGTTTGACCCTTGATTATTTTAGTGCCTTGGAACAACCATTAAACATTTAGCGTTTTGTAATCCGTTTTAAACAGATGTATATAGTGCACACGTACTACATGCAATGCATACCCATGTAGTTAATAAGTGGGAAAAATAGAACTGTTCCCGCACAATTTTTAAAATTTCCAGTGAAGATCTACTTTTTTAAATTTTCAGTGAAAATTTTTTAAGCATAACCTCATTTTTAGCGAATTTTTTACATATTCGTTTATGTAAATTTCGATCACTTGTCTCAATGTTCTGGCCACTAAAGCCTCAATGACAGGGCCTCTGTCATCGTGCAGCAGATGAATTTCGTCGATGATCAGAAGACGAACGAGTTGAGAAAGCCCTGTATCGCCAGTCGATTTTCTAGTCACGACATCCCACTTTTCTGGCGTCGTAACAATCATCTATATTTAATCGATCATCAAATATCTTTTTGCAAGAAAATAATCAATAGAAAGGAACTAGAGAACTAAAAAACCATATCATTTTTATACGTTTTGACTATCCGAAAAAATAATAACATACATATGTACGTACATAAGAGCTCAAAGTGAAGCTAAACATATACTCTCCATACATGCGCGTAAGCGATGGAGAGGGGGTATTAACCCTCCCCCATTCATGCACATAGGGGGAAAGGGTATTATCCCCTGAAAAGTCAGCCCCGGCGCTTCGAGCCAGATTAGTACTTTTAAGTACTTTTTATTTAAATTCGCCCAAAATTGATAAATTTCTGCATTTGTTCATGTTAAAAGCGATATAATGCTGTCAAAATGGACTAGAAATGCGTTTAAAATGCGATATTTACAACGAAAAAACGTTTTATAGGCTATTTAGACCATTTTGATCGTTGAAACAGCGAAAAAAATCGTGGACGTTAAATTTACTGTATTGGATTTTGGGGATTTCAGCCTCCCCTCTTGCCGACCCTGACCTTACCTTATGCATCTGTGCCATCCCCCACCTCCCGCCAAACGGTCAGCCAGACAGGTACTGTCCGGCGATTTTATGCTGGGTCATTCCATGTCAAATCACCAGAGGCTTCCCACTCGACCCTGCTCCAAATCTCTTGAAATTTTCCAATAAAGTAGCACTAGACCCCAAATGAAAGTGTGCCAAATATTAGAGCTCATTGTGCTTTGGTTCATAAGTTACAGGCCCATGCGTCATGGGCAGTCAACTGTTTAATGTGCACGCACGGTAAGAAGGTCCAACTTTGACCCCTTGTCAATCAGTTTTATTAGTCAGATAAGTGTGAAATTTGGCAGACAAGGACAACTTTTAGCAAAAAATTTAGTGGAATGATCAAAATAGTTGTATGATTGATTGATCATTTCTCAATCTATGCCAAAGTCACTCTCAAATTTTGTCGCGACAAATTTTGGCCCTAATTTGCAAGCCAATTTCTCAGCAGCAAAAGATATATACGCCGCAATATTTTTCAGCTGTACATAACAAGGCCCATATTAGGCTATGCTGAAATTGCAACTGTGTTGCGTTCATATATTCAAAGATATTCTACATGAAAAATGGCTGAAAAAATTTTTATGGAAAAATGACCAATTTTTCAGGGCAAAATATCTCAGAATGCGTCACTCCCAATTTGGTTTTCAATGATACCATTAGGAAGAGGAAATTTTTTTTTACTAGAATAATGTTTATTTATGTTGGGATCTGATATCTTAGGAAAACCATAGGGCTCTGGAGATGACAGTTTTATGGGTAAGATGCATATGTATCGTAAGCTAAGAGCATGTTACAGGGCCTGATTATTCACAGAGAGCTGATTTAATTATTGCTAGTATACTCCTTGCTTTGGTCCATGGTGGCTGATCCACTACCAATCTAAAAGATTGGCAACCCCATCGCCATAGGGGTCACGCCCGATAGCCAGGCAAGGCTCCAGTACTCCATTTCCTGGACAACTTTCACACTGGTGGAGCATGCAGGTTTTTGATTCTAAGCTACACACTGTTTTTGCAATCAAAGCCTTATAGTCTTCCTTTATTGGACTGGCTGCTAGCATTAGCTTTACATTTTGGTGGATCATGCACACACATACAGAATGCATTCCTGATGAGCCAACCATCATGCACCATTTTGGTCGTAATTCGCAAAATTTTGAAAAGCCAAGTTCAGATCAGTATCTCTCATGATATTCAACAGACATCTCCTTCAAATTGCTAAGCAACAAGTATTTCTACTTCTGATCTTTTATTCAATTTATTCGAATAGAAATGCAGTCTTTCTTTCCAGGGCACACTCGACTGAATTCTTCATTTTCAAAAACTTGTGTAACCCTTTCCTTCACCTCTTCAGAAAGAGCTTTGCCTTGTTTCTTCTTAGGAATAGCTAATATTCCGTGTTCTGCCTTCAGCTTCCTAGCTTCACGAAGCATATATTCTGCAACTTTGAATTGCTCATTCAAGTGTAATTCACTTCGTCTTGCAATCAGTTTTTGATCTTCCACACTGTACTCTTTCAAAAACTTAAAGCCTTTGTTGGAAGTATAAGTTGTCAAATGGCATTTAGAAGAGGCATACTGACTAGCAATAGCACATGACAATAATCCAATGGGATACTGATCCATAAAGTATCCGTAATCAAATTTGAATCAAATCGTGTAATTGAATATACTCATATGTATATCAGCGATTTCAAATAAAATCTATAATATAAGAAAATTAATGTTATCATCATCTACATGTGTACCTATTTATTGTCAGTAAATACACATATACATAAATAAACAGCAAGCCTGACCTACTCAAAAACCACAAACACAGGCGAACTATAGATCAAGAACCCTAAAATACTAAGATTGTTCTTAATAGGAGCATTAAAATTCTGAATCCCCCACGAAAAACGTTACAACCAATGAAGTTTCAAATTTTACCAATTAGGTTGGATTATATTTTGCATGCAATCCTGGACAGTTGATGGAGAAGTACATACTTGAAAAG
Source organism: Mermis nigrescens (assembly GCA_036768485.1). NCBI lineage: Eukaryota > Metazoa > Nematoda > Enoplea > Mermithida > Mermithidae > Mermis > Mermis nigrescens. Next base: position 3,975,327 of record JAVLUZ010000161.1, read on the forward strand.
TCATAATTTAATTCTTTCAATACCACAGCGAAGTATATCATTTTCAGAGCCCTATGGCTTTCCTAGGATATCAGATCCCAAAGCAAATAAACCTTATTCTGTTGCAAAAAAAACCTCCTCTTTCTAATAATACTATTGAAAATCAAATTGGGAGTGACGCATTTTGAGATATTTTGCCCTGAAAATTGATCATTTTTCTATGAAAAAATTTTTTAGCCAACTTTCTTGTAGAACATCTCTAAATATATGAATGCAACAGAGTTGCATTTTCAGCATAGCTTAATATGGGCCTAGTTATGTACAGCTGCTAAATATTGTGGCATATAGATCTTTTGCTGCAGAGTAACTGACTTGCAAATTGTGGCCAAAATTTGTCGTGACAAAATTTATCAGTGACTTTGGCATAGATTGAGAGCTGATCAGTCAGCCATACAACTTTTTCAATTATTCCACTCAATTCTGTGCTAAAAGTTGTCCATGCCTGCCAAATTTCACATTTATCTGACTGATAAAACTGATTTGACAAGGGGTCAAAGTTGAACCTATTTATCGCGCGTGCACATTACAGAGTTGACTGCCCATTAAACATGGGCCTGTAACTTTCGAACCAAAGCACAATGAGCTCTAATGTTTTGCACAGCATCATTTTGGGTCTAGGGCTACTTTATTAAAAAATATCAAGAGATTTGGAGAGGGTCGAGTTGGAGACTTATATGAGTTTTTGGTGATTTGACATGGAATAAACCCGCTGAAAGAATGTTTTTTTTTGCATAATTTTTGGGATCAAAACAAAAAATATCAAAAATTTTCCGCTTCGCGCCGATTCAATACTTTTATGAATATTTTACTAAAAATTCGCCTAAAATTGATCAATTTCTGTATTTGTAGTGTTAAAATCGATATAATGCACTTAAAATAGACTAAATAATGCTTAAAAATGCGATATTACCACAAAAAAACGTTTAATAGGGCTATTTTGACCATTTTGGTCGTTCAAACCGCAAAAAAAATCGTGAATGTTGAATTTGTTGTTTTGGATTTCTGGCATTTCCCTCTTTGCCGACCCTGTCCTTGTGCATATAGATGCACTCCCGCTTTTGGAGCAGTTCTTAATGAATAAGCGAATGAATTAGGTAATCGGACGTCATGAGTACGACAAAAAAGTTAGAGAAAAAAGAAAAGGAAAATAAAGCACGATGTTAGTAAAACGAAAACATAAAACAGGCGAGAAATAACACGAATGTATGTACGTTTGTTTACCTTAAGAATTATAATGTCAGATATTGTAGCATTAAATTAAGTTCTTGCCAAAGACCTCTGTGTTAAGTGTCCTAATAAAATTAAAAGCAAAATTGATTCATCCGTCCAACGCACTATTTTATCAATCCACTTATTTGAATTCAAACCATTGTTTTATCATATTTTAAACAATAATTTCCGACTAGGTAATCCGTCTACACGAGTAGTGCTTTATATTTTCACATTGTACATATATGTACGTACAATACAGCCATATGTTCACATCCACGCGTAAAGATAAATGGAACAGGGGATGGGGTACCCCACCCAAAGTTCGTCGTCCAACCATTTTCCAAACTCAGGAAATGTTTGACCCTACCTCCGAATTTAGCCGAAATCTTGCGTTTTTTGTTGCCCTTTTGAGGTGTTTTTTTACCATTTTGGCCAAAAATTAGAGGTCATGCACCCCCTGCTGAAATGACCGGTGACCCCCACTTAAAATTTCGAGCCCTTTAATGCATGTATACAGGTAAATAGAAAAAAATTATTCAAAATGCAAATCGTGAAGTACCTGCGTCTGCATTATTTCCTGTTTGGTCAGTTGCATGTCGCCCGTTAGTTCTTTGACTTTAATTCCAAGTGGTTCGAGTCTAGCACCGAAATTCCTAACCATTTCCGCTGCTAAGGCCTTCATTGGAGCGACATATATGATCTAAAGGAACGGCGCGCATAGTATTTCAGCACTCTTCAAAATGAATGACATAAGTAAAAACGATCGATGAATACAATACCAATAAATATGTAGGTAAAGTAATTTTAAAACGGCAAGATAATGCGAGCAAGCTCGTTAGCGACGAAAATTGAACAGTTATGCGATAGTTTAGTTTCTGAATTTGAGTGGAAGAATAGAAAATGTAGTGAATAAATTCGATTTTAAATAAATCAGGGTATATATGTACTCGTACATATATACGCATACACAGGTCCGTATCTAAGATTTTATTTACGGAAGGGGCGAAAATTTTGAGGTCAGATATCCCGCTAACCATTAGGAGATGGGCAAAAATAAAGGCATTTTAAAACGTATCTCAACGAGCTCTATGCAATGGTGGAAAAAAATTCAAGAGAAAATTTCGAAAATTTTCACTTTATTCCATACTCATATTACACAAATCTATCGTTTAAACAATCTACACACTTGATTTCTCATCATTCAATCGACGAATCATTTCCTAACTTCTGTCTTTCTTAAATGAACAATTAATCGGCGCGAAGCGCGGAAAATTTTAAGTTCTTTAACTCAAATGTACGCTAAAAACCTGTTTTGGTGGTGTTTTAGACCTACTTCGAGAGTTTTCATTTTTCCCTCTGGTGACCCTCGTGTGTTTCGAAAATTATTATCCATTTCCGCAGGACCGCCCCTTGCCCCCGAATACGGGCCTGCGCATACATGTAACAGGGGGAGGAATTCCCCCGCCCAAAGTTGGTCTTCCCCCAGTCCGATCCTCCCAAAGTCAGAAAATTTTAAACTCCTTCGATTTCTGGCGAAAACTTGCGTTTTTAGAACGATTTTAGAAGTTTTTAGAACGATTTTAGAAGTTTTTTTGCCATTTTTAGCCAAAAATTAAGGGTCATCAACCCCTCCCACCTAAAAATAGCCGGGAACTCCCACCCAGGTCTACGACGAACCTTGAGTAAAAGTTTGTTTCCCTGAGAATAAAGCAGCAGTGTGCAGTGAAAATTGCATTTTCGATGTTCTTTGTGAAGCTGAAAAACATCTTGCAGAAATAGTATTACGTCAAGTTGCATAAAAATGAGCAATATTTAACCCGAGTTCGAGAAGCATTAGAAGCTGTTTTAATTTATCCACTTTTATATAATTAATTTTTAATTTGATTTAACACTTTAAAATCATTGAACTGCAACAATACGACCATGCATTATCTGGGGGAGAGGGAAGGCATTCTCACCTCACCCAGAATTTGCCATGGTTCAAAAATTCCTGGAAAAGGTGGTTTTAAGCGCGCGTGTGTGTGTCAAATTTTCGGCGCTTAGCGACATCTCGTAATTATTTTTTGATTATATTTCGTCAAATTTATTCCAATTTTTTCAGACAAATTTTTAATTTTTATACGTTTAAGAAAGATGGAGCATCGCCAAAATGCCAAAAAAATTTTCGACGTGTAAATATCTACCTTTTTTTGAGCCAAAAAACACTTAAATTTTTTTGGTTCCACCCGGCCCAGAATTCCCATACTACGCATCCCTGAATACTACTGAAAACTATTTTGGTGATTTGCCTCAATTCCAGCTTATTTATCGTCAATTTATTCTTTCTAGATTCGATTTCTAACAGACCTACATGTCCCTACATACACACACACATATTTGTTTGTTAGGCCCTTGTCACATTTGAATCAGTAACTACAATTCTAATTACTAATGACACGTCAATTCATATTTTGATGGTAATCGAAAAGAAACACGATTAGATAACTATGTAAAACTATGTAACTATAACTACATAAGTAGCTATATAACTAACTAAACTCTCATACAAAGCGTGGAACTTGTAGGGGTCAGCCGCCCCAAAAATTTTTTGGCAAAGTGCCCTTTTGGGCTTGAAATGATGAGAATGCGCCAAACACTGCTTTGATAACTTCCAAAGCATTTTGCGGGGCATCCAGCCTTAAATTCAAATTTTCACCCGATTGTCTTCCGCCCAATTGTCGTTCACCCAATTGTCGGAATCCTCACCCTATGTATGTACATAGTGTATATATTCGTTAGAATATAGTTATCTTATGAAATAAGACCAGCTCTTTTATGCAGCATGGATTATACTACAGGGACTAAGATACTTGAGATACATCTAGCAACCTGACGGACGAGACCATTTCGACAGAATTTCGAAAGTATGATTAATTTTTGGCCAAAAGTGCAAAATCCTCCATGTTTTCTCGAAATTGAAAGAAAAAACTTGTTATTGTTGACTTCCAAACAAAGAAAACTGAAAAAGGACGATAAAAAGAAAAGGAGAAGCACAAAAGTAAAAAAAACTGAAAAATCACGAAAAAGGCAAAAAATATCGAGAAAAATAAAAAATCAAGATAAAAGTTTTTAACTAACATTCAGAGAACACTTTGTAAGTAAACCTTAATTTGTATGAACATTATGTACTCATAGTAGACACGTTAAAAGCGCCCTTATTTCGCAGGGCATATGTGTAAACATTATATTTTTCGGAGAATTTTGCGGAGTAAACAATATACATATAAATATGGTCAGAAAAATCCTACTGGAGGCAAAACTCTGAAAAATCAATTATTTTATAACAAAAAGGTCAGGTCAACTTAAAACACATTATTTTCTTGAGTTATTCGTGAAACTAATAATACCTCGGACGGATATAACCTGAAATATCTTAGGGGACTAATTATTTGAAAAACAATACAACATATGTACACTACCTTAAATTCGCCTTTGTGGATCACGCCTTGACGCGTATATTGCCTGAGTATGTTTAAGACGCACAGCATAGCTATGTTGGTCTTTCCGGCGCCAGTTGGAGCGCAAATGAGCAAATTCTCATTGGACTTGTAGGCTTTCTCGAAAACCACCGTTTGAATTTGATTCAACTGCTTCGTGTTTCGGAACGCGGCTTGAGTTTGCTAAAATTAGTAAGCAGCAGTGTTTTTTTTGTACAAGGTCCGTTTGTACATGTACAAAGATGGAAGATGGTCCCTAAAACTCTTCGTACGTTTTGTACATGCAAATTTTTGTGCACTATAATATGGTACAGTAGCGATTTCAGTGTGGTAAAACAGAGTTTTCGATCTTTGTTAGTGTATTTTAGCTAATTTCTGGGTTTTTGACGCCAAAAATTACTGACAGTTGTCTCAAAACGGCGCGAAGCGCCGAAAAAATTTGGCATTTTTCCTTTCTAAATGCAAATTCTGCCATTTTAAAGATACACAGTAACCAGGATTTTATTTAGGAAAAAATCGCCGAATGTACATGTACATATAAAGCGTCCATAAACGAATTTACGTGATAAAACGAATTTTTTTATGTGTTTTGCGTGTTTGGATAATTTCTACGCATATCTTGTAATGATAAAAATAAAAAATAACGTGATTCGACAAAAATTTTGACATTTATATTCTTTTGAACTAAACTCAGCAGCTTTTTTGAGAACAAACAATGCAAAAAACGTACATACAATTACAAAACTCCAATGAGAAGAGTCGGAAAATTTCTTGTGCGTTGTGCCAAAAAATGTCGACGTTTTCATCCTTTTACGATTAATTTTGCAACTTTCTAAATAGGAGCAAAGCAATAATTATATTTTACGCGAAGCGTCAAAACGTTATGACAATTTCATCCTTTTGATCTCCATTTTTCTCAAAATAAGCAATACAGGAATTATATCTGGAGCGAAGCGTCGGAAAATATCGACGTTTTTTATCCTTTTGAGCTGAATTTTGCACCTTTCTAACGGTTAGAAATGCAAAAAATTTTATCTGGCTAAAAATTTTATCTGTCAAAAAATTGATTATTAATAATAAGCGCCAAAAATTAGGGTCAATACTTGTACGCTGGGGAACATAAAACGAGATGGTTGAAACGCAAATTTAGGTTCGGAGCAGTGATCGGACCGAGGGTACTTTTTGGACCCTCGGCCTCGGCCGAGGCGCCTTAAAATCCTTGCCTCGGCCGAGGCCGAGGGCCGAGGGTAATGCCGAGGGTCAAGCTTATATACCTATACCCATAAATAGTGCTCTTAGAATATTTTGTATGCACATGAGCTAGAGAATAATCGTAATATTGAACACTTTATCGAATGTCATTTTCAATAATAGTAGATTAAATGTGTGAAGGATTTATTGAATAAAGTCAGCAGAATGAAAGCATACTTAATTTAACAAGTTGCGTTGAAGACTTGGAAAAGTTAATAAAAAATATGGCTGAACAAGCACTTAAAAACTCTTATTACTATACATAAATAAGCAAAACAGTGTCAAAGAAATAAACGAACAAACGAAATAAGCTAAGTAAAGACAGAACTGAAGCCATTGTTGTGCTGGCTTTTACAGTAATGCATGTTTAAACACGCTTTTTCAGTCATCCAATTCTGGTGTGGTAGGTAATATGACAGAAACTGCACTGTACTTCCCGATCATAGTTTCCCAAGGTCCAGAGTTGAGGGAAGGGTGAAATCCCAAAATGGGGGACCAGTAAATTAAGTAGTGTCTTTGTATGAGCGAACAAATTTTTGTAGATATTTTATATAAATATATTTTTAAACATACACATTTTTACATACTGCTAGTGTGTGACCTGCAACCGGCATGCAGTCCTAAACAGTGTTTTTTTGTGCAAGATAGCTTTTTACATGTACAAAAATGGTATCCGAAAGTCTTTGAACATTTTGTGCATACGTGCAAATTTTTGTGTACTATTATAGTATGGTACAGTAGCGATTTAGTGTGGTAAAACAGGGGTTTTCGACCTTCGGTAGCGTATCTTAGCTAATTCCTGGGTTTCTGAATATTTGACATTTTTTCCATTCTAAATGCAAATTCTACTATTTTAAAGATATATAGGACAGACAATTACTGATGCGCCGAAAATTTTCGGGAATTTTACACCTTTTTACAGTTTTTGTCTCTCCAAATCTTTGTGCACGTACAAAGACAGTCCTGAAAAGTCTCTGTACATTATGATAAATCTTTGACGAATACAAAAAAACCGTGGTCCTAAATGTGATAATTCGGCCTGGATATAGTTCATAAGATTATTTGGCGCGAAGCGCCGAAATTTTTATGAGCTTTTGATGAAATTTACACATAAAACTTGACTGAGAAAGCTAAAACAACTTGTACTACAAAATCAGAAATATTACAGATATTGTAATATGCCAATTAAATCTTGTAATAAGCACTACTGTGCTTAGAAATCCAATGCAACATCAGGATAAATTAGTCAATTTTATCTTTGAACGGCTAAATGTGCTGAGTTATTAAATAGTACTTGTTTTGCATAAAATTTTTAAAAACAGTATAAATGGATACAAAAGATATTTGAATCTGCATAAAGATGCCTAGATTACACAAAAATTGATTTTTGAGTGTTTAATGCCTCTGCTTCAATCTAAATACAGTATATTAGCGATATTTTGCGCGAAGCGCCTAAATTTTTTGAAATTTCCTAAAAAATACTGGAAAACGATATAATTAATATCACTTTGTCCAAGAAAGTATTTTAACATTGTATAAAAATGGCTCCAAAAAATGCACGAGCCGAAATTGATTTCTGGCAAAACCTGCATTTATTGGCCATTTTTAGGTGCGTTTCTGCGATTTTCGGCCGAAAATTCGTAATCATTTACGCCCTCTCCCATAAAAATGGCCGAAAACCATACGTGTAACAGGAAGGGCTTTGGGGAATTCCCCACCCACCCAGCGTTGGACGTCCTCCCCTAACCTTCCCTCCAAAGTCAGAAAATTTTGACCCACCCTCCCCATTTTTGGCGAAAATTTGCGCTTTGTTGGCTATTTTAGGTGCTTTTGCCATTTTTGACATATAATTAGAGTCGCTAATCCCCCACCCGAAATTTCTAGCCGTCACATGTATGCCGAGGAGCCCCTCCCAAAAATTTTGAGCTGTTACATGCATGTCTTATAGTGACAGTTTGTCTATTTACTCTTGCTTACATTCAAAAATACTCTATCACTTCGGGAAATTCTAATAGTTAGCTGCACTTTTGCCATAGTAAAAATTAGGTTCGAAAATATTCAAAAGGTTTTCACCAAAAATCGTCTGTCAGTGACTTGAGTCTTGTACCCTGAGAGGGGGGTAATAAACCTCCTCATCCCTCCCTTCGGGAATGTGTGTTTCCGATCCATGTAGCAAGCATGAGAATTAAAACTTAGTCATCACATGAATAATAAATTTGCACTTTGCTGTATGTAACTTTGTGTAACTGGGTACGCGGCTGAAACCACAAGAAAAGTCTATAGGTAAAAAATAGCCTTTGTACTGCAGATGCATTTTAAATAGTTAATATTCAACGGACATATTAAACTTATTCAAATTTGATTTTAACCCTCGGCGCCTCGGCACTTTTCAGCTTCGCCCTCGGCGCCGAGGCCGAGGCTCCAAAAAACGCCGAGGCTTGCCGAGGCCGAGGCCGAGGCCTCGGTCCGATCACTGGTTCGGAGACAGACAAATTTAGGCAGATATCCTCGCAAAATCACGGACTATACAAAACATATAAAGGGTTTAACGAATATTTCTATTTCGAGAATTACGAGATACTCAAGCTAAATGTACGCTCTTATTCTTTTCAATTAAAAACTGTTGTATCAAAGCAATATCACAAATTTTTGCAAAATCTTTTGAATAACATAGCCGATACTTTCTAGTAGACACAAGATTAAGGTAGCACAAGCAGGCACGTAGCTGGCCGTCCTATTTTGGGGGACCAACACCAATTTTGGGGGAACTAAGCCCAAAAAGGCCAAAAATAGCACAAAATAACGTTTAAAAAGTCCTATTTTTCCGATTTTCCTGAATTAATTTCGAACATTAAACAGAATTTACGTTCTTTATGAGCAGGTGGTTTTAAAGCGCAAATTATAAACAACACATGCAATGTATAGGAATAGGAAAAAACTAAAAGTTTTAAGTTGAAAGAAAAGAATTCAAATTGAAGGGATAAAAATTCGCAGAAAAAACATTTATAATTTTTGAAATCAAAAAGAATGCACGCGCAGCCCCGTATACAGGATTTTTTAGGGGAGGGGGAATCGCAAACTTTGAAGTCGGATATCTCGAGAACTATTAGGAGATAGGCCAAAATAAAGGCATTTTTGAACGTTTCTCGACAAGCTCTATACACTGGCGAAGAAATTTTTTTTAATTCCAAAAATTTTTCACTTTATTTGATAATCATACGCGGAATCAATCGTTCAAGATGTCTGCATAACTGATTTCTTATCATTCAATTTGTTTAAAAACTTTGCAACTTTTGTATTCATACTCAATCTTTGTATATCAAAACAAGAACAACAGAGGAAATAAATACTCTGGCGCCAAGCGCCGGGAAAGTATTACATGTTCCCATGTCTAACTTGATTTTGAGCAGTTTTGAGCGATTTAGAAGGCAAAAATTGCACATAAACAAGAAATCCGGCGCCAAGCGCCAGAAAATTCTTACGTTTTCATGCTACTACGTATAATCGATAGCTCTTTTTTAAAAAATGTAATAAATTTGATTTCACAGATAATTTTATCTCGGAAAAGATTTAAATACATAGTAAATAGTGATTTTGATTAAATTAATGGCCCGAAGCGCCGAAAATTTGAGCATTTTCACGCTGGGAAACAGAAAAACCCTGTAGTTTCGTATCTAAAAGTTCTGAAAAAATTTCAGGGAGGGGAGAGGATTCCCCCCCCATTTACCCCCTGGATACGGGCCTGCATGCCACAATCATAAAAGATAAAATAAAAAATAAACATTCCTAATAAATAGTAAAATAAACTAACAAAATAATAAAAAAATAATTTTAAGAAAGATATTTGTACGAACGATATGCTGCTAGCTTACAGTATCTAAGTCGGCGATTTTGATCCGCTCAGCGCCAATATCGGTGGGTGGTGGAGGGCTTGGCTCTATGGTTACTTCTTCGAACATTTTGTTATCGATTCGCTTTACATTTTCCGGAAGTAAAATCTGCAAGTAAAGCAAACAAGGAATATGATCAAACAATTGATTCAGCGCAAAAACTCTGAGTTTATGATATGTTTGTTAGTCAAAAACGCGTTATTTGTTAACAGATTTGTCAACGAAAATGAAAAATGTTAGATTATCATAAAGAATCTGTGAATATTATGATAATTTTACTTTTATTTCGCAATTTTAAGCATTATGTACATAAGTTCTGGCCAAGAAATTGAAGAACTTAACAATTTTAAAGGATTCATTGTCCCATGTTACATATAACAAAGGAAGTCGTCGTATATTTTGCATTGCTGTTAAAACATATGTAGCATATGCCAACGTCCATACATGCACAGTATGGGAATTCTGGGGGTGTAAACCTAAAGTGCCTTTTTGGGCCCAAAAATGGCCGGTACGCGTTGAAAAACATCGTTTTTTGGCGTTTCTGACGATACTCTATCCTTATAGAGCATGAAATCATAAAAAAAATTCCGAAAAAAGTCGAATGAATTGACCAATATATCGCTTAAATGACAGGCAAATTGTATTTAAGAAACAGAAGCTTTTCTGCAACCAAAGAAAATGGTAGATTGCTCAAAGTCATAAGCTCAACTAACCGCTTATCTATATCAATCGAACTTGCATCATTGTTACTCCATTTTTTACCCTTAAATCGTACATAAGTTAATTAGGAATCCTCTCATAAAAATAAAATATTTCATACAGCAAGTAAGCAAACTTCCATTGTCATTTGCACTTTTTGCTTTTCATGTTTCAAAGCAGTCTTTTCGCAATCTGCGCGTTTTTCTGCAAAGGAAAGTATACATGCCTGACGCGAATCTTCTACAATCTGTGCTTAACAAGAATACCTCTTTCCTTTTCTTCGATCTGCTGAGACTCCTCTGCTTTGAACTTTTTATAATCCGCCGCATGCTTAGTTTGCAGACGCTTTTTCATACAGGTGGTACCAGTGTTTTTTTTGTACTCGGAAAAGATTTTACCTCGATGTACAAAAACATTTGGGACCGTCTTTTCAGGTAAGTTTTGGAAACTTGAAAAATCGTCAATTCTGAGGGGGGTGAAAAATTTTTTTACGGGGGGGGGGGTAAAAAATTATTCTGCGGGGAAGTTAAACCCCCCCTAAACCCCCCTCCCAAGATCATGTATGCCAACGTCCCATGTTATAAAACGAACAGAGCAATCCTTAGCAAAACTTAAGGACAGCTGAGACGAACACGAAATTTTTAAATTATGCGAAAAGACACTGAAACAGTCGAGTAAATTAAAAATAATAATTGACTCGATAAAAATAAAGGCTCGACTCATATTTCTTAGTCAGAAGCAACTTGACCAAAAAAAGCTAAGGTTCGAATTTTTTTAAACTTCTTCAATTACTACTCATATTTAAGTAGCTAAGATAAAGCCATGCGAAATTCATCTTTGACAAAGGCCCAGCTTAGCTAGATCGATTACCTTGCTTCCAGCAATAAAACTAGCCGAATTCCGGGCCACCAACGACGAATCAAATACGTACGTATATTTTGTCTGATCAATCCATCCTCGATCTCGACTGAACAGCGGCGTGTTCTGAGCCATCTGATATTCGCGAGCCAGCTCTCTATAAAAAACATATAAAAGCTTTAAGCCGTATATATAGCCTCAATAGCGCAATAAATATACACGAAAGAGGGGAAAATTGGGGATTCCATCGAAAGCCGACAGTGCCGCCTACCAGCAGTGTTTTTTTTGTAAAAGGTTCGTTTGTACATGTCCAAAGACGGTCCCCAAAAGTCTTTGTACATTTTGTACATGCAAATTTTTGTGTACTATAATATAGTACAGTAGCGATTTTAGTGTGGTAAAACAGGGTTTTCGATCTTGGGTAGTGTATTTTAGCTAATTTATGGATTTCCGACGCCTAAGATTTAAAAAGAATTGCCTCAAAACGGCGCAAAGCGCCGAAAAATTTGACATTTTTTCCATTCTAAATGCAAATTCTGCCATTTTAAAGATATACAGGACAAACAATTACTCATTTCGGCGCGAAGCGCCGAAAATTTTTCGGAATTTTACACCTTTTTACAGTTTTTGTCTTCCCAAAAATCTTTGTACATTTTGTACACACAAATTTTTGGGTACTATAATATGGTACAGTAGCGATTTTAGTGTGGTAGAAACAGAGTTGGTCGACTTTTAGTAATGCATTTTATCTAATTTCTGGGTCTCTAAGGGCAAAGATCACTAAGAATCGTCTTAAAACGGCGCGAATCGCTGAAAAATTTGACATTTTCCTTTCAAAATGCAATATCTGCCAATAAAGATATATAGAACACACAATTACTCATTTCGGCCCGAAGCGCCAAAAATTTTTGCGGATTTCAGACCTTATTTGCAATTTTTGTCTTCCCAAAAATCTTTGTACATGTACAAAGACGGTCCCGAAAAGTCTTTGTATATCGGGAAAAATCTTTGCCGAGTAAAAAAAACTGCCTACCAGCAGTGTTTTTTTTGTACAAGGTCTGTTTGTACATGTACAAAGATGGTCCCTAAGAATCTTTGTTTATTTTGTACACGCAAATTTTTGGGTACTATAATATGGTACAGTAGCGATTTTAGTGTGGCAAAAATAGAGTTTTTCGACCTTTGGCAGTGTATTTTAGCTATATTTTGGGTTTCTGAGGGAAAAAATCACTAACAGTCGACTCAAAACGGCGCGAAGCGCCGAAAAATTTAACATTTTTCCTTATAAAATGCAATTCCTGATATTATAAAGATATATAGAACACACAATTACTTATTTCAGCGCGAAGCACCGAAACTGCGAATTTTGAACCTTTTTTGCAGTTTATGACTTCCAAAAAATCTTTGTACATGTACAGAGACGGTCTTCAGAAGACTTTGTACATCGGGAAAAATATTTTGCCGCATACAAAGAAATACTGCCTACGAGTATATCCCTTAAGAACTGAGATTTTTAATTCCTGACTTTTGGGCAAAAACGTAAGGTTTTGGGCCATTTTAAGTTATTTTTTGGCCAGTTTTAGCCGACAACAGTAGATCATTCAAGTCCGCTACGATAATCTTTATTAATTCTTACGTATCTGTATCTAGTATTTTAAATAACGTAGATTTAACAGGGTACCTAGGGGATCCCCCACGCAAAGTCAGTCGTCCCTCCCCTCGGTTCCCCCAAAGTTAGAAATTCTTTAACCCCTGCGCCCCACCACCCACCGATTTTGGGCAAAAGTCTTGCGTTTTTTGTCATTTATAGGTAGTTTTTTTATGATTTCTGGCCAAAACTTAAAGGTCCCCCTAAAAAATGGCTGAACCGCACCACTAATTTTGAGCTGTTGCCATACACGATCTGGGAGGAAAGCTTGCGGGAATCCCCTCCCCCATAAAAATTTTCGCTCCCCCCACCAGAATTTACGATTTTCTAGGAAATTCGTAGAAAATATGCCTTTTAAAGCGTTTTAAGCTATCTACTTGCTCAAAAGTGTCAAATTTTCGGCGCTTCGTGCCATATACTACCCGTTTTTAACTACATCTTGTTCGATATACTCAATTCTTTCAAATTTTTTTCCGATTTTCACATTCTAGAATTAGTAAGAAGTCATCAATACGAGAAAGACTAGAGAAAATATAGAGAAAAAATAGATACCTAAATAAAAAAGAAAATACTAAATAAAAAGTAAAAACGAACGACAGAGATAGAAGTGCAGCATGCTATTAGTAAGAAAGAAACAAAAAACGCGTGAAATAGCACAAGTGTATCTAAAAAAATTAAAATTATGAGAGATTACGTGGTTTATGAGGCGGAAAAGTCTAAATGAAGCAGAAAAAGTAGGCAGGATTATATACAGAAAACTTACACACACAAAAACGTAAAAAATCATATAAACAGACGAGGTAATCAGAGAGGAACCAGGTTGCTACAGTTTCGTGCCTTTAAGCCTCTGACTATCACAGCAACCTAGCGGCACCAGTCTAAGCGGCTAGACTGCCTTTCATTATAAAAAAGAAAAAAATTAAATAAATAAATAAATATTCCAATAAATAAATAAACGAATCGAAATTATAGGTACCTACTATAAATATTACGATAATAATGATAATAATAACGATAATAATAATAATAATAATAATATAAATAATAAAAAATATTCATAAAAAATATATAAATAATTAAATAAATCAATACAATAAAAAATAAATAAGTAAAAAAATCATTGTGAACCTACACGTGAAATACTGCCGTATCTGGCCTGTTCAATCCCGTGAGGAAATAGATAGAGCATTGTCAGAAGCGCTAAAAATGATGCTTTTACCGCGTATCGACCGTTTTAAGCCCAAAAAGTACATTTTAGAAAAATCTGTTGTTTCATCCCCCATAATTCCTACGCTGTGTGCCTATGGCTGTTACATGTCGAAATATGCGTATCTATCTATACATATATGCACCTCTGTCTCATCACGTCTATATTCGTAAACTCTTCCATATCAGACGCGTATTTTCTGTCTTTATCGTGCATTCGCCTCAGGCGTTTTTCGCCCTTTCGTAATTCCTTCGATATTTGATATTCTTTCTCTGATTCAACGCTAATAATTTGGCCATAAGGTTTTACACCGGTATTTCTACGCCCGACTAATTTCGTAAATTCAGCTGCGTGTGTGAAGTGAACAAGGGATTTACGCAGTGTCGAATTTAATCAAAGGGAGAAAAAAAACTCGGAGCAGGTTAAAGCAAAACAATATTTATACATATGTATGCTGGCCCGTATTCAAACAGAGGGGGAGCGTGGGGCCGGCCCCGTGGAAATAAAAAAATAATTTTTGAAACACACAAGGGTCCCACAAAGGGATTTTTTTGTAAATCATAAAGATTTAATACAAAGATAGAAGCTAGGAAATTATTCGTCGATTGATTGATGAGAAATCAGAAGTCGAGATTATTTAAACGGTAGACTAATGTAATATGAGTATGAGATAGAGTAAAATTTTTAAAATTTTTACTTAAAATTTTTCTTTGCCGTTTGATAGAGCTCGATGAGATACACACAATCAAGAATGCCTTTATTTTTGCGCATCTCCCAATGGTTGTTGAGATATCTGACCTGAAAATTCTCGCCCCCCCCCCGAGATAAAATCCTGAATGCGGGCCTGTATGTATGTATGCATCTCACTCAACAAGCATTTGCTTTATAAATTGAGCAGCGTGAATAATGATACAGAGGCCTTGCTTATAAACAAAATAATAATATTTAAAAAAAGTTTTTGCTCGAAATTGGGAGGGAACCTCTTACAAGAACTTGACGATATTTAATTAATAGAAATTAAAACTAGCATATTTTTTTAATAATACGTGCCCTTGGGACCAAACAAGAGCAATGAGGTTAAGGGGCAACCCCTCTGTGCTCTGAAAAACTGATAGCTATACAGTCATTTTGGCTGAAGAAAAAGCATTGCTGCATAGCCTTTGTTGGGCTCAGAAAATTAGCTATATTTCCTTTTTGGGCTCAGAAAACTAGCTATATAACCTTTTTTGGACTAAAAAACATACTGTGTGAGCTCAGAAATGCTATACAGGTGTCTTTTCTGAGTTTTGAAAGAATATATATTTATTTTTCTGGACTTAAAAATGGGTTAGATAGCAGCTCTTTTTAGTCCAAAAAGGCTATATGGCTATGTTTGTGAGTCCAAAAGGGATATAGAGCTAATTTTCTGAGCCAAAAAAGGCTATAGAGCCGTTTTTACGAAGCACTTACGTAGCTATCTACCAGTTTTTGGTTTTCACCCCTCCCTGAAAGTTTGACATTGCGCATCTATGCTTGAGACCCAAGGAACGATCCCAAGAATGCATATGTACGTGGACAAACCGTACAACCTTACTCAACCCGGTATCAATGGGAGCTGAGTCGGTATCAATGGGAAGTCCTGCCGGTATCGATGAAAATTTTTGAAATGCCATGTGAATCGGAGAAAACGATGAAAATACACAAAAAAACTCTAAATTCAGTCAGTCAACTAGAAAAAGGAATATGAATACATTAATAAACGTAGAAACCATTTTGAAATCAACTAATCGACTAACCAATTAACCGATGACTAACCACTTAATAATTAATAATCAATCAATGAGTAACAATTAAGCAATCATCCACTAAGTAACCAATCAATAGAACAAGCAACAATTTTGTAAAAGAACAATCAATATAATAATTGGGCAGCCGGTATCAATGGAAAGATCGGCCTTCGTCGATGTATGCAAAAAATACTGACCGTCCGCACAATATTGCTGATCTTTCGTCGAATTTCAAATTTTAATAAAAGCTGAAATATTTTACGCGTTTTGCAGCGATTTTTCAACCTAGTATCAATTTTCCGATGTTTCACGCCCCAATTCACTTCTTGGATCATATCTCGCCCACTTTGATTAAATTTTTCGAAAATTTTCAGTTTTTACGCGCATTCATAAGGAAAATCATCGCAAATCGCAAAAATTCTGCTCTTGACATATTTCTAGCTTTTAAAAGTTCAAAAAAGCCAATATTGTTATTTTTATTTATGCCAACCCTCGTGAATTCACACGCTATACATAAGTGATCAGCATAGAATTTGAAACTTTGTCGCGTTTTGAGACTTTTCGCGGAATTTATTCTCGCAGTGCCGCCGATTTACATTTCTCGAAAGAAAAATTTGAAATGTTTTCTACGATTGATAATCTAAAATAAGGCATTTTGCACTTTTTATTAAAAAACCATGAATTCTTCAGATCCAAAAAAGTAAGGCATTGTTTGCTGAAATAAATGGTCAGAAGCCGCTCAAAAATTATAAGCTGTGAAAAAGATTCATCGATATGTGTAACTTTACACAGATGCTCAGTTGTATCAACATCATTTTTATCCGCCAGCCCAGCAGTATCGACATCGGTCATACTGTAGAAATCGTGGACGAGTTGCGCACGATTACGCAATATGTCTTGTATTAAATCAAATTTCTCAAAGCCCAGCAAGTCAAATAACTACAAAAATTGTAACTGAATGTAATCAAACGTCTAAATGTTTTTCACAAGAACCTTTATATGGTTGATTATAAGCCTTTTTGGATACAAATGCGTAAGTGACGAATTTATGTATTACTTAGTCATTTAACCTTATTTTTTGTTTGAATGAAGAAAAACCTACAAGGCAGATCCTAAGCCGTAAATTGTGGTGTACTGTATTAAGGTACATAAGAAAGAGAAAATACATGTCAGGGATCCCCCAAAGTCAGGAAATTTTGACTCCTTAGTCTTTCTAGAAGTTCGATTACCTCTGCACACAAAAAACAAATAAATATCGTTTGAATTTGTTTCACACAGAAATGTTGTAATTAGAGTGTAATTATCACATTTATTTAATTCGCAGTATACTGCAACCGCATTAGACGGTAACAAAATCATACATATGTACATAATAGGGAAGCGGGATCCCCATCCAAAGTTAATCGCCCCTCATAATCCCAAAGTCAGAAATTTTTTATGAATGCGATTTTTTTTAAAAACTTGCGTTTTTTGCCATTTTACGCCGTCATTCACTCCCCTCACCCCACCCATACGAAGGATCAACTAGCCCCAATTGAAATTTTGAACTGTGACATGCAGACATCAGCATGGAAATTTCGGGGTAGGGACGAAATTTTAAAGCGCCCGTTTTTGGCTCATAAATGACGGATACGCCTTTAAAACCTCGTTTTTCACGGCGTTCAGGACGATGCGCTATCTTTCTAGAGCATAAAAACATTTTAAAAATTTGAAAAACTTAGAAAAATTAGAATAAATTGAAGCGAAAATCGTCCAAAAATAAGTGTTTGGGGAGAAGCGCTGGAAACTTGACGCTTTAAAGCAAAGAGATGGCTGAATACGCTTAAAACAACACCTTTTCTACGTACACACTTTCTATTATTTTTCAGAAATCGCGAATTCTGGGGAGTGTCAAAAATTTCTGGTGCGGGAGGATGAAAACTTTTTGAGGGGGCGGAAACCCCCCCCAAACCCCCAAGTCGTGTGTGCTTGATATACGTTTGAACAGAATGGTACAATATTTTTACATCATTTTGCAATTCTTCGTCCGATTTTTTCGACGACAGCAGCGCCAAAACCGATCGACAAGATTCGTCGGCCGGCGCCGCCGACGTCGTTCGAACGTCCGACGACAACCGCTGCAACAGCCAAGCCACGCCGTCCAACAAATCGCCCTGCTCAGTCAACTTTGAGGCTTCGATTGCGGCCACCTGGCCGCTATCGGATCGCCTGCAAACATAAATTTACAGATATTTTTGGCAAAAATAATAATTCTTTTAATGATTATCTATTAATCTGAATGACAATAATGAAAAAGCACACACATGCATACTGGAGAGTATGGGGCGTTATCCCCCACACCATGACTTTTGGAAGGCACAGCCTTCCTCAGGCCATTTTGGACCAAAACTGTTTGCTTGAACCATGAAAAAAGGTCAAATAAAGCCTAACAGTGAAATTTCAAGTACACATACTGATTTTTCGAGCAGTAGACTCTTCGATTCATTCACCCAGGCACTTTTCTATTATTATTCTGTTTATATCTGATGTTACCGGCTATTTTCATGCAAATTTAGGCAACGAAAAAGTAAATATGACTAATTAAGTGCAAAAACTCAACATTAAGTAGGTAAGAAATTATTCATTTACCCACTTACCCCAAGGGGACTCGATTCACTTTCCTCTCATATCTTTTAACCGTGTGAATGTATAAAAAAGCTAATTTTATTTAATTAAATTCTCAAAAAAGTGATCTTAATAAAATAATCTTTTCATCGAATCAAATAAGGTACCTACACAAATCTCGCAAGAAAATTTGAACACTTTACAATTTATGACCTTTGCTAAGGATTGCTATGTCTATGTTAGATAGCACAATAATCACACGTGATTTTGGGGTGGGGATTTAAAGGGGCGTGGTTCGCCCCCACAGGAGGCTTCTGATTACCCACCAGAAATTAATTTCCTCCCCCTCTTCAGAATTCGCTATTCTAAAAAATTCGTATAAGGTGCTGTTTTAAGCATCTATAGCTATCTGTGTGCTCAAAAGAGTCGAATTTTCGACGCTCCGCGCCAGCGTATCTTGAAATCGCCTTCTAAATACAAAGCAAAGCATCTCATTGTAGGTATACTATACAAAATGGACAAACCCTGAAAAGCGCTTAGAATATTAGGGTATTGGCAAGACTGCCTTAAATGTAACAGTTTCTCAAAAAACAGCTTATGGACGCAAAAAAACACGAAAAGATAAAAAAGAAACATTAATCTTACGGCTTGAACGATGAGGACGACGCAGTGGCGACGGCGTCGACGGATTTTGATGACGTCACAGCATCAGCGGCGACAAAATTTACAAAATCGATAGCTTTGTCGACGCGCCTTTGGGTAAACTTAACGACGTCACCGAATCGGCATCGACTCGACAATGTGGCGTCATCGGTGAAGGAAGAAGACGACGTTGACGACGACGCAACATCGTTTGCAAAGCCATTACGGATTAAGCCTACGAAAAAATTTAAAAAATAAAACTAAAATAATTAAAAAACAAAATTTTAAAGTTGAAAGCACTATGCGAATCACAGGCATATAACGCTCAAAATTTTGGGAGCAGGATAGTGAGTCATTTGTGTGAGGATTATTCAAATTTTTGGCCAAAAATGGTGAAAAATCCCCATCTTTGGCCAAAAAATTGATAATCCTCATACAAATGGCCAACTATCCTGCTCGCATTTCATAATGGCCTAAAACGCAAGTTTTTGCTAAAATACGGTGGGAAGGAGGGGGTAAGAGACCTTTTTTGGGTTGGAAGGTGGTAACGGCCGACTTTGGGCGAGGGATTCGAGCATCTTCTGTTACCACGCTTTATTTTTGAATTCGGTAAAGATTATTTCCGATGTACAAAGGCTTTTCGGGACCGTATTTATACATGTAAGACGATTTTTGAAAGTCAAAAAAAAACTGTAAAACGGTGCTTAATTCCCAAAATTTTCGGCGCTCCGCGTCGAAATGAGTAATTATCAGTTCTATTTATCTGTATATTGGTAAAATTTGCATTTGGAATGAAAAAAATGTCAAATTTTTCGGCGCTTAAGGCAATTTATAGTATTTTTTGCAGTGAGAAACCCAGAGATTGGCTTAAATACAATACCAAAGGTCGAAAAACCCTGTTTTACCACACTAAAAGCGCTACTGTACCATTATAATAGGGTGCGAAAACTTGCGTGCAAAATGTACAAAAACTTTTAGGGACTATCTTTGTACATGTACAAAGGAACCTAATGTTATTCGCAGAACTCAGCAAGCTCGACAAATAGCATAAAACGCTAAGAGTTTTATTTTTGGCCCTGAGCAGAGTGTACACATCTTATTACTTTATTGTCTTTACTATTTATTCCATTATGTAATTCATTTATTTTATCATTTTATTATTTTCAATTACTTCATTATTACTTCATCATCTTCCTATTCCTAAACGTTTATTGAGTTCAAAATAGACTGAGCTACATTTGTAAAACATGTTTTGACGACCTGTTTCTTTAAAATTTAAGGCAGATACAGCGTAAAACTTAATTACCCAATTCAAAATCGTAGAAAAATGATTTGCACTTAAAAAGCATAAGTATGTACATGCACTTAAAGAAGTTAAACTTAATGTTTGTTGACAGAAAAAAGTACAGAATAAATAGGAACAGGCGTGCCAAATGACAAGAGTGCTTGTTTTTCTAAAAATTTTTGATATATTCCAGACAGAAAGATGTTACAGAAATAAGACACACTGTACTTACTCAAACAAAAATTTCTGCTTTTTTTGCCCCACAAAACCCATTGAATGAAAGTCAGAGGTTTGACTAATAGTTACAGATCACTTAGTCTGCCCTAATTTGTGATACGAAGCAACAATAAGTTATTATTTAACTGATACATATATAATGTATGCTAACGAATGTTAAAAAAATATGATTTTCATAATACTTGCTGTGTCCATGGACGCGTGATTTGATGAAGTATCGTCTTCGCCATCCTTTTCTTTGTCACCAAACGTTTTCAAAATCGCATGCAAATCTTTACGCTGCCACAATGGAGTTTTCTTGTGTGCTATGATATGAAAAATATTCTATAAATAACATCCTAGACATCACGGGCCAAAATTAATAAGAAAAAATGTTAGCAAAAGTACATAAAATATTTATTTTTATTTGCATCGGATTTGGGGCACTAATTTAATGCATACAGAAAATACAAATAAAATGGAGATAAAGGAAAAAAGAAAAAATGTATATAAATAAAGAAGTAGTGGACAGGAAACAACTTTAATGAATTAATTATAAAACCAAATAACAAATATGTGAAAAAATAAAATAGATACATAAAAGTTTTAAATAAAACAAATATGTAGATGTGGGATACAATAGAGTAGAGAAAAAAGGAAATATAATACAGGCACGACAAAAGTGTAATGAAAACATAAAATATAAATATAAAAATAAATAAAGATAAAATATACAATAAATTTTTACAAATAGATAAAATACAATACAATAAATGAATAAAAAAATATTACACATAAATAATACCAAATAAAATGTAATAAAAATAAATAGAATAAAAATATATTAATGGAAAAAATAAATAATTACTGCTTGCGGCATCAGCACTGCATCGTGGCGGTTGAGGCAAAGTGTCACGTAAACGACCAACGAGTTGCCTTGCATGCCGTGCGCTAGATGCCGAAAAGGGACCAAAAGCTGACAACAGTTTATTAGCCTGCTTGTCAGTAATGACGTCAGTCGGTTTTGAGAACACGAGCAGCAACTTATAAATACCGTTCTCGACCGTAGCACGATCGATCTGCGAGCTACCGTTCTGTCCTGAATTGAAAATAAGCCAGAAATCAATTAATTGCCCTATTCCTTCTGAAGCCACATGTTTTGACACGATATCCGTTCTGACATCGTGGCAAGAAAATTTTAAATTATGTTTGCCAAAAAATGTCACTCCATACGACAACACCCTCTTCCGAAAATCACACCATAGGGTCATTCCCGGGCACGTAGCTGGCCGTCCTATTTTGGGGGGACCAACACCAATTTTGGGGGAGGTCCGGGTCCAAAAAGGCCAAAAATAGCACAAAATAACGTGTAAAAAGTCCTATTTTTCCGGTCTTTTTCTGAATTTTTTGGGGTGTCCGGACCCCAACATTCCCCCACAGCTACGTGCCTGGTCATTCCATGTCAAGTGGACCAGTTTTAAAAATCGTTACAACTCGTACATCTCTAATTTTGATGAAAATTTATGTGGATGTATGGTGCTGGCCTCTAAAGAAAACCAGTCGATTTGTAACCTAAAAAACCACCCCTTTTTCCATATCCAAAGGGAAATGACTGATATTATACTGACGAACGAGCTATGCCGTGAGGATTCCAACTGACCCCTGATCTCTTCCCGGATCATTCAGAAACTTGAGATAAATATTTGTCGAAAAGTTCCTAAAAATTGCCGTTTTTATGATTTTTTAAAAGCATTTTTGAGGGTCAGTATTTCTACCCGTATTCCTATTTGCCGGAATCTTTTATGTTTTCACGTTAGGCTCCCTTGCAGACTAATGTCAGAAAAATTTAGTTGTCCTATGTCATCCACATAGCTACAGTATACCTTCAAAGTCAAACCTTAAAAAACCAGTTGTAACCTAAAAAACCAGCGCCAATTTTTACAAAACTTAGCAGAAATGTGCCTCGTAGCACTTTACATGATGCCTGATATTTATTTATCACAAAAAATGGGAATCACCACAAAAACTGCCAAAAAAAGTTCGATTGTAACCTAAAAAACCAATGCTAAGTATAATAAGTATAATAAATATAATAATACGTTAATAATAATAATAATAATAATAATAATAATAATAATAATAATAATAATAATAATAATATATAATAATAATAATAATGATATTAATAATATTATTATTATTATTATTATTATTATACTAAGTATAATACGTTGCCATGCCAACGAGATTGCTTTTCATCAAGTTGCATAATTTTGCACTGATTTCTTGCTGAGGATGTAGGAGAGACTTACTTAGAGTTGTTTCTATCACTTGAAGACTTTATTTGTGAAATTTATAGAACTTTCAATCCAATTCAGAAAAAATTATTGATTTCTTTTGACAAAATGTCCATATATTTTGCAAATGTGGTTCTTATATCATTTTACAAGCCTTAAAATCCTTTGTCCCAACTAAAAAAACCGCAATATATGTAATCTCAGTAGGTGTACGTACATATTTTTAACAAGAATGCAAAGGCATTCAGCAAGGGACAATGTTAATTGGTTGCATGAAAATATCCATCTTTATCACGCGAGCTTTCGAATAGTCAAAAAGCAGGAAAAAGTTGAGGTGCTTTGCGTAATGCATATCTAGCGCAATTAACCAGCCCCGTATCCAGGATTTTATTTTAGGGGGATCACTAACCTTGAAGCCGGATATTTCGAGAACCATTAAGAGATGGACAAAAATAAAGGCATTTTTGGACGTTTCTCGACGAACTCTATACAACGGCGAAGTAATTTTTACGGAAAAATTTCAAGAATTTCTCACTTCATTTTATAATTATATACCTACACTAAATCTATCATTCAAACTGTGTGCACAACTGATTTGTCATCATTCAATCCTTAAAAAGACTTCTCATCTTTTGTTTTTGTACTCAATCTTTGTGTTTTGCAAACAAAAACAACAGAGAAAATGAATTATCTGGTGCGGAGCGCCGAAAAAATTTGACATGTTCTCCATGTCTAAGTTAACTTTCAGCGGTTTTGAGCAATTTAGAAGGCAGAAAGGGTATTACCGTAGCACGTCTCCACTTTCGGAAAAACGTATTCTCAAACAGTTTTTCTGCAAAAGCAATCGATTATAGACATATTTGATATGCTGATGACTAATTATTTAAGCAAATTAATGCAAATTTTATTCAAATCCGAAAACAACATGACGATGGTTGTTTATTATTCAGTTCGGGTTCGGGTACACGTTGCATCCCTAGTAAATAATATTTATAAGAATTCGTCGAAAATTTTGATTTTTACGATCATTTTTACTTCATTCTGAGCATTTTATGGATAAACAAACCAGCAATGTACTAGTCGGTGCGCAGCGCCGAAAAATTTAAACATCTTTGCAGTGATCGTACGGGGACCCCTACCCCGACCCCGAAAAACCCCGGCCTAAACCCCGACCCCGACCCCCGACCGGGGGCATGATTTTTCGAGTCGGGGTTGAACCTTTTTTCGGGGGTGAAATATAGCATTTTATTTGTTGGTACATAGAAGAATTGTATAAATAGCAAATAAATCCGGAACAAGGACGATTCATTCACCACCAAAATTAATGTTAAACTCGACACTCGCGATATTTCATAAAAAGTACGCCTGGTCGCCATGTTGTTAAGACGTACATACATGTTCGCATATTTTCCATTATGAAGTGCGCCGAAATTACTACTGAATGACAGGCGTAGCCGGGGGGGAATGGAGGCACATGCCCCCCGGAATTTTTCAGAAATTATGTTGATTTTTCTGGCGCAATGTGTCCAGAACATTGAGTTTAAAAAGGCACAAACGTCAAAATTTTCTGGCGCTTCGCGCCGAGTCATTATTATTTATTGTTATACAGATCCAATTAATTTAAAAGCTTGAATCTGTTAAAATAATCCAACACTTCGCAGCACTTTAGTGATTTAATGCACTATTAGTTCATTGAATGAAACTGCACATGCTTGTTGAAGATAATGGTAAAAGTGCGAAAATGTTTGCGTACCAATTTATCTATTCTCTGCTTTGTTTATCTTTCTTTACAAGGACACATAATTCTACCTTAAATGAAAGGAAAGGCCAAATTTTCTTGTGTTTTTGCGCATTTTCTGTTTTCTGAAATAGTTAATAAGAAGGCCACAAATGGGCCTGAAAATGGTAAGAACAAAATTCTCATTGATACATCTTTCAATGACTTATTGGTTGCGACCCGCTGCTGCGCTACATACTTAGCAGAGGTCGAAAAACGCATTTCAGCTCAGAAGTTTTGTGCAGTGTATATAGGTGTTCATCAATTTTAAGTTTTTTAGGACTTAATTCAGAACCGAGATTTTGCCAATTTGCGAAAATTTTAGCTTTACTAACTAAAAATTGGAGTGCTTTTTTACAAAATTTTCGGGGGTTCTGCTCTTGACCTCGCTGGGGCGCTTGAGCGCGCCACCCCAGACCCCCAGCCGTACAATCTCGTTCTACATGTTGAAAGAAGTTTTTAGGAGGACAGAAAAGGTAAAAGGATTAGGAATTTTTAAAAATTTTCGGCGCCTCGCGCCGGAATTAGTTTATCTGTTCTGTATGATTTAAGCGGTACAAATTGAGTTTAAAGAGTAAAAACGTCAAAATTTTCCTGCGCTTAGCACCGCCGATTATTGTCTTAGGGCGGTAAAATATAACTGAATTTCTTGATGCTTTGCGCCACTTATGATTTCCGAACTGTTTGTCAATAAAAAGGCGTAAATTCTACATGAAAACGGTGAAACTTTCGAAAATCTTCGGCGCTTCGCGCCATTGGCTCCTCTACAATCAGTGCGCCATAGAAACCCGTTATGAAAAAACTGTGGAAGAATACGAAAAAGCGAGGGCGATTAGTGATTTAAATTGAAGGTAATGCTAAATTGCTAAAACCATGCTTGAACTTGGAATAAAAATAAAATGTTGAACATAACCAGCTTTATTAGTATGCTCTACAAACAAGTGAATGTATCGTTTTTATCCTTTTCAAATTGGTATGTAATCATGCAATGTTAATTGTTAATCTTCAACCCCGACCCCGACCCCGAAAACCTGGGTTTTTGATCCCCGACCCCGACCCCGATCGGGGGTGAAAATCTGACCCCGTACGATCACTGCATCTTTGCTACCGTCTAGTGATCGACCAGGGCCCCGGCCCCGGCCCCGGCAATCCCCGGCCATTTTTCAGCATCCCCGGCCCCGGCCGGGGCAAGGTCAAAAAATGGCCGGGGCCGGGGAAAAATTCAGTGTAATTCGTATTTTGTACAGGCTATGATACTGGCACTTATTTATCAATGGGCAAGTGTTAATTTTGAGAACTGTACTGATTAGACCATATGTATACTTACTTAGTCCTTGTTATAACTTTTCTACTGTGTATAAATGAGCTTTTACTGAATAAATGGTCAGGAAAATCTGCATGTTTTCGATTCCTCCACTCAACTTATTTAAACTAAATGCTACTTTTAATTCATTCATTCATAGCTATGGCTAAAAGATTTAGAGTTGACAAATACGTTCTATTTCCAGTTAGAAATTGTACGTTTTCAACAAAGTATTTCTACAAAAAACACTTTTATTAATTGAATGGGAATCGTGTGCTTTAAAACGCGTTTCTTGTGTAATAGTTATTAGGACGGAGGTTAATTATAGGCGAATATAAACTACGCTGCAGAATTGCGTCCGATCCGATAAACTAAATATGTCTCAAATAGTTTCCTAAGGTCCAGAGTTGAGGAGGGGTGAAATCCCAAATCGGAGGACCAGAAAATTAGTGGTAAAACAGGGTCTTTTGACTTTTGATTGTATATTTTAGCTAATTTCTGGGTTTCTAACGCCAAAAATTATTAAAACTGTCTCAAAACGGCGCGAAGCGCCTAAAAATTTGACATTTCTCCATTCTAAATACAAATTTTGCCATTTTAAAGATATATAGGACAGACAATTTTTCATATCGGAGGGAAATGCCGAAAAATTTTTGGAATTTTATACCTCTTTACAGTTTTTATCTTCCCAAAAATCTTTGTACATGTACAAAGATAGTCCTGAAAAGTCTTTGTACATCGGGAAAAATCTTTGGCGAATACAAAAAAACACTGTTTTGTACATGCAAATTTTTGTATACTTTAATATGGTACAGTAACGATTTCAGTGTGGTAGAACATAGTTTTTCGACCTTTAGTAGTGTATTTGGCTAATTTTTGGGTTTCTGAATATTTGACATTTCCCCATTTTTCCATTCTAAGCGCAGTGTTGCTTATTACAATATTTAATTCGCATATTACAATTTTTGTAATATTTCTGATTTTGTAGTACAAGTTGTTTTAGCTTTCTCAGTCGAGTTTTATGTGTGAATTCCATCAAAAGCTCATAAAAATTTCGGCACTTCGCGCCGAACTAATATTATCAACTAAATTCAGGCCGGATTATCACATTTAGAAGCACGGTCTTTTTGTATTCGGCGAAGATTTTTGCTGATGTACAAAGACATTTCAAGACCGTCTTTGTACATGTACAAAGATTTTTGAAGAACAAAAACTGTAAAGAGGTGTAGAATTCCTTATTGCAAATTCTACCATTTGAAAGATTTTCAGGGGCTAAGCGGCTGCAAAAATGGAGCCGCTCATCCCCCTTCCCCTGAAATGGCCGAGAAATATACATGTGACAGGGGTTTGGGCCATCTCCCATCTACGCTTTGAAGCCCCGAACTTCCTTGAAAGTCAGAAAATATTTGACTACCCTCCCTATTTTTTGGCGAAAGCCTGCGCTTTTTTGGCTATTTTTATGTGTTTTTACCATTTTTGATCCAGTCGCTAACCCCCTCCTTCTAAAAATGGCGAGGGACCCCCACCCTAGATTTCCAGCCATTACATGTATACTGAGGGACCCTCATAAAATTTTAAGCGATTACATGCATGTTTTATAGTGATAGTTTATCTATTTACTCTAGCTCACATAATAAAATAATGTATCACTTCGTGAAATTCTAATAGTTAGGTACACTTTTGCCAAACTAAAAGATTAAGTTCAAAAAATTCGAAAGGTTTTCACCAAAAATTGTCTGACAGTGACTTGTGTCTTGGATCCTGAGGGGGTTATACCCCTCCCCTTATGGGAATGTGTGATGTCTCATTTATTACATCCAATACCTATTGCATCCAATTGCTACAGCAGCAGTAGCAGTAGCTAAGATTCGAATGATATAGAGTGTGCTAATAGCAGCGACATAGACCTTATTGATGATTCAGACAATGAAACACTAGACTAAATTTGTTTCTTGTGACATAAATAGTAATAAAACTTGATATGAAAAGGCGCACCTAACTTTGCGCTTGCCATTTACTACTGAATGGAGCAATTGCTCATTATTTCTTTCCTATGCCCACCCCAAGTATGTGTCATGCAATAATATTTTCCTTGTTTGACCCCGGCCAGCCCCGGCCCCGGCCGGCCGGGGATTTTTCCAGCCCCGGTACCGCCCCGGCCCCGGCCAAAAAAGTCGCCCCGGTCGATCACTACTACCGTCGTTCTCAAAAATCATGCAGAAAATGTTTGATAGTTCAAAATCGTCTGACAGTGACTCGAGTCTTGGACCCTTAGGTAGAAGTTATAAACCCACTCACCTCCTGATGTGTATATATGTGTGCTACAGTTTCTATAACAGAAAAAATGATTAACTTACTGAGTAGATCGGTCGCGACAGTACCCAGACTTTTCAAGCACTCTTCTACAACAGGCTTTTCTTCAGTCACTACGGCATCTAGCATAGCCCTTTTAATTTCAGAATATTTGCTTTCATTATTCTGTGGAAACCCATTAGACAATTCCAATGTTCCAATATTGCTAGATATCTTTTTCTGCTTATCACGCAGAGCACGATTACAGCCTCTGAATAAGAGGCGCGTACTTGCCGTTAAATTTGGCAACGTGTCGGATGAATTGACAGTCATTTGTCTGTCTGGGCCTGCAATATGAGATCATGCGTATACGAGCATGTCAATCAAGTATGTACCTAAGTACGATTTTCTGTGTATTCGTAAACTCCATCTTATTTTCATTTATTGCAGATTGAAGTTCAGAATGACAAGAAAAAATCGTAAAATTTCTCGTAGTTAAGCGCTAATTTTGTAGTTTTGTAGTTTCCTCCATTATCTATATAAAAAGTAAAATACATTGATGAAAAAGTCAAGAAAACCTCTGCTATTTTGACGCTCAAAAGTGCGTAAAGTTAAATTAAGTGGTCATCTATGAACTTTGTCATTATGATCAAACGTTGCTCAAAATCTGCGAGTTTTTTCGGGGCGGGCAGATCCCGACATGCGCGGGCTGCGGGTTTGCAGGTCCCTTGGCTCCTGCGGTTGCGGGTCAAAAATATTAATTAGATTTTCACCTCTAGTCGATGTAAACATCTAAGTCGGTAGGCGAACGACCTAAGCAGGAGCAATGTCAACTTCAGCAGCTTAAAATCCTTTCTTAGATATTCTAAGACTAAGCCTAAGCGCAATATGATAAATGAACTTAAATTACGTTGCAAAAATAAAAATTCCTGTATGTAGGAACTCAACCACAGGAGAATGGAAAATTTCAGATTCTGCTCAGGTAACACCCAACTCCAGACCCGTATCCAAGATTTTGTTTTGGGACAGGGGGGCAAGGCATGATCAGAATTTTTAAAAAGAGGGTCAAAGGAATGAATTGAAAAAGACATTTTATGACCACTACAGCTGCGTACCTTGTAAATTTTGCTACCCAGATAACTCAAATATGGAAAGAATCCATAGGGAACCCTCTCTTCTAGGGCTGCGGGGTCTTAGGTAGCGCACTCGAGCGCTCCCCACCCCCCCTATGGGGTCCGAGGCCTTCGCTCACTCCAAAATTTTTAACCCATTCATCTCAAGATTAGCCCATGCGCTGGCACCGTATGTGGGCGGCAGTGATCGGACCGAGGGTACTTTTTGGACCCTCGGCCTCGGCCGAGGCCGAGGCGCCTTAAAACCCTTGCCTCGGCCGAGGCCGAGCCAGCCGAGGCCGAGGGTAATGCCGAGGGTCAAGCTTATATACCTATACCCATAAATAGTGCTCTTAGAAAATTTTGTATGCACATGAGCTAGAGAATAATCGTAATATTGAACATCTTATCGAATGTCATTTTCAATACATAGTAGATTAAATGTGTGAAGGATTTTTTGAATAAAGTCAGCAGAATGAAAGCATACTTAATTTAACAAGTTGCCGTTGAAGACTTGGAAAAGTTAATAAAAAATATGGCTGAACAAGCACTTAAAAACTTTTATTACTATACATAAATAAGAAAACAGTGTCAAAGAAATAAAAGAACAAACGAAATAAGCTAAGTAAAGACAGAACTGTAGCCATTGTTGTGCTCGCTTTTGCAGTAATGCATGTTTAAACACGCTTTTTCAGTCATCCAATTCTGGTGTGGCAGGTAATATGACAGAAACTGCACTGTACTTTCCGATCATAGTTTCCCACGGTCCAGAGTTGAGGGAAGGGTGAAATCCCAAAATGGGGGACCAGTAAATTAAGTAGTGTCTTTGTATGAGCGAACAAATTTTTGTAGATATTTTATATGAATATATTTTTAAACATACACATTTTTACATACTGCCAGTGTGTGACCTGCAACCGGCATGCAGTCCTAAACAGTGTTTTTTTTGTGCAAGATACCTTTTTACATGTACAAAAATGGTATCCAAAAGTCTTTGAACATTTTGTACATGCAAATTCTTGTGTACTATTATAGTATGGTACAGTAGCGATTTAGTGTGGTAAAACAGGGGTTTTCGTCCTTCGGTAGCGTATCTTAGCTAATTCCTGGGTCTCTGAATATTTGACATTTTTTCCATTCTAAATGCAAATTCTACTATTTTAAAGATATATAGGACAGACAATTACTGATGCGCCGAAAATTTTCGGGAATTTTACACCTTTTTACAGTTTTTGTCTCTCCAAAAATCTTTGTGCATGTACAAAGACAGTCCTGAAAAGTCTCTGTACATTATGAAAAATCTTTGCCGAATACAAAAAACCGTGGTCCTAAATGTGATAATTCGGCCTGGATATAGTTCATAAGATTATTTGGCGCGAAGCGCCGAAATTTTAATGAGCTTTTGATGAAATTTACACATAAAACTTGAGTGAGAAAGCTAAAACAACTTGTACTACAAAGTCAGAAATATTACAGATATTGTAATATGCCAATTCAATCTTGTAATAAGCACTATTGTGCTTAGAAATCCAATGCAACATCAGGATAAATTAGTCAATTTTATCTTTGAACGGCTAAATGTGCTGAGTTATTAAATAGTACTTGTTTTGCATAAAATTTTTAAAAACAGTATAAATGGATACAAAAGATATTTAAATCTGCATAAAGATGCCTAGATTACACAAAAATTGACTTTTGAGTGTTTAATGCCTCTGCTTCAATCTAAATACAGTATATTAGCGATATTTTGCGCGAAGCGCCGAAAATTTTTTGAAATTTCGTAAAAAATTTTGAAAAACGATATAATTAATATCACTTTGTCCAAGAAAGTATTTTAACATTGTATAAAAATGGCTCCAAAAAATGCACGAGCCAAAATTGATTTTTGGCAAAACCTGCATTTATTGGCCATTTTTAGGTGCGTTTTTGCGATTTTCGGCCGAAAATTCGTAATCATGTACGCCCTCTCCCATAAAAATGGCCGAAAACCATACGTGTAACAGGAAGGGCTTTGGGGAATTCCCCACCCACCCAGGGTTGGACGTCCTCCCCTACACCCTTCCCTCCAACGTCAGAAAATTTTGACCCACCCTCCCCCTTTTTTGGCGAAAATTTGCGGAGTCGCTAATCCCCCACCCGAAATTTCTAGCCGTTACATGTATGCCGAGGAGCCCCTCCCGAAAATTTTGAGCTGTTACATGCATGTTTTATAGTGACAGTTTGTCTATTTACTCTTGCTTACGTTCAAAAATACTGTATCACTTCGGGAAATTCTAATAGTTAGCTGCACTTTTGCCATAGTAAAAATTAGGTTCAAAAATATTCAAAAGGTTTTCACCAAAAATCGTCTGACAGTGACTTGAGTCTTGCACCCTGAGAGGGGGTAATAAACCTCCCTCACCCCTCCCTTCGGGAATGTGTGTTTCCGATCCATGTAGCAAGCATGAGAATTAAAACTTAGTCATCACATGAATAATAAATTGGCACTTTGCTGTATGTAACTTTGTGTAACTGGGTACGCGACTAAAACCACAAGAAAAGTCTATAGGTAAAAAATAGTCTTTGTACTGCAGATGCATTCTAAATAGTTAATATTCAACGGACATATTAAACTTATTCAAATTTGATTTTAACCCTCGGCGCCTCGGCACTTTTCAGCTTCGCCCTCGGCGCCGAGGCCGAGGCTCCAAAAAACGCCGAGGCTTGCCGAGGCCGAGAGCCTCGGTCCGATCACTGGTGGGCGGCACCAAAATTCTGGTGAGGGGGGGGGGTGAGCAAAATTTTTGAAAGGTCAAAAAATGGTCTTAAAAATGGTAGTATGACGAAAAACACCATTTTTCACGTTTCTCATCCGATCACTATCCATTGACATCAAAAAAATTGCGGAGAGGTTGCATACCCCCAAACCTCCCCCACGCCCATGAAATGAGAAATGGAAAATTTTCTTTTTTCGAAGTTTTTTACTAAAAATATTTCTTTTATGAAAAATTAAGCTGAAATCGTGGATATTTTGATGTCTTTATTGAAATTTCAAATCCATGGTCAAGATGGAAAAAATATTCACGACTTTAACTTAATCTTCAACAATACCATTTTCTGCGAAAAATTTGAAGATGGAAAATTTTCCATTTTCCATTTTCCGGATTTTACTCATTTTTTCCATTTAACGGCGATTTTCCGTCATAGCCATGGTTTTCAGTTAGAAAAAATCCGAAAACGGGATTTTCCGTTTCCATTTACCATCTTTCATTTTCGGATTTTACCCATTTTTCCATTTACAAGCAATTTTCCATCTTGATCATAGATTCGGAATTTCAACTGATTTCAGCTTGATCTTTCATAAAAGAACCATTTTCAGTGAAAAACTTCGAAAAATGAAAATTTTCCATTTCCATTTTCACTTTCCGGCTTTAAGCAATTTTCCATTTTCCGGCTTTTAGCATTAATTTCCGTTTTTATCGTCATTCCCATTTTCGTTTTCCATTTCCATTTTCCGGCGTTTTCCCATTTTCCATTTTCCGGCTTTTACCCAGTTATTTTCCATTTTTGTTTTCCATTTGCGGCTTTTAACCTTTTTCTATTTTCCATTTCCATGTCCGGATTTTACCTTTTCTTTCGAAAAAGTGCGATATTTTCATGCAAACCTTGAACGTTTTGAGTAATAATTTTGGTTTTTCATCAAAATTTTTTCTGCGCTTTGTTTTGAGGTTACATATCTGTAAAATTTGTTTTAGGACATGTTTCAGGGATTTTCGGCATTTTTTGTTTGGACCATATTCTGAAATTACCCCGGGCTAAATATAAAATATAATCATAATTGTGAAATTCGGCGTTTAGCTTTTTTGGTAAAAAAGGAAGAGGGAGTAGAGGAAAAATTATTCTTATATTTCATTTCAGGAGGGGGCATGTGCCCCCTATCCCCTATGGATGCGGGCCTGGGTGCTACCAACTGGGTATTCCTGTGGCAGGTTGACACCAACCTTTTGTACATGAATTGAAAAAGTATACAAAGCTGAGCCCAGGGCCTGAAATGTTCCTGCTTCACACTTTTGCTAGGTTTACGCATGC
Organism: Mermis nigrescens; assembly: GCA_036768485.1. NCBI lineage: Eukaryota > Metazoa > Nematoda > Enoplea > Mermithida > Mermithidae > Mermis > Mermis nigrescens. Next base: position 4,008,969 of record JAVLUZ010000161.1, read on the forward strand.
GCTGATTTCATTGGTGACATTTTTGAACTGCGTTATCAAACGCATAGGTGAGTAGGACAAGTATGATTTGAGGAACGCTCGAATGTTATGCTTATTTATTTGAGGACTATATTTTGCGGGATTACCTGATTATTAGGCTTAGTTATATGCATTCATGTCTGATAAAATTGTTGGTGCCAGCATTTAAAATAAGCCTGACTAATGGGAATGAGCGGAGCGAGCGAGGACATATATGATGGAAAAAGATGACGACGCATCAAAAAAAGGAGATGATTTAAACATACACTGAACGAAAGACTCAATAGTCGGACACACTGAAGAAACACAGAAATGCAAGGTTACAAGAAAGTCGACGAAAGCGGAGTAGACCGCAAAGGCAATCCATGGATTGCACTTGAAGCTGCTACAGGAGTGCCGAACTAGAGACTTAGACAGAATAGAGAATCATTGGAAAATGCATCCTACTTCTTTTGCTTTTCTGACAGCAAAACTACCTAAGCAAGCAAGAAGTAGGTACTAGATATGAAAAGTTGAGATACGACATCCCGACCCGCGGATCGGGTCGGGTCGGCAGAATACAGAACACCTCGGGCCACGGGCTGAGTGGTGCGGGTTGAGATTTTCCATTCGGGTTGAGAACTAAATTTTTCAGACTTTGAAAGTCGATTTTTAGCCGCAAACAAGTCCTGAATATGCCTCAAAGTCAAGGGTTTCTCCAGAAAAATAAGCAAAATAAATACTGGGCTATCTTTCCTTAACATTCTACCACTGAATTTTAAATAAGAGTATGCAACTACTTACCTTATGTATATTATTGTTTGTATCCTAAATAAGTAATCGCCGGATTTTAACGGCAGTAATTATTTGCAGTCAACTGCAGGTAATATAGCACACAATGTAAAATTATATGCAGTCTAAAACCAGCGGCCTAGACTGCAGGCAATATAGCACACAATGTAAAATTATATGCAGTCAAAAACCAGCGGCCTAGACTGCAGGCAATATAGCACACAATGTGAAATTATATGCAGTCAAAAACCAGCGGCCTTGACTGCAGGCAATATAGCACACAATGTAAAATTATATGCAGTCAAAAACCAGTGGCCTAGACTGCAGGCAATATAGCACACAACCTAAAATTAAATGCAGTTAAAATCCAGAGGCCTAGACTGCAGGCAATATAGCACACAATGTGATATTATATGCAGTCAAAGGGAATGCTTATCGATATGGGAAGCTGGCGCTTTGCTCGCATTTCAACCTGTAGTAGATGGTTTTAGAAGGCACTTTTATTTGAGATGGTCTGGCAGATTTGCTTCCTCATTAGAAAATATTTTTTGCACTACATGCGTAGCACACTCAATAGCTGCCCAGTCACCCATTAGCGCATGTTGATGGGCCAGCCTAAGCTCTGGGGCATACATACATACACACATATTTGATCAATCCGGAATAAATTTATAACTACATACATGCACAGACTAGCACTATCACAGCCAATTAATCTTATGATGTCAGTTGTATACCGTGTGTGTCTCCCTAGGGGCAAAGCTATAACATCGCCTATGTTATAGCATAGGCGGAGGGGCTCAGAATCTGCTCCCTGGCTTTTCTCAGGGAGCAATGCTGCAGCATAGGTTGTGTTGTAGCATAGGGGCCTGCCCGGGGAGGGGGAGCATGCAAGCCCAGGGCCAAGCGAGGGGCAAATTTCCAGGGGGGATTTCCTGGGGAAAAAATTGAAAGAGCTATAATTCAAGTACAAGCAGCCAGATCGGACTAAAAATTACAAAGTCTGTTAAGTATATGTTAGGTATGCTACGTACAAAATTTTAGCGCGCAACCTACGGTATACCAGCATTGCTTCACACTTTTGCATAATTCAAGAACCAATGGCCGGATTTTGTTCAAATTTTCATGACATGATGTATATAGGCGAGTCATGCTATGCACAGAAATTCAGTGCGCAGCCTACAGTATACCAGTTTACTTTACACTCTCATTTGGTACTATAACTTTAGAAATAGAGGGCGGATTTGGTTAAAATTTTCATAGTAGGGTGGGTTTATGTTGTATTAGAGATGTGCCAGGCCCCAACCCCGGCCCCGGCCCTGGCGCCGGGGCCTGTAAAAACGATGAAAAATTAATGAAAATCGAACAAAATTAATATTTTTTGCCGAATTTACGCAACATAATATTTATTTATTCACAAAATAAGCTAAATTTTGTTAAAATTAAGCTCAGGCTACTGTTGTGTTTCGCTTCAGGTAATCTAGTAATCAAGATTTGAGTGAGCATTGAAACAATTCGATACATTCTTGAATAGCTTAGCTCAATTAACAATTTTTATTGCGAAAATAAGCACCTTTGACCGATAATTCTTAGACAATAAAGTTTAAAATGCTAGGGACTTTCACCAGTGTCTGTAAAATTGTTTTATAAATCGATGTATGTACTTATGTACCTTAAAAAATGCTAGGGTACGGCAACTTATTTTATCATCCAGATAGAATTCGTTTGCTTTAATATATGCGATTTTTCACTAATTTTGGGAGCTGTGCGCCAAATAATAGAGCAAATGTCTTCATTTTTGTGTGGTTTTCAATTAATTTTTTAAATATTATTTTAATTTGATTATGCATGTTCCCTAATCTTGGTAAATGATTTTTCGTCGTACAAGCATTTTTCGCCCCTATGATTTTGTTGATATTCTAGAGATAAGTTTTTCAAGCGTGTAGTTAATCTCTGGGTTGCTTACATATTTCTCGTGCAATTTAATCGTAATCTTTTGTATTGTACTGTTTTGCTCGTCTATTTCTTTCATCGAATCAGCATAAATACTATAGAAAAGTCATATTCTGTTCTGCTTAGCTTATTGTTTTCTATGCCTAACAGCTATATTCACAATTATTTATTAATTTTTTTGTTTATTTCTCTTTTATCTGCTTATTTTTAAGTCAAGCAAAAAAACCTCAAAGAACCGCTATTATAAATACTGCTAGCAAGGATCAAATCCTTTGTCTCTGTGACTGTGACTTGGGAGATGTAAACAACCAATATTGTGTGTTAATCGTTCTTTACCCATTTTTCCCTTTTTTGTCACAATATCTCTACTAGTATTTATAACTTTATGCATATAAACAGTTGGATGTATGCTAAATATATTTGTTTTAAGCCTGATCTCATCTCTAGCATTTTGAGTTAGATCAATTAAAAGATAACCATGTGACTGAGGAGTAGCATCAGAATAAGCTTGTGGAAAATATTTAGCGTTGGCAGGATAGAGCTGTCTGGAAAGCATTTGTGCCTGTAGCTGATCAGCAGGGTGTTTGAATAAAACTATGTAATCAGAGTTGATGTGTGAAGTTCTCAGACCATCAAAGAAAACGTTTTGAACAATGTGTATAATGCTAATGTTTCAATGATGACAACTCCTTGTAAAAAGTTGCACAATCTGGGCATTACCCTTGCTCTGTTGCATAAGATCATCGAGAATCAAAAGTTGAGGCATATGACCAAACTGTTTTAGGTAATTAAAATCAGGAAGCCCTTCTATGAATAAAACATCATTTAATTTTTTATAAAGAGGCTGGTTTTCCATGAAGCACCACCAAATCTTTTTGATTTTAGTATCAATCAGGCATGCTCTTTTCTCAATTAATCGCTTGACAAATGTTGTTTTGCCTGACTTTGTTGGTCCTGAAACAAACAAAAAAATACAATGTAAAATACAATACAATAAAAAATACAATAAAAATAAAATACAAAATACAATATAAAATACAAAATACATAAAATACAAGCAAAGCAAAGACTGCACAATACAATTATTTAAGATTTCCAGGAACTGTATTTTGACTACCTCAGGCAACATTAGTGATTTTCGAATCGGGTAAAATTGTATGTGTTGGAGCTAAAACAGTGAAAGATGGTGAAAGTGCTATAAAAGCAGCTGTAGATGCATTAAATGCTAGAAGTGATGATTTAAAGGTGAAACCCTATATGTTTGCAGGTTCGGCAAATTCAGGGTTCCGCATTAATCTTTGCAAATTTTATGAGCTGGTGAAAAGAAAATGCATGTATGAAGTAGAACTGTTTCCTGGCTTAATATACAAATTCAGAAATATAACATTTTTGCTGTTCACCAGCGGAAAATTGATCCTTAAAGGTGCAAAACAGGAGCATGAGTTGCACAGAGCATATGAAATAGTTTCAACAATGCTTGAGAAATGCAGATTAGATACATAATATTTCAAACTTTACAAAAAATTTTCCAAATTTTACAAAAAATATTCCAAACTTTACAAGAAAAATTCCAAATTTTACAAAAAATATTCCTAACTTTACAAAAAATATTCCAAACTCTGCAAAAGTACTATGCTTAAGCATGTAAAATTAATTCCAAATTTTACAAAAAAATTTCCAAACTTTACAAAAAATATTCCAAACTTTACAAAAAATATTCATAATTTTACAAAAAAAATTTTTTAAGCTTTACAAAAAATATTCCAAACTTTGCAAATTTTTAGATCAATACTGATGACATGGATGAAGTTATGTTTTCATTAATGAATTTTGTGTGGAAGTTTGTAAAGTAAAACCTAGCTTCAGGACTTAAAAATTTTCACAAGTTGAACAGCAGGCAAAGATCACCCTTTTTCAGGTATTTTCTGATAAACTTTGAGAAGCTAAAAATTGCATGATAATTAAATTTGAGCAATGTTTGCCTATACTGGTTGCTTATTTTTGGGCAAAAATAACTCCTAATGGCATCATTAGACAAGTACTAGTAAAAAATTAAGCATTGTAAAGACAGTGTAAAAAAATCAGCATACTGTAGGTTGTGCGCTAAAATTTTGTACATAGCATACCTACGTAAACCTAACGTACTTTGAAAATTTGAGCCATATCTGCCCTCTAGTTCTTGAAAAATAGTGCTATATGAGAAAGTGTTAAGTAAATTGGTGTACTGTAGGCTGCGCGCTGAAATTCCATATGTAGCATGCCTTGCCTATATACATCATATCCTAACAATTTGAACAAAATCACAGCATTGGTTCTTTAAATATGGTGCTCTATGAGGAAGTGTAAAGTAAAATCCGCATACTGTAGATCACATGCTGTTAACAATAAGATGATACATGCAACATAAACCCACCCTACTATGAAAATTTTATTCCAATCCGCCCTCTACTTCTAAGGTTATAGTACTATTTGAGCAAGTGTAAAGTAAATTGGTATACTGTAGGCTGCGCGCTAAAATTCTATGCATAGCATGCCTCGCCTCTATACATCATATCCTGGAAATCTCAACAAAATCCAAGCATTGGTTCTTGAAATATAGTGCTATATGAGGAAGTGTAAACTAAAATCGGCATACTGTAGATTACATGCTGATAACAATTGGATAACACATGCAACATGAACCCACCCTACTATGAAAATTTTAACCCAATCCGCCCTCTATTTCTAAAGTTATATCACTATTTGAGCAAGTGTAAAGTAAATTGGTATACTGTAGTCTGCGCGCTAAAATTCTATGCGTAGCATGCCTCGCCTATATACATCATGTCCTGAAAATCTGAACAAAATCCAGCCACTGGTTCTTGATTTACGTTCCTATATGAGGATAAAATCGGCATACTGTAGATTACATGTTGATAACAATAAGATAACACATGCAACATAAACCCACCCTACTATGAAAATTTCAGCCCAATCCGCCCTCTTTTTCTAAAGTTATAGTACCAAATGAGAAAGTGTAAAGTAAACTGGTATACTGTAGGCTGCGCACTGAAATTCTGTGCATAGCATGACTCGCCTATATACATCATGTCATGAAAATTTGAACAAAATCCGGCCATTGGTTCTTGAATTATGCAAAAGTGTAAAGTAAATTTTGTACGTAGCATACCTAACATATACTTAACAGACTCTGAAATTTTTAGTCCGATCTGGCTGCTGGTTCTTGAATTATAGCTCTTTCAATTTTTCCCCCAGGGAAATTCCCCCTGGAAATTTGCCCCTCCCTTGGCCCTGGGCTGGCGTGCGCCCCCTCCCCGGGCAGGTCCGGGCAGGCCCCTATGCTACAACACAACCTATGCTGCAGCATTGCTCCCTGAGAAAAGCCAGGGAGCAGATTCTGAGCCCCTCCGCCTATGCTATAACATAGGCGATGTTATAGCTTTGTATACAAATGACATCATAAGATTAATTGGCTGTGATAGTGCTGCTAGTCTGTGTATGTATGTAATTATATATTCCGGATTGATCAAATATGTGTGTATGTATGTATGCCCCAGAGCTTAAGCTGGCCCATCAACATGCGCTAATGGGTGACTGGGCAGCTATTGAGTGTGCTACCCATGCAGCGCAAAAAATATTTTCTAATGAGGAAGCAAATCTGCCAGACCATCTCAAATAAAAGTGCCTTCTAAAACCATCTACTACAGGTTGAAATGCGAGCAAAGCGCCAGCTTCCCATATCGATAAGCATTCCACTTGACTGCATATAATATCACATTGTGTGCTATATTGCCTGCAGTCTAGGCCGCTTGTTTTTGACTGCATATAATTTTACGTTGTGTGCTATATTGCCTGCAGTCTAGGCCACTGGTTTTTGACTGCATATAATTTTACATTGTGTGCTATATTGCCTGCAGTCTGAGCCACTGATTTTTGACTGCATATAATTCTACATTGTGTGCTATATTGCCTGCAGTCTAGGCCGCTGGTTTTTGACTGGATATAATTTTACATTGTGTGCTATATTGCCTGCAGTCTAGGCCGCTGGTTTTTGACTGCATATAATTTTACATTGTGTGCTATATTACCTGCAGTTGACTGCAAATAATTACTGCCGATTTTAACTTTACAATAGTGAAAACACTGATATTTTCCGGCGGATAAAATTGTCTGAAAAATGTAAAATTTGATGTTAACTTGTCATTAATGCCATTGCCAACATTTTCAGTCGATGTTAATATTTCCCGTCGATTAGCTTTTGCAATCTATATGAGCGGTCAAAAATGGCAGTAATTTATCTTACTTCAGCGCCAATACCTAGTTTACTTTTATTTCTAGAAAAAAATTACATATGATTTCTGGGTGTAAGATTAAAAAAACAACTATTTTGACGCTAATTCTAAATTTTGTGGCCGTTTATGATGTTTGTCTTGTCATTATAGACTCAGTAAAATCTGTTCCAAATCCTCAGGTTTTTTCGCGTCGGGTCGGGTCGGACAGACCCCTGACATGTGCGGGTTGGACCCTGCGGGTTGACTGGTCCTCTGACTCTTCCAGGTCGAATGCGGGGTATCATTCGAGAAAAATGAGTTTCGGAACCAGTGAACCGCGATAGGAGAAGCATAGAGGTGCTAGAACAAATGAAGACCAGCCAAGTGGCAGCCGCGGAAAGAAAACCGGAACGTTCAAGCTGCAAAGCTGATGGAAATATGACAGAGGAAAGGCGAAGCAGAACTAGTGAAAGAGTGAAGCGATCCTGAACCGATTAGTCATGTGATAAGTTTATTTGGAATAATAAAGAGACATGCGGATGTGTTTGACTCCTTGTAACACATTATACTGTAACACACGGTTTTTTTGTACTCGGCAAAGATTTTTCCCGATGTACAAAGACTTTTTGGGACCGTCTTTGTACATGTACAAAGATTTTTGGGAAGACAAAAATTGCAAAAAAGGTCTAAAATTCGGGAAAATTTCGGAGCTTCGCGCCGAAATGAGTAATTGTGTGTTCTATATATCTTTATAATGGCAGAAATTGCATTTCAAAAGTAAAAATGTCAAATTTTTCGGCGCTTCGCGCAGTTTTAAGACGATTCTTAGTGATTTTTACCCTTACAGACCCAGAAATTAGCTAAAACACACTATGAAAAGTTGGAGAACTCTGTTTTTACCACACTTAAGTCGCTGCTATACCATATTATAGTGCCCAAAAATTTTGTGTGTACAAAATGTACAAAGATTTTCAGGAAGACAAAAACTGTAAAAAGATGTAAAATTTCCACAATTTTCGGCGCTTCGCTCCGAACTGATAAATTATTTGTCCTATATATCTTCAAAATGGCAGAATTTGCATTTAGAATGGAAAAATGTCAACATTTTTCGGCGCTTCGCGCCGTTTTCAGATAATTTTTAGTATTTTTTGGCGTCAGAAACCCAGAAATTAGCTATAATACACTACCAAAGATCGAAAACCCTGTTTAACCACACTAAAATCGCTACTGTACTATAGTATAGTACACAAAAAAGTTGCATGTACAAAATGTACAAAGACTTTTGGGGACCATCTTTGTACATGTACAAACGGACCTTGTACAAAAAAAAACACTGCTGTTACATATGATGTTTACTGCATTAGTGTAAAGGACCAGGAAGTAGGTAATTTTTACCCCCATGAGGTGGGTGCGGGTAAATGTGGGATGTTCAAAGTACAATGAAACAGACTATATGGAATAAAAAACAGACATGCGGATGTGTTTCATTATACTGTAGAATATAAAGTAAATAGCATAAGTTTAAAGGACATTTACATAAAATCATGAAGTAGGTAATTGATAACACCATGTAATTTATACCCCCATTAAGTGTGTGCGGGTAAATGTTGGACGCTGAAAGTACCATGAAACAGACTATATGGAATAAAAAACAGACATGCGGATGTGTTTTACTGCTTGTAACTCATTATACTGTAGAATATAAAGTAAATAGCATTAGTTTAAAGGACATTTACATATAAACATGAAGTAGGTAATTGATAACACCATTAGGCGGATGTGTTTGACTCCTTGTAACTCATTATACTGTAGAATATCACGTTTACCGCATTAGTTTAAAGGACATTTACATAAAATTATGAGGGAGGTAATTTTCAACCCCAATAGGTTTGTCCGGATAAATAAGGGACATTCAAAGTTCAATGAAACAGACGATTACATGATCCGAAATGATTGGTACAGATGTAGGAGGGACATAAGCATTAGTGAGGAACGTACTTATAGAAACAATAGAATATGGTATTAGTGAAAATCTGTTGAACACAAGTTTGGTCTTTTTACTTATCTTAGTGAAGCCTTAACGCATTTGATCAAGTACCTTTCTTTATGAAAATTATCTAATCACAAATATTACTGTATCACAGGAATCGAACTACTTGCTATATTCACTACAGGCGAGGATCAGATTGGACAACATTTAAGAGGCTGACGTGCGATTGGTAGGAAAAAGCGCAAAACTTTGTTTTTTTAGACCTCTGCGAAATCCGTCAACAGCGAATCAAATTGATTCGCGCTAAATTTTCTAGCATGACTGGAAAAATTACCCATAAAAAGGGGATGCAATGCTCCGCGCGCATTGTTAACTTTTATTAAATGTACGCACTGACGGGTGAATATGTAAGGAGTCGTTATGTGGTGGGCACAGGTATCAGTGAAGAAGCGGAAGGCACCAACGGCCAGGACGAGTTTGAATGTGCTTTTGCCAGCATGCATTCTTTGAGAATTCGAGAATTCGAGTATACCCATATAGAAAGTCCTCGGATTCGTCAATTTCGGCTGATACCACTAATTCTGCTGCCCCTTAACTATATCATATTTTCAACAGATTAGCAGCTAGAACGTTCCGGTTCTTTTATCCGCGCCCGAAAATCTATACTACTACTGATTTTCACCATACGTGGGCAACAAGAAATTTCTGGGGGGGGTGCAAGATTTTTTGAAGGTCAAAAAATGGCCTTAAAAACGATGGTATGGTGATAAAAACACCATTTTTCGACGTTTCTCATCAAGCACTATCCATTGGCATCAAAAAATTGCGAAAAAAGCGAAAAAAATTTTCAAAAATTGAATTCTGGAGGGGAGTATTTTGATTTCTGGGGGGGGGGGTATTTTGGTTTCTGGGGGGGTGCATACCCCCAAACCCCCCACGCCCAGGTGTGATTTTCACTCATCTTGATGCTCCAATCGCACTTCGCTGATTGATTATTATGACAAAGGCCCGACGGACTGGAGGATTAGAATAGTGAGTGGTGTAAACAACACGTTTTCTAATCATTAAGTTGAGCTTAGCACTGGCTTAGGCTTAGGCTTAGTTATGTGCCTTCAAATTGGTGCCAGGGGATGATGTAAGTCTGAGTCAGATGGGGCGAAAATTGCGGAGCGAGCGAAGCGAGCGAAGCAATTTTTGCCCCATCTTTGGCTTAGGCTTAGATCATCTCCTGACACCAATCTGAAGCCTCAAACAGCACTTTTTGGGCTTCTAATCATCATGAGCAGCGCGATGAACCCAAGACTAGCCATTGAGCAAGTTTGCAATATGCTAATTAGCCTAATTTGCATGCTATGCTAATTAGGCTAATTTGCATATGAAAAACTGGCTTCCGCGGCCAGTTTTGGGTTTCTAGCAATGTTCGTGATGATTAGAAACCCGAAAAACTGCTGTTTTGTAAGAAATTGAAAAATCAGTAATAACGAATATATTCCCGAATGCGGTTCAGAAATGCCAACTCGAGTTTCATCTCTAGTACAGACCACCATTTTTTCCAGCGATTTGACTGACATTATAGACCAGACGCAAAATTTTTTTCCACTTTTTCCAACCTTTTTCCACGTTTTTTGGAAGATCTAAAAACGTTAAAAATAGAGCGCCTGTGTTAAAAAATCAGTGTTTTTTTAAGTAGAAAATCCTATGTACACATGTAATAGCGGTGCTTGATGCACTTTTTGTATAAGACTTTCGCGCTCTACTAGAAATATCACGATCAGTATACGTTATTTCTGTTAAAACTTGAATTTCCTTCCTTCAGTAAAGCATTTTAGCCAATTCTGAAGTCGCTTTTGACAATAAAAACTATAATTTATCAAATGGCGCAGAGAGCCAGAAAATTTTGAAACTTTATCTCTCTAAAACGCATTTTTGCATCACAAAAACTAACCAAATCCGTGCAGTAGATAAGGATTTTCAATCGTAGCGAAGTTCTAGACCATATTGTCGGTAAAAATGCTGCAATTGGCGCGGCGCGGCTTAAAGATTAATAACTAAGAATTACTAAAATCAATTCGGCACGAAGCGCCGAAAAATTTTTGGAGTTTTACCTCTCTAAAATGCATTTTAACATTACACAAATTTTCCACAAATGCCAATTAAGCCCAAAAATTTTTTCCATTTCCCAAAATTTTGGTTGACAAATAGACCAAAGAGTGGAAAAAAGAAACAGTGGTTTGGTTGGTACAAGAGACAGACGAATTTGTATGTAAAATCAAGAGCTACAGCAGACAACTTAGTTACAACTTAATTATGTGAGTCTAAATACCTGCTTTATCAATAATAATTCAAGAATAAAAGCACGACCTAAAAAACTATCAACCACTTCAAATCCACTATAGTCTGTTCCATTCCAAGCGGCCTATTTTATATAAATCTTTATGCCTGTATTAGTTTTCCACCGCAGAGATGGCTTCAACAGATATGCTCTCGTAGCAGCTCTCTGCGTTATATCTTATTAATGCTTACATGTTTTGCTTTAAATGTGGCGTATCTATAGCCTGTTTTATTTATTAAAGAGCTGTAAAAGTAAATTTTTTGAAGGCTTCGGTGTGCCTAGCTGGATGATTTACTGTAACTCGACAAAAAAGTTGAGTTAGGGCGAGCGCCTGCCATTCTTTCATTTTTAATGCATGAAACGTCCATGTTATGTACCTACATCAAGCATCTAAACAGTGCTGTGATATACTAGAGGAAGTACGCTACTCAAAAATCTTGCAGTAGGAATAGAACCCGTGTTGCTTCGACGACAATCAGTGTTCTACCACTACGCTAAGCGGAAGTTTTCGGCGATATTTAAAATACTATAGTCCGTTTCATTAGCTTTGATGCGTTTCATCAAAAAAATTTAAAGTGCCTACAAAAGTGTTTTAAACTAAACTAAAACAATACTTGTGATATTCTCAGTGCACTGAGTTATGGATAAAGTTTTGCCACTGTTAAGCCTGCAACATTACTGCAACATGATTTTAAACCACTGTTGTAGCCTGATTCATCCGGATAAAATTTGAGAGAAAACCTCAAAGTTAAATGAAACAGAGTATAGTCTATTGTGTTTAATGACAAGCTGAATGCGCGAATTCCATCCGCATGTTTCATGATATGCTGGAAGATGAGAATAAATCATGCCATACGAAAGTTTATTGAAAGCCCCATTTCCTATGTAGCTATGTACAGTGATCTGTAAGTGACCTACAGTAAGTAGGGAAAATAGACTTACTGTAGCCTCGGAAAGGATTTGATAGAAAAGCTCTCGGATAAATGAAACAGACTATAACAGATTTCAGCACCTAACCCGTAAAATATTCCAATGCAGTAAATAGCCTTTGGGTAAAAATGAGCCGTTTTGAATGGAACAGACAATACATAGCTAAGCGCGATCTTACTAACCTTACCTTAGGATAAGCTAATACTGCATGCTTCTAGAGTAGGTCTTTAAAACGGGTTTTGGCATCTACATAATAACTTTTACTAACCGACTGACATAGTGGGGACATATGTACATACCATACGTTGGCAGCACCAAATTCTGGGGATGCAAGATTTTTCAAAGGTCAAAAATGGCTTTAAAAATGGTGGTATGCATACGTGGGCAGCAAAAAAATTCTGGGTGGGTGCAAGATTTTTTGAAAGTCAAAAAATGGCCTTAAAAATGGTGGTAGGGCAATAAAAACACCATTTTTCGACGTTTCTCATCAAGCACTATCCATTGGCATCAAAAAATTGCGAAAAAAACGAAAAAAATTTTTCAAAAATTGAATTCTGGGGGGGTATTTTGATTTCTGGGGAGGGGTATTTTGGTTTCTGGGGGGTGCATACCCCCTCAAACCCCACGCCCAGGTGTGGTGGTATGGCGAAAAAACACCATTTTCAACGTTTCTCATCGAGCACTATCCATTAGCATCAAAAAATTGCGAAAAAAACAAAACAATTTCAAAAATTGAATTCTGGGGAGGGTATCTTGGTTTCTGGGGAGGTAATTTGGTTTCTCGGGGAGAGGGGTGCATACCGCCCCAAACCCCCCCACCTCCACGGCCAGGTGTGGTACATACCTATGTACAATGGTGCAACGAGTTGATGGTACTTTTTAGGTTGTCTTGTCTACAATAGTCTGTTTTATTTAGCTTTTCCGACGAATCTTGTTTGGAGGCCATAGCAACATTTTGCTGATTTACAGTAGCTTATAAATAAGCGCCAGCGGCGTGGCCGTTGCAAAGATGGCGCATCTGTACATACATAAGCGCTGCGTGTTGAGGTGTTCCCACAAGTTGGGGCATAAATTTAAAAAGTTAGATCGACAATAAGCCAGCAGATTGCGATTATAGCATTTATTTGATAGATGATTAGGTGCCACAATCCGTCGGCTTACTTTCGAAAAATTCTTGAAATTTATACTTAAACTTATGTGAAAAAGACTATAACTCTTCCTTATTGTATAGGAGTGAGAGGGCGCCGCTGGGTGGGTGCCTGAAGTGAGCAGACGGGTGATCTTAAAAGGAGCAAAATCAAAATAGCTTACGTACCAGTGGGTCGATTTGAGCTGAAATTTTGGATATGGGCCAACACAGCAAAGATGCTGAAGAGTCAGATTTAGCTCACAGGTTAGGTTGGTATGTAAGGTATGCATGTTATGCCATACCGTCCACCCACGTTGGCGATTATTTCGGATCCAACAGGCGTTGATCCTGATTAAAGATAGATAGCCGCCAACAGCCTCACATTTGAATATTCATTTGTCCCTTACTTAATTAACATATATGTAGATGTAAGGATCTGTTCTAAAGAATGTACAAAGTGATATATAACAAACAAGCTTAATTTTGTAACTCGTTATTAAATCAGGTGCATATAATCGTATTATACATTAGGGAACAGACGCCAAACAATGTTTATCTGATTACTAAATTGCATTATTTTTTTGTTTCTATTTTCGTAAGTCAGAGTTGAGTTTTGTTGTATCCGTTACATTGGTCAAGTGAATAAATACCTGTGTACACGAGTGACGAAACTAGTCAGAATTGGACAAATAGTACTTTAAAATGCAGTATTTCACTTATCATCTGAAAACGATGTTTTAGTCGTTTTCCATGTTTGGCGCGCGAAAAAGGCTAGAATTCCAAATTGAGTGGTCCCAAATTCTTGGATTTCACCTCCCTGAAATTTCGACCTTGGAAAACTATGCCCTGTATATATGCGTAAGTGTAAGGCCGTGTTAAGGATGATCCCGTAATTCGATTTACTGTCGAATAACATTCCTGTTGTATTAGTTTAAAGCACATTTGCAATTACTTTAAAGTATTTTATCTATCGCGTTAAGATGAGGAAGAAGGCGACGATACAGAAAGTACTACGATGTGAAATCTTTTAATATAAAAATCTGGATAGGTACATACATACGCACATTATAAACATGGGTACCTACTCACACAACAACGATAAATTGAGTGCAAATAATGGAAAATTCATTGACCGAAGCTTCCTACACCAAGTAATAAATTGCGTCTAGTGAAGTGTAAATGTAAAACTGGCGTAGACTTGGTGTAAAAATCGCCCATACGCAAATTATCTAGTTCGTTGAGCCTAAAATAAATGCGAAACGACGCCATTTCGGAATAAACAAACACCATCCACTCGAATTAAATTATGACTGAAGAAGCGGGACGCGTCCATACATGGGCAGCACCAAAATTCTGGGGGGCAAGATTTTTCAAAGGTCAAAAAATTGTCTTACAAAATGATGATATGGCGAAAAACACCATTTTTCAACGTTTCTCATCGAGCACTATCCATTGGTATCCAAAAAATTGCGAGAAAAAAAACAAAAAATATTCAAAAATTGAATTCTGTGGGGGTATTTTTTGTTTCTGGGGGAAGTATTCAGCCTTCTGCGGTGCGTACCCCCAAACTCCCCCCACGCCCATGTGGGACGCGCCCTGTCATCTATAGTTCATCTATAGTTTGGAAAAAAATTGATTTATTCGGCCGGTTTTAGGGGTTTTTTGGCCAAAAATTGGAGGCCATTTACCCCCCCCCTAAAAATAGCCGCAAACGCCCCACCAAAGATTTTGAGGCGTTACATACATGGGTCAGACGCTTGTTATTACATAAAACCGCACAAATGCAATGAACTGAAATCTCCTTCTTGAAGCACAATTCAAGGACGGAATCAGTACATAAGTTCATTCGAAATACGTAAAGAAATTTCTAATTTAATGAAGCTGAAATGGACTTATGCAGCTCAGAGATAATTGAAACTGGTATAATTAATTAGGATTATAAATAAAAATTTGGAAGACAATCAATCATTATGATCAGAATTAAGACAAAAAATATAATACATAAGAACAGCCATATAAGCAGGGTGTGCCACGTATCTATGACGTATTTTCTTCTGCTGCAGATAAGCCAATTTTTTTTGTAATGGAGGATAAAACTTTGACAGAATATGATCAAAACATAAAAGTTTCATTTAACAGAGTTTCACATTGTCAAGTTTAACGGTTCGCGAGTAAAGTGCACTTCTACTTAATTACATAATTTTTTGAACTTCAAATAACGTTCGCTATATTTGAGGGGAACTTTCCGGTCCATTTTGGCCACAAATTCATCGAAATCTTTAATGGAGAAATTTTTAAGTTCTTAATGTTATAAATAAATAAATTCGATATGCCGGAAGAATTAGGAGGCTAACGCAGGATGAGTCTTTAATCGCTTTTCATGCATCAACCACCTTATTCGTTCGACTCAACGGAGTGCCATCGTTTTCTTCGGGGTTTATTTCATAGGTGAGCAGAGCAGCACCAAAATTCTGAGGGTGGGGGTGCAAGATTTTTCAAAGGTAAAAAAATGGTCTTAAAAATGGTGGTATGCGAAACTTTTTCAACGTTTCTCATCGAGCACTATCCACTGGCATCAAAAAATTGCGAAAAAACAACAAAAATTTTCAAAAACCGAATTCTGGGGGCTATTTTGGTTTCTGGGGCAGAGAGGAGGTATTCGGCCTTATAGGGGTGCATGCCCCCAAACCCTCCCCCATGCCCATGTGTGGTTTATTTGATCCAAAGCGTACAAAAGCGACCTTTGAACATTCATAAACTGAAAAACGCCATTAATCACGCTTTGAATGAAGTTACTGCAAAAATGAACGGAAAAGTTCCGCTTATGTTAGCGAACGTTATTTTAAGCTTCAAAATATAACGTGATCGATCACATATGAGCGCATTACGCGCGAATCGTAAAATTTGACGACGTTAAACTTTGAAGAGTAAATCTTTTATGTTTTCTCCATAAAGCAGAATTTTTATGTTCCTGAACAAAAAAGTGGTTCAGCTATAGCAAAATAAAATATGCCATAGATACGTGGCCCATCCTGTACATGTAGTTATTAATTAAATCTGATACTGTCAAGCGAAAACGCAGAAAGAACTTGCAACATATTTTCAGAGCCCCTTTTAAGACAGTTGAAATTCAAAATTTTTGAAAATAATGAACTTAGGCTATATGTAGCTGCCCCCAAAATCAATATGACCTTGCATGGGGAGCAGTCAAATTCGGAAGGAAGGGGGTTAAATGGTGTAAAACTAGCCAAGATTCAAAAAGAAAACATGTCAAAAATTCATTTCCGAGGTCTATCGATTTTGGAGGGAGGTCTGCCGGATTTAAGGGGAGGGGTCTAATCCATACATGGGCAGCAAGGAAATTTTGGGGGTCAGGATGAATAAAATTGCCAAAAATGTTACTAAAAATGGAATTATGGGGATCTAGAGTAATCTGGGAGGATTTCAACTTCTAGGGGCAGGAGTACAACCCCGAACCCCCACGCCCATGTGTCGTCTAAACCATACATGGGCAGCAACCAAATCCAGGGCTATTTCGATGGGGGTGAAATCGCTGAAAAAAGCAACCGAAATTCAATTCAGTGGGTCTATCGCTTTCGAAAGGGTTCTTTCAGATTTTCAAGCCGATCTGGAAGATGGTGAGCACATGTGGGCGTGGGGGAGGGTTTGGGTAATGCAACCCTCAGAAGGCCAAATACCCCTCCAGAAATCAAAATACCCCCAGAATTCAATATTTGAAAATTTTTTCTGGAGTGCTCGAGAGACGTTGAAAAATGGTGTTTTTGCGCCATACCACCATTTTTATGACCGTTCTTTGACCTTTGAAAAATCTTGCACCCCCAGAATGTTGGTGCTGCCCACCTATGATGGTGAGCCGATCTGGGTGTCAGCCGGTCTGCGGGTCAAAAATTGAGCTTTTAGGGCCAAAAGAACCTAAAAGACTGATAAAAAAATGCTAAAATAGCATTAAATCTACATTAGTTCACAGTTTCTGGTCAATTTAAAGCAATCTAGAAGAAAATTTTCAATTTTCATCCATTTTTGGCCTACATTTTGCTACATTTTCGTAGAAAATTTCCCATTTTTACCATGCTGAAGGTAACAGACCACAAAACCTCCCTCCACGTGCATGTCTGGTCGAGACCCCCACGCCAACGTGTAGTCTAACGCTCCCCAAAGCCCACGTGTTTATCAGAACCAAAAGCGGTCATGCAGTGCATTTAAGGTCATGCATGTAGACGGCTAAAAATTTTGGGGGATCGCCGACCATTCGTATGAAGAGAGGCTTAAGTGTAAGTGACCTGCAATTTGTGGCCAAAGGCCAAAAAAACACCTAAAAACGGCGAAAAATTCAATTTTTTCAAAATGGGGGTAGGGTGGAATTTCTAGCTTTTGTGGGATGGGGGAGGACGACCAACTTCGGGTGTGGGATCCCCATCCGCCAAAAACATGTATACCTAAGGTCATTACAGTTCGCGATTACTTGTCGGCAGGCGCGCTTTCATTAGTGAGCTCGTGTCGTAAGTTAAGCAAGTAGTGTAAAGCAATTTTGTTGTCCGCCCCGCCACTAGCTAAAACAGTATTATCGCGGCTGAATGCCAATGCGTTAACCGACTGATCATCGTGCACTGCCGGCAAGTTTACTAGCGGTCGACCTTGAGCAACGTCGTAAATAAGCACTTGACCATTGGACGCTTTAAGATGATTAAACAGATTTAGATCTCATGGATAACATAAAAGACCTAGATTACATTTTAACTAATTAATTTGCATTTTTTAGCACGAAAACGATAATGCAAAACACACAGGAACGCAGCTGGCCGTCCTATTTTGGGGGACCAACACCAATTTTTTGGGGGGACTAAGCCCAAAAAAGCAAAAAGTAGCACAAAATAACGTTTAAAAAGTCCTACTTTTCGATTTTACCGAATTTGGGGGGTCCGAACCATAGGTGGGCGGCGCCAAAGTTCTTAGGGGGTACAAAATTTTTTTCAAAGGTCAAAAAATGGCCTTAAAAATGGTGGTATGGCGAAAAAGCACACATTTTTCAACGTTTCTAATCGAGCACTATCCATTGGCATCAAAAAATTGCGAAAAAAACACAAAAACAATTTCAAAAATTGAATTCTGGGGGGAATATTTTGATTTCTGGGGGGTATTTCAGTTTCTCGGGGGGTGCATACCCCCAAACCCCCCACGCCCAGGTATGGCCCGAACCCCCCATTTCACCAGAGATGCGTGCCTGAAAACACATGCAATATAAGATGAAACGCGCTAAAACATTAAAAAGCGTATTTTTTCGTTTTGGTACTTTCATATGAGCGTATACATGTGTATGCGTTTAAATACTCTTTAAAAATAAGCAAGAACGCATCGATCACGTAATCATGCGTACAGATTTTGCATATGTTCAAATCACTAATGCAAAGGGCAGACATGCACAACATTAAAATTCTGGGGAAATGAGATTTTAAATTACCTTTTTGGCCTAAAAAATAGTAGATACGCGTCAAAAACATGCTTCTTCGGCGTTTCTGACGACGTTCTATCTTTCTAGAACATAAAAAACAACAAATTTTGAAAAAATCAAAAGAATTCGAGTAAATTCAACAAAATATAGTAAATAAAATGAATATATAGCGCGAAGCGCTGAAAATTTGACACTTTTGAGCAAACAGCTAAAAATGCTTAAAACAGCATCTTTTCTACCAATTTTTAGGACAGTTCTGGAAACTTTTGAAAGATCGCGAATTCTAGAGAGGAGTAAGAAATAAGCGGAAGTGGAAACTTTTTCGGGATGCGAAACTCCCAAGGTCATGTATGATCTCGATTTACTCCCGACAATGCCTATTTACTTGCTTTTACAGTGCTCGCCACGAATGTTTACGTTTTAATATGCTCCATAGGATGATAGAGCTTGTTAAGGGATATATGTTTAACATACCGGTCGTGCATGGGCGGAAATAAGACCGACGTGTTAAAGATATAACCCTAAGCTCTAAAGCGTAAACATTCGTGGCGAGTAGTGTAATTGACGAGTTTCGTTCGACCACCTGTGACGGTTACGCAATCACACATACATACATGCAGGCTCCGTGTGTAGAGCAGCATTGGCGTAGCTGGCCTTCTGATTTGGGGGAGGGCAAAAATTTCGGAGTTGGATATCTCAACAACTACTTATGGATAGGCAAAAATAAAGGTGTTTTTGAGCTTTTCTCAACTAGGTCTACACATTGGGAAAAAATTATCAAATTTGATTTTCATTATATAAAACCAATATGTTGTACCCATATTAAAATAAAGCGCGAAGCGCCCAAAAATTTTGGGCTTATTAGCTCAAAACATGTGATAACATCTTTCTAGTGGTCTTTCATATAGACTTTAAGAATCTCCAATTTTTTCCTTTGCGATACCCTTGTAAAAAATATTCATACTTCCAAAATTTTGGGGGTACTAGTCCCTTCCAATCCCCCCACAGCTACGCAACTGTAGAGCAGCGATTGTACATGAATATAAAACTAATTTATTATTTTCGAAATTTTATTAAAAAGAGTTGAAGGTTCGTCGTACGAGCGAGTACCTATTGAAAGCAACAAAACAACATAAATATAATTAGAATGCTAAAATTGGGCGAATGAAAAATGAATGTAAAATATTGCAAGACGGTCAAAAAACATTTATACGCTCAAACGTATGCGGAAGATACGCACAGTAATACTAGTATAGTGAATAAATACAAATCGTAACGTTTTTTCATGAGATAAATTATTATGCACGCGTATTCTTAAGCAATTCGAAACATCATTTTTGGCGTACGGAAAAAATTCTATTTTGAATTGTGACCTACCGAATAGAGTGATTATTTCGATCATGTTCTACGCTAGATAGGCCAAGGCATACATGTAAGAGAAGGGATGGGGGAATCCCCTACCAAAGTCGGCCGTTCCCACATCCCTCCAAAGACACCAAAGACAGAAAATTCTTGACCCTTCACGGATTTTTGGCCGTTTTTAGGTGTTTTTCAGCCAAAACTTAGAGGTCATTTATATAACCCCTTTTAAAATGGCCGGGAACCCCAGGCCAAAATTTCGAGCCCTTACATGTATGGGTCAAGGCGTACGAAAGGTGAATGAAGATAAACGACATGTACCTATGCACTTAGTGACTTAAAAAATTAATATTTCCACAGTGACCCGTTGATTTGAATAGAAATTTTGGTAATTAAATGGAATTTCTCCCATATTCAAAATTTCAGGCCAACCCAAGTATCGTACTACAGCCTTAATCAGGGATTGGTTTTCCAGCTTTAGAGAGTGCGAGAAGAGTTACAATTTTTGTCACTAATTCAGTTTAGGCTTAGGCTTAATAATACGCAACCGACTTGACGCCAGCAGGTAAAATAAGCCGAAATGAGAATACTGGATTAAGGCTGTAGTAGGCTATTTGGGTGGGCCAAAATTTCTCCTATAGAACCAATCTTAGCTCTATACGTTTTTAATTTAGTCAACATTATATATGTACTGATTATCAAACCAAAAATTTTCATAACTCACTTCCGGCGGCTAGCAAGCGACCATCTGATGAAAGCTGCACCGTTTGAATAGGTCCCTATAGAAGGTGGTTTCCTTTACGACGAATTATTGATTAACGAGTAATTTATTTTCTTCCTTCCACCCGAATGACGAAAAATTATATTCACTTGAGCTAATTTACACACTTTCTTGTCAACATCTTCAACATTCAGAATCTCCGTTTCCGACCCCATCAAAGCCAGAAGATTTGTGACCCCCATTTTCAGGAAAAATTGGATTTCTTTGGCCGAGGCCGTCTTTGGTTAAAAATTGTAGGTCATTTACCCCTCTCACCCGTTCAAATGGCCGGGGAAACTCACCCAAAATTTTAAGCCGTTGCATGTGTGCTTATACTCGTAATACATTTAAAGTCCTGAAATTTTAGCAGGCAAATCACTTTTTCAAATCAAACTCATGGAATGCTCTACGTTTCCATTAAAAAAATTAATTAATAGTATTTAGGCAAACATTTATGCATTTGAAAGTGCGCAATAATCAATTAAAATCTTATATGAAGAAATTGTAGCTTTCGGTGAAAAAATAAGTGTCCTACAGACCGCGGATAATTTAAATTTAAAGCCTACAGAAATAAGTAGAAGAGAGGGAAACTAAATTAATCATCTCATCTAATAAATCAACCAAATAAAATTTACTATCTGTTAATAAAATATGCAATCATAAGATAAAACAGATTGACTGAAAAATAAATCAACATAAATAAAAACGTACAAGATGGAACAAGACAAATGAAAAATAGTTTCAGTTAGAAAAAATCTGATTCATTATTCCGTCGTTGCGTCATAAATAATTAATTCGTAACTCATTCAATAACTTTATGCTAATATGTACACTTCAACTAGTGTACATATTGGCATAAATTTATTGAATTTGCATATTCCGTATCTTATGTGTTCATTTGTAATACCGTGGGATCAGAAAAATGTCGTACGCATTCGCCATTCGATAAATCCCACATTCTTACGGTAGAATCGTCAGATCCGGACGCAATATAGTTCGAATTAGGGTGGAAATTGACGCACTTAAGGTAAAAGTCGAAAAAATAATTTAGTGAAATGTGCGAAAAAAATATGTGGGAAATGCAAGCTAAACAATGCACAAGAACGTAAATTACTTCTTAATTTTTTTAGCACGGAATAACTGATTTCATCATTCTGATATGTAAGTAATGTGCTTCATACATGGGCACAGGATCAATATAGGGTCAAGTGACTTGATCCTAGCGGCTGATCAATCCCGCGATCCCGTAGAAGAAACCGGACCAACCCCGCTGGAGTTTTGAAAATTTGCTGGAGAAAATGAGGCAAAATCAGCCGAAAATAGATGAAAGTCGAAAATTTTCTTCAAAACTGCTTGAAATTGACCAGAAACTGTAGAATAACGTAGTTATGACGCTATTTTATGTTACTGAAAAGGCCAAATAATCTATAGACTAATCATGGTTTAGTCACGAACATTCAGAGCTCAGCTATTTTAGCATTTATACCAGTTTTTAAGGTCATTTTCTCCAAAAAAAACTCAATTTTCCACACACCCCTAGATCGACCATTTTCTGCGCCTATGATCATGACCATTCTACAGATTCCAGGGGAGTCATTTAACCCCGAAAAACCTGAGCGTACCCATGTATGATGTATTTACATATAAGCAATTGTCAGTCAGTATACTATATTTTGTTTTACCTATTTTTCGCACGTGATTTTGACAATAGATTTTATAGTTGTTGGTGTTGTTGCAGTTGTAATTAGAATTCAACTCGTTATAAGTCAAACACTATTTCAATTTTATCTTTTCATACTCTTCCCCAAAGCATATATATATATATATATATATATATATATATATATATATATATATATATATATATATATATATATATATATATATATATATATATATATATATATATATATATAATAAAAAGAGACGTCTCAAAATTCTGAAAGTAGCCAGGCATTGACGGGGAAACTGACCTCATGATTTGTTTGAAAAACATTAATAATGACCTAAAAAGGGCTCCTAAAAATGGCTCTTAATCTACATATCGACCATTTCCTTCTCTGTTCATTTATCGTACTATAGTCTGTTCCATTACAAACGACCCATTTTTGCTATACGACTCATCACTGTAGCATACTATTTTACGCATTAGCTTGCTGCGGCAGTTTGTTAGATGCACCAAAGCACATTAAACATCAATCAGAAGAGTTAACCTGGCGTTGTAAGAGCATAATCGAAGAAGCCATTTGAGCAGTACCTAATACAATAATAAGACTTTAGCGAAAATATACCGTTTGGAATGGAACAGACTATAGCAAAGAAAAATGCTCCGATGGAACAAAAAAGACGAATATACTTGGGATTACGGATTATTAAGGATGTAAAAGGACGGGACAAGGAAAAAGCTACCTATTTATATGCCTCAAGTCGCAAAATCTGTTAAAAATCAGACTTTCTCTAAGCAACGCAAAAAAATCGAAGTATATTCTGCGGCCTGCAGATTGAAATAAACTGTTGAACCAAAAAAGCGATTGAAAAAGCAGCAAGTTAGCCATGCAGTTATGGGAAGTAGGAGGAGTAAAAACGAAGCGATTTTGTAAGTCAATTGAATGAAATAGCTAACATTGATGCATTCAAGACAATCAAAGAAATTGTTGGTTTAAAGCAGTAGGAAACGTGTAAGCTACGTGAAACAGACTACAATTAGGTACGCTTGCATGCCCGCAACGATTGTATGCACTAACAGATTGACGCCAGGTTCGCTTGCTATAATGCTCATGATAACAAAATAAAACGCCTTTAAATACAATTGAATTAGTTATCTATCAATCACAATACGAAGCAAGCCAGCATTGCAACTTGCAAGCAATTTGCAAAAAGTATACATTTTAGATTATATTTATACACTCAAAGCACTGAAAATTACTTAAAGAAGGTTAGATTTTTTTCAGAGTCCGCAGAATATACTTCGATTTTTTGCGTTGCTTAGAGAAAGTCTGATTTTTAACAGATTTTGCGACTTTAGGCATATACATACAGGGGCGTAAGCAGGCGGGGGGCGGGGCCCGCCTCCCCCGGAATGAAAAAATATTTTTATTTTTCACAAGGGTCCCCCGAAGGAAAAAATTAAAATTCTCAAAGTCGACTAAAAGGACAGCCAAAATGCGTTTTTAGCACACTTTTTAGTTTCTAAACTCTAAATTTTCCGGCGCTTCGCGCCGGATTTCTTATTTTCTATCTTTTTTCTTACCTTAGAAGCCCAGATTTGACTTAAAAGTAGCGAATATGTCAAAAAATTTCGGAGCTTCGCGCCGATTTATTATTTTCTGCATTAGTTTTCTTTGCAAAACCGCAAAATTAAATGCAAAGAAAAGAATTTCGAAATATTTTAGAGTCAAGCGTTAACTTGATATTGAGAAATTAGTCATTCTGATAGGTCAAAAGGTAGATTTTTGATATCCAAGTTTGAAATCAAGCAGGAAATTTTTTTATATTTTTAAATTTTATACTTCACTATGGCATAGATCTCGTCGAGAAACGCTCAAAAATGCCATTATTTTTGCCGTATCTCCTATGGTTGCCGAGATATAGGACTTCGAAAATTTCGGACCCCTTCCCCGAAATAAAATCCTGGTTACGTCCCTGTATACATAGGTAGCTTTTTCCGAGACCCCTCCTTTTACATCCTTAATAATCCGTAAACCTAAATATATTCGACTTTTTTGTTCCATCGGAACACTTTTCTTTGCTAGTATCCTACTTTTAATTAGCATGATTTGAGTAAATCAGTCAGTAAATACACACGGTAGCGTGTCATAATAATGACAGCAGTCCAAGAACGCGGAAAACAATACTGTTCTGAACAACAGCATTATCTTTTTTAAACAAGACAACCTTACCTTATTTAAATCGATCAAATGTTTTCAGCGCAAACTTTACTTAACTACTCCTTGTAAAGAACTTTTACACTCAGATTCGTAATCCAGACGTTGCATGGAACATTTTTAAAAAAATTAAGCTTCTGCAACGCTCTGAAACTAAAGTTAATTTTTAGTGTAAACATTACACAACTAATGGGTGTAAAGAAAACATACAGTCAGATTCGTGATCATGATCTTACGAAACATATTTTGAACAAAACTCAGGTTTTGCAACGCTCTCGCAAGTAAAATGAATTTGTAGTGCAAACTTTACATCTTAGCAATAAATAAATAGTGCAAAGTTTACACAACTACTGGGTGTAGAGAAAACTAACAGTCAGATTCGTAATTCTGACGTAACATTTAAAATTTTGAAAAAAATCAAGCTTCCGCAAGACTCAAGAACTGAAGTTAATTTTCAGTGTAAACTTTACACAACCACAGAGTGTAATGAAGATTTTAATCGGATTCATAATTCTGATATTATTCTGATATTTAGATCAATATTTATGAAAAAATAAGTATCCACAATGGCCTAAAGAGAAATTAATATTAGATGTAAACACTTTACACCACTGGTGAGTGTATAAAAACGCGCCCGAACGATGTATGACGTTGACCCCTGGTACATTTTTAGACTTAAGATCATGTCCAGACACATACCTGGAGAAATTGGCAGAAAAAAATAAGACAGAATTACGTCCCCCAACTTTTGAATTTACATCTCCCGAAAAGGCTAAATATTGATGTGAAGAAAGGCCATTTGCTGTGACGTGTACCCCTTAGAAAGTACCTTATTATTTTATTCCAGCTATCCCGACTTTTAAAGAGAAAGTGGCGAATAAAAAAACGGATAAAAACGTATTTCTCTTAAATCCAGCACATTGTAAACTTTAAAAATCGGAACCTAACTCCCCATTCAGCGTAAAAGAAATCGGTTAGGACCCGTTTGTAGCCCTTGAGCTTTAGTACGTTTGTGTGTGGAAAACCTGTTCCGCAAAATATTTGAGATATTAATCGATCAAAAAAGGGAAGAAAACGTGTTTTTCGCCTAATGTTACACCCCTGATTTCGAACTTTACACCTTCATAAGTAACTCAATATTGAATTTATTTAAACGCGTTTACTGCGACATGTAGCCTCAGAACGTACTTTACTTTTGTTTCATTTAATTTATCCTGAATTATAACCGGAGAAGTTGGCGGAGAAATCTTAAACAATACTTTTTATTTACAACATCCACTAGAGTGTAAAGTTTAAGTCCCTAGATCTAACACCGTACTGAGTGTAAAAAAGTTTGCTGGTAAGCGGAAAAAAGCCCTTAAGCCTTTGTACATTTCAATGAGAAAAGAAATCTTGATACTCATAACCAGAGTTGTTGGCAGACATCAAGGAGAAAAAGACGACCAAAATCTGTCTTTACACCCGCAGATTTTCACACTCTTTACACTCCCACTTGAGAAGCCAAAGTGAAATTCAAAAAACAAGAAATTTTATTTAGAGAATTCTATCCTCTACGATTCTATACTATTAAACTGTATGAGTCATTTACACAGAGTTGTGTACATGCTGCAGAAAAAACCAACAAAATTCGCTGTTATAACATTACGCAAAAACTTTAGTTATACATTGGAAATTGAGTGTAAAGGAAAACAAGAAAGATGTGCAGCGAATTTTTTTATTATCTATCTTTTAAAAAAACCGCACCTCCCAGATGTGTCCTGTTATAGCTGTGGGGGGCTAGACATATGTTGGGGTACCCAAGTATATTATAGGTACGCGCTACCTACATATGGTTGATTTAATTCGGATTGTCAATTTAATTCTTAGCAGCATTCTGTCAATAAGTTTAGATTTTTAAATTAACTTGCAGGTAAAATTAAATGCTAGAAAGAAATTAACGAAAGAAAATTTTATTGCATCAATGCATGAAAAACGTATGCAAGAAAACTTCTGAGAGCCAAATTAAGCCCATACAATACATATATAGAATAGATGCAACAAAATAAATTATAAAAATGTAAAAAGATTAATTAATTAGAAATATAAATAAAAGAGCGTAGATTCGTTCAAGGATTATTATTCTCTGCTTACGTTTACGTCAGAATCGTGGCCTACAAACATACGCAACGGTTGCTGGCGATCCAGCGCCCACAACAAAGCACAATTATCGCTACCACCAGTGACAAAGTAATAGCCGTAAGGTCCAAAAAGCGAGTCGCAAAATTGTTTA
Source organism: Mermis nigrescens (assembly GCA_036768485.1). Classification (NCBI taxonomy): domain Eukaryota; kingdom Metazoa; phylum Nematoda; class Enoplea; order Mermithida; family Mermithidae; genus Mermis; species Mermis nigrescens. The sequence goes on from JAVLUZ010000161.1 coordinate 4,036,105, forward strand.
AATTATTCTAGAGTGCAGAACCTCATTAATTTATACACTAAGTATATCTAAACCTGAAAAACACTAAAATGTTAATTTGCAGTCACTACATACATGCACATAGGGGGCGGTGAGTGAGAGGGTATTACCCAGTGATCGACCAGGCGCCCGGCCCCGGCCGCTCTGAGGGTGATGACCGGCCCCGGCCACGGCTTAAAGTAGGCCGGTCGCCGTGTCTGCAGTATACATATATTGAAAGGTTATATAAAAGTGTTTTTAACAAAAATGATTCAAGTGTCTTTAGACAAAAAGTAATTCAAAGTTTGTTCCCTATCTGACGCTAGTGATAGTAGTGCTTTCGTTGTGTACGACTAATGATTCCACGTTTGAAATATGGATCAATGTTATTCATGCCATGATATACTTCGCAAATATCCAGATGAACAGAATTTATTTGAATGAGCCTTGTTGCAATGAAACAAGTGAATGAGAATTTAGCATGGCGAGTAACGTGGCAAATCGTGAGAAAAATGGAGTATTATTACAAAACGTGAATGACTCATAATTTTTGTATTCAGCAGAGATTTTTTGGCTGTACAAAGACTTTTGTAACCCTCTTTGCATATGTATTTTTACAGATTTTTTGCGCGATAAATGTCTGAAAATGTCTGAAATTTTGCTAAATGTAGGAGTTTTATGTGCATTATGTCTTTGCAATGTTCAAGATTGAATTAAAAAAGACAAAAAACAACAAAACTTACCGCTTCACACCAGTTTAGCAAACCACTGTTATTTCTTTCTATTATGCGTCAGAATTGAGCTGAACTAGCTTAAACCAGCCAAAAAATTCCGGCACTTCATATCAATTTATTGATTTGACTATTTTTGAAGCTATACATTTACATAAGTTTAAAAACATGGTGAAATATAAAAACTATTTTGCGCAATTCTGTTATGTTTTTTGTGTCGCTAAATATACCGCTAATTCAACTTTGAAGCAGTTAGAATATTTAAATACCTTAAGCTTCGGCGCTTCGCTACCTCATAATAAGCTTTTGAATCTTATACATATTGTTAGTCAGAATTTGGTCAAGTATATTGCTAAAGGTCGAAAAGTGCAATTTTAGAATAGGGAAGGCGTGATTGAGCTGTTCACATATAGATATTGAAATAAATTATGCGCAAAGACAAAAAATTTTTGGGACATATTGTCTTTGCGCGTGTACAAAGGGACCTCGTACTATAACACTATGACAAATTAGTATTTTCGAGGTAGGATAATATGCGAGTGCTTTACTTGAAAAAAGGTACTACGTAAATAAGTAAGGAGTTCAGTGGAAATAATCTGTTATCGAAGCTTATTTTAATGATTTTTTATGATATGCAACACACAACTCTTCCACACATCTTTTAAATGTAACCTTATTTGCAGAAAAAGTTGTACAGAATTTTACCTTTGTCCACAGACAATTATCGATTAGTCGATATGGTCGCGCCTTATAATCGTGCGTCTTATAGGCCTTGATTTGAATGTATTAAGTATATGCAATGAAAGCAGGTCAGCTGCGTCTTAGTCTAACAGCCGAGTGTCTAATAGGTAAGTTTCTAATATGTCTTCACATTATGGATGACTGGGACCAGAGGTTTGTGCGTCTAATAAGCCGAAAAGTTTTATATCCAGGGTGTCTTATAGCCGAGTTCGACTGTACATTATGCAAGCTACTGGTGATAACATGCATTTTTCTGGTATACTAATACATGATATTCACTCGTATTTATAGTATACCTTATGTTATATGTATATAGCTAATAGTATGTAATACTTATTTGAGATATATATTATATAATATTTGAGACCGGCCCCGGCCTTTATACTTTAGACCCGGCCCCGGCCGTGTCGAATTTCCAAGCCCGGTCGATCACTAAAATTACCCCTTGAGTGGTCAGCCGGACAGGCAATGTCTGGCGATTTTAAGCTGATGGAAGGTTTTCAGCATCATTTTTGAGGTCAGAAGCAGTGAAAATGTCAAAATGTTTCCGGCGCTTTGCGCCGGATTGAGTACTACCCAAAAATCGACCAAAATTGATCAATTTTTGAACTTTTCAGTGTTAAAAGTGATATATTGCAGTCAAAATAGACTAAAAATGCTTTAAAAATGCGATATTACCACGAAAAAATGTTTAATAGGCTAGTTTGTCCATTTTGATGATTTAAACAGCAAAAAAATCGTATGTTAAATTAACTGTTTTGAATTTATAAGATTCCCCACCCCTGCCAACCCTATGAGTCTCTAGCATGGCCGTATTTAGCAGACGAGATAACCGCCGCCCTCCTTGGCCGAAAATAAATTTTAGGCATGGAAATATAGGAAATTTGCATGTCATTGTCAGAAAATCCTCAAATTTTTCGCTATATGAAAAGTATTGTCTAAAATTTCGCCTCAAGCGAGATCAAAAACGATGTTTGTCACAGCCACTTCAAATTTTATTATCTTGATGGATATAACATGTCAAAAAACGTTGAAAAATACGGTATTTGCTGGCTATTCAAATTAACTTCCAAGGATATGAAGCAATTTATCCTGGAACCCCCTTGGACCAATCCTAGATACGGGCCTTGCTATGCCAGTCTACTTTATGATCTACAGGACACTTCGATTCACTCCGCACATACATACTAAGAAGAAAAATGCATACGAGTACTTATATTTGCATTTCCTTTTTAGCCAGATAAAATTTTAGATTTCGGAATAAACAATTAAATACGTAGGTTTGCGGAATCTGCTACAGTAAATAAAACGTTCAGCATTGTCATGATTTCTAACCAAAATAATGAATAAGCACAAAAAATTCTACTGAACAGCCAGCTTTTTAAGGTATATGCCCTGTTCAACTATTATGCGCTAAAAAGTCTAATCCACTCACCCAAACTCTACATCCCAAAATGGCAAATCGTTAAGTCGATAAACTACCAAATTCGTCCAGGTATGAAGACTCCAAAGTCTAACTTAAATAAAAGCGATTAATTTGAAATCATACGCAGTTAATGAATAAATCGCATTGATGTGCCACTAACCGTTGAGTCTTCGCTACACGACAAAATCAATTTTTTGTCTAAATTTATGCTCGTATTATATACGGGGCCGCTGTGACCAACAAAAGTTAGACGACTCGATGGATTACTGTCATCCAATATATTATCCATGATATCGTCTAGGAATCATTAAACAGAATAAGTTAATAAAATCAACTCGAGCAACACAAGTCAAGGTCTACAGCATGAGAATTATGGGGGTCGGCTATGGAAAAAATTTTTTAATTGCATTTTGCCAGCTAAAAACGAAAATTGATACGTCAAAAGCACTGTTTTTTGATACAAACGATGCACTTCTTCCTAGAACAAAAGCATTTTTAAAAATCTAAAAAATTCGATAAAAATTTGAGATAATCTAAGAAAATGTAGCCTAAATAAGCATCAACATAAGTCCAAAAATCTGTCCATTATGCTTAGAAAAGTGGTTTTTAACGTCTTCTGATAGGGTAAAGAATTTCTGATGCAAAAGATATTCAAGCTTTTTGAGTTTTTAGGAAAAACGCGTGAAATTAGTGCGAAAGTCGGCACAAAGAGCCAAAAAAATACACGAGAAATCATTCTGAGAAAATTACAAAATCTTTGTTCCGCACAAAAAACTACACCTTTAACGAAAAAAAGATTTTTAAAGCGACAAAAAGTCAGTAAATGTCGATGATCAGCTTAAATGTGAAAAATCATGATAAAAATTTGCTTAAATCATCAAAAAATAAACGACTATCTTCATTGCACCCAACTATTTTTTACGACAGACGAACGACCGCATCCCCACCCCCTCTAAATCCACCCTTAAACACTAAGTAATTGACAACAGAAATTGTTCTGGCGAAATTTTCAATATTTTAAGCTTCTCTTTTATATAAAGCATTGAGTTTTTCTCATTTTCAATCGAGAACCAGGAAAATAGTTTGTTTCCTCTAACGAGAAAACCTTTCCAGTCAACTTGAAGGCAACAGTACATGTCTGGTACATATGTATGCACCTTTTAAATTAAATCGACACGCATACATATGTAAGTTGAAGTTAGGACACTCTCTACGAAGCACGGTTTTTTGTATTTGGCAAAGATTTTTCCCGATGTACAAAGACTTTTCAGGACCGTCTTTGTACTAAAGGTTGAGTAATTGTTTGTCCTGTATATCTCTAAAATGGCAGAATTTGCATTTAGAATACAAAAATGTCAAATTTTTCGACGCAGCGCCGTTTTGACATAATTTTCATTCATTTTTGGCGTCAGAAACCCATAAATTAGCTAAAATACACTACCAAAGATCCGAAAAACCCCGTTTTACCACACTAAAATCGCTACTGCACCATATTATAGTACACAAAAATTTGCATGTGCAAAATGTACAAAGACTTTTGGGGACCATCTTTAAACATGAACAAACGGACCCTGTACAAAAAAACATTGTATGAATGAAATACGATTATGGTAAAAAAATATGCATTTCAATATTCCATAGATTGCTTAGTCCTCAAAAATGCGCAGCGAAAGTTTAGGGGAAAAAATTAACATTTACCAGATTCTTTGTCCAGCTTGGCCAGATCCGCTGATTTTTTCAGTGGTTTCAATTTTTGATCATTCAGTGACCATACTTGTACGGTCGAATTATTAAAACCAGCGCACAAGATGCTGGAATCTTCGGAAATTTCGCAAGAACAAGTACTTAAACGTGAGATTTAGCGATCAGTACAAAGGATGCGATCAAGCAGTTATCTCACAATAATGCATAACTTTTATTTATTCGTCATTTATTATCTGTATCAGCTAAAAACCTCGATAAAATAAGAAGCTATCGAAAAGTTCGCAACATGCATGCACATAGGGAAGTGAGAGGAGTATAACCCCCGCTGAAAGGTCAGCCAGACGGGTATATCCGGCGGTTTTGAGCTGACGGAACGTTTTTTCCATCATTTTTGAGGTCAAAAGCAGTAAAGATGTCAACATTTTTCCGGCGCGGTGCCGGATGATTATTTTTATGTACATTTTTCAAAAGGCGCCCAAAATTAATCAATTTCTGTATTTTTTAGATTTAAAAATATAATGCGGTCAACGTAGATTAAAAATGCCTTAAAAATGCGATCTTAGCATGAAAACCGTTTAATATGCTATTTTGTCATTTTAGTCATTCAAACAGCAAAAAAATCGTGAATGTTAAATTTACTGTTTTGGATGTCTGGGATTTCACTCCCTCCCCTGCCGACCCTGACCTTGTGCATCGATGGTTCGCAATGCCTGATAAAATGAAAGTATGTTATCATTCAGCATACAAGAGCATGGAGGGATGGGAGAATCTACCCCTAAGCTTTGAAAAACTGATAGCTTTAAAACCATTTTGGCTGAAAAAAATAGCTGTAAAGCCTTTTTTGAGCTCAAAAAATAGTAATATAGCCTTTTTAGGCTCGGAAAACTAACTGTATAACCTTTTCTGGACTCAGAAACATACACTGTAAGCTCAGAAATGCTATATAATTGTCTGTTCTGAGTTTCAAAAAGATGCAAATATAGCTATTCTCCCGACTTCAAAAAGAGCTAAATAGCTATTTTTAGTCCAAAAAAGGCAGAGTCCGAAAAGGCTATATATACATTAGGGATGCAACGGGTAGTGAATTTCGGTGTATTCGGGTTCAGGTAGTTCGTGTAGTTCATACAAGTTTAGGTTCGGGTTCGAGTAGTCCACTTCAATTTATTCGGGTTCGGGTATCAAAATCAATACCCGATCGGGTTCGGATTCGGGTTCGGGTATTTCAGTAAATATATAGGAACACCAGTGTATGGCGAATTTCTTAGGTACATGTAAGCCAGATGTTACAATTTTTATAATTATTAGATGCCTCGTGCCTAATTATTTAATATGTTTCACTCAAGTATCCAGTGATTTTCCTTCCTTCTCTCAGTGTGCAAGAACGCTAATATACATGAGAGGTAGCGCTGTGTGTGTTGTGTCTGATATACACCTACAAATAACATTAACAACTACTTTTTATATATGAGCCCATGCGAAATCGCTTGCTTGGAGAAACTGCCGAACATAGTTTCCCAAGGTCCAAAGTTCAGGGAGGGATGAAATCCTAAAATGGGGGACTAGTGAATTAAGTGGTGTATTATTATTATTAGCCAACACGATTCTTTTGTACAAGCTTCTTTGTGGATGTATAAAGATCTCCGAAAAAGTCTTTGAATGAGCGGACAAATTTTTGTAGATGTATTATATAAAAATATTATTAAATATACAAATTTTTACATACATACCAGTGTGTGACCTGCGACCCACATGCAGTCCTAAATATGACAATTTTGTCTGAATTTAGTTGATAATATTACTTCGACGCGAACCTCCGATATTTTTATGAGCTTTTGATGGAATTCACACATAAAACTCGACTGGAAAAGCTAATACAACTTGTGCTACAAAATCATAAATATTAAAGAAATTGTAATGTCAATCAAATCTTGTAATAGGCACCACACATGTCAATAGGGGGTAAGGGGGGTATTACCCCCTGAGGGATCAGCTAGACCGGTACTGTCCGGCGATTTTGAGCAAATAGGTCTTGTTCTGCATCATTTATGACATCAAAATCAGTAAAAATGTCAAAATTTTTCCGGCGCTTCGCGCCAGATTAGTACTTTTAAGTACTTTTTACTCAAAAAGCGCCCAAAATTGATAAATTTTTGCATTTTTCAGTGTTAAAAGTGATATAATGCAGTCAAAATGGACTAAAAATGCTTTTAAAATGTGTTATTAACACGAAAAAACGTTTTATAGGCTATTTTGACCACTTTGATCATTAAAACAGCAAAAAAGTCGTGAACGTTAAATTTACTGTTTTAGATTTTTGGCATTTCATCCCCCCTGCCGACCCTGACCTTGTGCACCTATGATAGGCACCACTGCACTTATAAATCCAACGTAATATCGAGATAAATTAGTCAATTTTATCATTGAAGGAAAAAATGTGCAAAAATATTAAACAGTACTTATTTTTGCATGAAATTTTTGAAAACAGTAGAAATAGATACACAAGATATTTGAATTTGCATAAAGATGCCTATATTACACAAAGATTGATTTTGGAGTATTTAATGCCCGTTTGAAGCTAAATACAGTATATTAGTGATATTTTGCGCGAAGCGCCCGAAATTTTTGAAATTTCTTAAAAATACTGAAAAAAAGGTTAAAATTACTATCACTTTGCCCCAGAAAGTATTTCAAAATTGTATAAAGATGGTTCCAAAAATGAATGCACGAGCCGAAATCGATTTTTGGCGAAAACCCGCAAATTTTTGGGCATTTTTAGGTGCCTTTTTCGCGATTTGCGACCAAAAATTTGTCATTTACCCCCCCCCTAAAATGGCCGAAAACCAGACGTGTTACAGGGTGCTTTGGGAAATTCCCCACCCAGGTTGGACGTCCTCCCTACAGCCCCTCAACGTCAGAAAATTTTGACCCACTCTCCCCCATTTTTGGCGAAAACTTGCGCTTTTTGGCTATTTTTAGATGTTTCTGCCACTTTTGGCCAAAAATCGGAGCCGCTTACCCCCCCCCCCTAAAAATGACTGAGAAACATAAACGTAACAGGTTGTGTAGATGATTCCCCACCAACGCCTTTAGGCCCCGCACCAACTTCAAAGTCAGAAAATTTCTGACCTTCCTCCACCATTTTTTTAGCGAAAACTTGCGTTTTTTGGCTATTATTAGGTGTTTTTGCCATTTTTGGCCTAAAATTGGAGTCGCAAACCTCTCCCCTTCTTCTAAAAATGGACAGGGACCCCCAACCAAAATTTGCAGCCGTTGCATGTATGCCGAGGAAATCCTCTTCCGAAATTTTGAGCTGTTACATGCATGTTTTACAGAAATAGTTTGTCTATTTACTATTGCTTTCATTCCAAAATTCTGTATCACTTCATGAAATTCTAATAATTAAGTGCACTTTTTCCATAGTAGAAACTAAGCTCAACAAATTCAAAAGGTTTTCACCAAATTTAGTCTGTTAGTGACTTGAGTCTTGGACCCTAAGGGGTAATACCCCCTCACCCCCACTGTTTTCTTTTTTCGACAAAAAACTTTGATTTTTTTGTACAATCGAAAATCGGCCAAAAACTGCCTATACTTTATGAACAAAGATGTACAAAGATGGCTCAAAAATCTTTGTACCGGCCTCAAAATCTTTGTCCCGTACACAAATAAAAAACAGTGCTCACCCCCCCCCCTATGGGAATGTGTGCTGCCAAAAAACTGTTATTCGTGAAGTTTAATTTGATAGAAACCAAGTTTAATTACGACCAAAGAAGCAGTGTTTAGCATTTTATACGATATCATATGGCAATCGTTTTGTGAAATAAAAAGATTAAAAATTCACGTGAATCGATTGAAATAAACCACTTAATTACACAGCCATTAATGTGCACTTGATAACTACATGAAATTCAGCATTTTAGGGTCGAGCAAACTGAAAACGGCGCAAAAAGCTGAAAATTTTTGAATCTTTAGCATACAATTGTGGGATTTTAGAGCTTAAAAATACCCGAATAAACCCGAATAAAATCCATAAACATTCGGGTTCGGGTTCGGGTAGTTATAATAATTTTATTCGGGTTCGGGTTCGGGTAGTCAAGTTCACTTTATTCGGGTTCGGTTTCGGTTCGGGTCCTGAATTTTGTTCGGGTACCCGAGTATTCGGGTTCGGGTTCGGGTACCCGTTGCATCCCTAATATACATTGATAGTTTTCTGAGCTAAAAAGGCTATATAGCTAATTTTCTGTGCCCAAAAAGGCTATAGAACCGTTTTTACAATGCATTTAGCTATTTACCAATTTTTGGTTTTCACCCCATCTCCCATGAAAGTTTGACCTTACGCAACTATGGCATTCAGAAAAGAAACTTTAGTATCGAGGATGAATCTGAACAAATCATTAAACTTGTTTACTAAACACATATAGCGTTTACTATTGCTATTCCTAAATTTGGATAGCATTTCTCTATTTGCATCTATCAGATATACTAGGATAATGTTGATTGAATCTCAGTTTTTTTAATAGCACGAATTACGCATGTCAATTTTATCATAGCAAAACGTGTAGTCTAAAGTGTACTATCCTCGTTTTAAACGATTGAAGCAATATAAAATAAATAATAAAATACAACTCAAGTCAACATATATGGGCAAGGTAGAGTCAGCCAGATGGGTGTGAAATCCAAAAATATCATATAGTATGTTGTGGTCATTGTTTTTTGTACATGACCCCTTTGTACATCTACAATGACGATCCCCAAAAGTCAATTTATGTTCTGTACATGTAAATTTTAGGGTACTAGAATATGGTACAGTGCACGTTATGTGCGGCAATTGGGCTTCTTTACCCCCTATAAGTGAAGTATAGCCAATTTAGGATTCTAGCATTGACAAAACACACAAATTTATGAATACGGCGCGAGGCGCCGAAAATTTTTCGACATTTCTACCGTTTTCAGGTAGAATTTTCGGCCTTTTTCCCGCAATAAGCTCAAAAATTGTTTCGCATCACCTTTCGTTCTCTCAAAATCGCCCGACAGTACCAGATTTAAAAAATCCTTGGTAGGGTAACCCCTCTCACCCCCTATGCCCATGTGTGCAAGTCAAGTTTAGAAATTACGCATAAATTAGTGTGAAAACACTAAAATCTTTGGCTGATTCAAGCTTTTAAACTCAACACTTGATGTTTATAAAGAGAAATAACACAGTAACCGGCGTAAAGTTGTGACGTTTCGCCTCGTTAAATTTTATTGTAGCCATCACAAAAATATACAGAATGGATAATCACTAAAATTTTGACATTTTTACCGTCTTTATCCTCCAAAAAACTCATTTAAATGTATAAAGACGAAGTATTTGTACTGTAAATCTAAATGAACATACGCCGAATACAAAAAATGAGGTCATTTTATGACGTGAAATATAGGGCACAGAAGCGCTACTTTAATGACGATTAGACCGAAAAAAAATAGATTTTTAAAAGCCTTGAAAATTTTGCCCCAATTTTTCCAAGCATACACGTATTCACCACACATAGCACGGCGTTTATACCCCCAGAATTAGAACCTCCACCGAAAATCGATAACCCCGAAAATTGAATTTTCAGCGTTATTTTTGGCAATTTGGTGCCATCAGACTCCCTAGAATTTGATTGCTGCCCATGTATGGTATTCACTACCTGTTAGAGGCGTTCAATAGAGTATAGAAACAGGCTGAAGGCAACTTTTCTTGACTCAGCTTAACACGCCTTGCCATTTCACTAATGGCTTGGCTCCTGCAAGCCTTCCATGAATCAGACCTGAAATACGTTACGCCTTTTTTAATGATGACTGTGCGCATTTTTTAATTGCATTACAATCATAGCTGGACAAGCCTTAAAGTCTCGGCTGGTACCGGAGCCCAATTTTTTGGTTGGTTGCCTACGTCAGAAAAAAGGTTGAATTTTTAACATGTTAGTTTTGCTTCCACGCAAAGTCCATTCATAATTTCACGCGAAGTCGCACTCTTTCTCGCGACATAATTTTTTAATTAAAAATGGTGTCAAAATTAGTATGGTGTAAAAAATAGTGCGATCGATAATTTGCATAGCAATTATGTTTCAAAACTCATTACTTCAGTAACAATTGACCTTTAATCTTGAAGAGACGTTCACCGCCTTTAATATGCTTATTTTCTATGCAATTCATTGTGTAAAAATAAAACTTCTACAGAGTTCCTCATTTTCATGTCGTCAAATAGTATATATGTTTTCATTTCAAATATAAATCCTGCTTGAAATGCACGAAAATTGTCATAATTCAGCGCAACCTCTAAACATCAATAACGAATAATAAATTAAATCAATTCGGCGCGAAGCGCCGAAAAATTGAGATTTAGCCTTTGTGAAATGCAATTTTGCATTACAAAAATTGTCCAAATTTGGCGCGGCTTAAGCATCAAGAACAAGTAATAAAATTAAATCAATTCAAAGCGAAGCGCCGGAAAATTTTGAGATTTCACCTTTCTGAGACGCTATTTTGCATCAAAAAAATTATCCGAAATCGACGCGAAGCGCCGGAAAATTTTGAAATTTAACCTTTGTGAAACGCAATTTTGCATTACAAAAATTGTTCAAATTTGGCGCGACTTAAGCATCAATAACAAGAAATAAAATTAAATCAATTCGGCGCGAAGCGCAGGAAAAATTTTGAGATTTCACTCTTTTTGAAACGCAATTTTGCATCACAAAAATTATCCAAAATCGGCGCGAAGCGCCGGAATATTTCGAAATTTAACCTCTGTGGAACGCAATTCTGCGTTACAAAAAAATTGTCCAAATTTGACGCGGCTTAAGCAACAATAACAAATAATAAAATTATATCAATTCGGCGCGAAGCGCTTGAAAATTTTGAGATTTCACCGTTTTGAAACGCAATTTTGTGTTACAAAAATTGTCCGAATTCGGCGCGAAGCGCCGGAAAATTTTGATATTTCAGCTTTTTGAAACGCAATTTAGCATTACAAAAATTGTCAGAATTCAGCGCGGCCTAAACATCAATAACAAGTAATGTAGGTATGAAAGACTAGCGTTTATTTACACATAAAACAGGTGGACAGACAAGTATGTACTATGTATTTTTAATACATCGATGTGTAGAAGATCACAAAAATACATCATGTGTTTTATTTTGATCTGACGAATTATTATTTTCTCTAAATTAGGCATTACTTACTTAAGTATAATCTCTGAATTATGCATTACCTACGTACCGATTTTTAGAGAGCCCAGTAACCGGTTCGGTTGCCGGGATTTAAAAATCGGTTGTTGGGATCTAAAAAATGATTGCTGAGCTCCAAAAATCGTTTGCTGGACCCCAAAAATCGATTGCTGAGGTCTCAAAATCGATTGCTGGGGTCAAAAAATTAGTTGGTGGGATCCGGAAATCGGTTGCTGGGGTCTTAAAATCAGTTCTTGGCTCCGAAAATCGGTTTCTGGGGTCCTAAATCAGTTTCTGGGGTCCTAAATCAGTTGCTGGGGTCCTAAATCAGTTGCTGGGCTCCAAAAATCAGTTAGTGGGGTTAAAAATCGGTTGCTGGGGTCTAAAAACCAGCTGGTAGGCTCCAAAAATCGGTTGCTGAGGTCGAAAAATCGATTACTATGGTCAGAAAATCAGTTGGCGGTGTCCAAAAATCGGTTGCCGGGGTCTGAAAACCGGTAGGTTGGCTCTTAAAATCGGTTGCTGAGGTCTAGAAATCGGTTAGTGAGCTCCAAAAATCAGTTGCCGGGGTCTAGAAATCGTTAGTGAGCTCGAAAAATTGATTGATGGGTCCTAAGTCGCTTAAAAATCGCTTGCTGGGGTCCTAAATCAGTTATTGGGGTCCGAAAATCAGTTGCTGGGGTCTGAAAAATTTGGTTGATTGGCTCCAAAAATCTGTTGCTGAGCTCGTAAAATTGATTGATGGGCCCTAAATCGCTTAAAATCGCTTAATGGGTCCTAAATCCGTTATTGGAGTAAGAAAATCAATTGCTGGGGTCTAAGAGTTGATTGGTTGGCTATAAAAATCGGTTGCTGGGGTCTGTAAACCGGCTGCTTGGTTCCATAAATCGGTTGCCGGGGTCTAAAAATCGGTTGCCTGAGTCAAAGAATCGGTTAGTGAGCTCCAAAAATCGGTTGCTGGGGTCTAAAAATCAGTTGATGGGCTCCAAAAATTAGTTGAACCCAGGAGCAATTGACTTTAGAGCCATCCAACCAATTTTTAATCCCAAGCAACCGATTTTTGGAGCCAACCAATCGATTTTTACACCAAGAAAAGTTAATGTACAAAACATAGGGTGCAACTGGTGGACCATCCGGCTGGTACCGAACTTGCTCCGGCTGGTACCCGGTTGAACCTGGTTGTACCCCTTGCCCAGGTATGATTACAACCACACTTAGGGCGTGGGGGCGGTTTGAGGGCGCATCGACCACCGATAATCTGGCAGACCCCCAGAATTGAATTTTTGGCATGTTTTTGGACTTTTTGCCAATTTCACCTCACCCAGAGCCCCGGAATTCGGCTGCTGTCGCAGCATATTATGAGAATTTTCAGTAAGAAATTGATTTTACAAAAAGTAACATCTACCGTAAAACAACATAGCGTATGGTCGAACGCCTGAAAAACTAACTGTACTCTTGCTGCTGCTTCACCAAAATGCATATCGTCTCAGATATCACTTACTTCGATAAGTTTGTGATATAGAAATTTAAAAAACTTAAGGCCAAATAATTTCTGCAATTTTTTTGCGACAAAATCTGTAAAACGAAGCATTTGAAATGGTCACTACACCACGTCGTTTCAAATGGTTTGAACTAGAGATGTGCCAGGCCCCGGCCCCGGCCCCGGCGCCGGGGCCTGTAAAAACGATGAAAAATTAATGAAAATCGAACAAAAATAATCTTTTTTGCCGAATTACGCAACATAATATTTATTTATTCGCAAAAATAAGCTAAATTTCGTTAAAATTAAGCTTAGGCTACTGTTGTGTTTCGCTTCAGGTAATCTAATAATCAAGATTTGAGTGAGCATTGAAACAATTCGATACATTCTTGAATAGCTTAGCTCAATTAACAATTTTTATTGCGAAAATAAGCACGTTTGACCGATAATTCTTAGACAACTTTTAACTTTTACCTTCTGATTCTGACTGTGTCCGCGATTTAGGTGTTCTAATGTCTCAAAATTTGAAATTTCAGCAGCACTATCATGAAGTGATTAAAAAAGCTTCTCAGCGATCCAGTCTGATACTGAAGTTATTCTTCTCTCGTGATCATAAAATTTTGTCTCGTGCTTTTGTTGTATATGTTCGTCCGCTTTTAGAGTACTGCTGTACCGTTTGGAGTCCTTATCGTATTCGAGATATTGATCGTATCGAGCGAGTTCAGCGCAAGTTTACCCGTTGTATTTTTGGTTTTAACAGTGGTTTGTCATATAATGATCGTTTAAAAAGTCTGTCGTTAGAACGTCTCGAAATACGCCGTATTCGTTTTGCTTTATCCTTTTACTATCAGATTATTAATGGAAAATCACACATTCTCTGTGACGAGTTTTTCGCATTTAATCGCAACTATACTCGCTCTGTCAATAACCTTAAACTGACTGTTCCAGTAGCTCGTTCAGATATTCTCAAGTATGATTTCAGTCATAGATATGTGAATCTGTGGAATTCACTTCCAGTTGATGTTGTAAATTCACCTAGTTTAGAAATTTTTAAACGCAAACTAAATGCTTTTGATTTTTCTGTTCATCTGAAGGGGCACGTGTAAGTTTTCACGTTCGTGACTGCGTGTCCCGTTGCTGACGTTTTAGTCATATATCGTTTTATCATATCTTTGTATCGTACGCTGTGTCTTTATTTTTACCATGTCTTGTACGTTTTGCAATAAATCTTTTGTTGTTGTTGTTGTTACAATAAAATTTAAAATGCAAGGGAATTTCACCAGTGTCTGTAAAATTGTTTTATAAATCGATGTATGTACTTATGTACCTTAAAAAATGCTAGGGTACGGCAACTTATTTTACCATCCAGATAGAATTCGTTTGCTTTAATATATGCGATTTTTCACTAATTTCGGGCGCTGTGCGCCAAATAATAGAGCAAACGTCTTCATTTTTGTGTGGTTTTCAATTAATTTTTCAAATATTATTTTAATTTGATTATGCATGTTCCATAATCTTGGTAAATGATTTTTCGTCGCACAAGCATTTTTCGCTCCTATGATTTTGTTGATATTCTTGAGATAAGTTTTTCAAGCGTGTAGTTAATCTCTGGATTACTTATTTCTCGTGCAATGTTATCGTAATCTTTTGTATTGTACTGTTTTGCTCGTCTATTTCTTTCATCGAATCAGCATAAATACTATAGAAAAGTCATATTCTGTTCAGCTTAGCTTAATTTTTTCAATGCCTAACAGCTATATTCACAATTATTCATTAATTTTTTGTTTTTTCTCTTTTATCTGCTTATTTTTAAGTCTTTAATTCATTAAAGCAATATGTAATTGCTTACAATAGTAATACTAAGATGTTAAGTTAGTATAGAAATAATGTGGATGCTTGGTATAGCTTAGTAAGTATAGGGTATATGTTTTGTACAGGCCCCGGCCCCGGCGCCGGGGCCCAGGCCCCGGCCCCGGCAAAAAGAGCGGCCCCGGCACATCTCTACTTTGAACGTCCTAGTTTTATTTAGTCATTTCGAATAATTTGCGAAAACATTTCGATGCTTAAGCGTCATATAAAAAAGAAACCCAAGCAAATAACTCGGTAAGAAGTTACATGTGAGCGATATTCGCAATTCTAACCACTTGGCTGGAGTTTAAACGAACAAAAATATTTTAATAAAAAAACTCAACCGTTAGAAGAATTAGGGCCAAGATTTTAAGTCCATGTTTTAAAAACCTATTTAAGATACCTATTAAAAACCAGGGATTTTAGACGTTTGAAATCGTATTCTATTCCATCAAATCGATATTCGATACCTAAGCATGAAATTTCCGAATGATTGCATTGCAACTATTGTATCCGTCAATTCGACTCAAGCTGATATACCTCAGATGTACTTGTAGCGATCATAAAAGGCGGAAAACCACTTATGTACTAGCAATTAGGGTGACCAATTTTCAGATCATTCTTTTGCAAAAATTTCACGAAAAAAATTCTGAGGGGTAAAGAAGGAACCTGGCCTTCAAAATTTAAGAACTGTTGAATTTTAAAAATTTACGCTGAACAATTAAGCCGTTCATTATTTTAGCCCAATGACCAACTCGCCCTCCTCGAACCGAACATACTACATAGCGTAAATTTATTTCATTTTCTCCTCAACTTGAAATATTTTTTGACGTTAATTCAAAAATACACTTGTATCATTGATCACTTCATTGTGTTACAGAGCTCAAAATTCCGGATGTTTTTGCAAGTTTTCAATCCTAAAAATTCGAACATACTCAACTAACTGGGAAAGAAAATAGTATATCTACTGACTCTGTGGCCTTGGCCATATAGATATAAGGGAGCGTCCGAAAAGAATAAGACCAGACAAGAATACTAATTAAAGCTGACTATCCTTTTAAGAATCAAGAATTACTCAGTTCAGAACCCAACTGAATTTCGGAAGAAAACTTAAGCAAGGTCCTATTAATTATTTCTATTATTTTTTAAAAACAAAATTTGAAGTTCGCTTTACCTCATCCTCTAAAAATGGGCAGATATACCTCAACCGAAAAACTGAGCTTTATATTTCTTTCCTTTAATGCACATACGCTAAGTTACATATTTCAACTCCAATTTAAGCGGTTTTTCACTTATTTTATCTCTAAGATAAATGAAAATCCCAGGCGGCAGGCAATACAATTAATAGATTAAACTTAAACGATAAAGAAAATCAAGCTCCGAGGGTAAATTTATGCGTAAATTACAACAGTCGCTTTAGGAAGAAAATTACATTTCTGGAAGTGGTATCCGATTATATGACGGAGCATTAGGATCTGCTTTCTGTCTCTTTGACCACTGAGAATCCTTGAATTTCGACTTTTTCTTTTTTATACTGCCAGTCGAATCTTCTATGGTTTGTTCGACATCCTCGTCATCAAGCGAAGACATTACAGCATGCTGTCTGAACACTCCATGCAATATCTTCGTCTTGTTAACTTAATAAGATATTAGCCTATGTATCTTCCGGTAGAATAAAGTGCATGCAGGTACTTACTGTTTTATAGGTATATTTAAGATGCTGCCAAAAAGTTAATGAATATCATTTTTGCTCATTTTAGTCTGCCAAATCTTAGATAAAACTTGTGATTTTGGCCAATGCCGCAATAGAATACAATACAGCACTTTATTCGGAAAAACGCTATGCAAAATGTGACAAAGAAATACAACGCAATGACTAAGTGTCAATGCGAAATGACGAGCACATCGGCAATTATCTAATTGCGCTCGTATGCCCCATCGTAAAGTTATACTAACGAAACGATCTGTATGATGTGTTTTACGTCTATTTGTTTTCTATCTGTATTTTTAATTGACATGGAAAGCAGTAGGTGTGTACCTGTCTGCGCCGGATCCGTCATGATTTAGCATAAAATATCCGTACGTCTCCTCAAATTCACTAATCAATAAACGATAGTAAACGTGCAAACCATAATAGTAAGAAGTCATCAATACAAGAAAGAAGCAATAAAGAAGAAAGAAAATAGAGAAAAATGAATAAATAAATAAATAAATAGATAAATAAAAAACAAATACTACATAAAAAGAAAAGAGGAAAAAGAAAGACAAAGATAGAAGTGCAGCATACTATTAGTAAGAAAGAAACAAAAATGACGCGTGAAATAGCACAAGTTATACCTAAAAAATTATATTATGAGATTACGTGTTTTATGAGGCGCAAAAGTCTAAATGAAGCAGAAAAAGTAGGCAGGATTATATACAGAAAACTTACACACAAAAAAAGAAGAAAAAAATAACATTAAAAAATCATATAAACAGATGAGGTCATCAGAGAGGAACTAGGTTGCTACAGTTTCGTGCCTTTGATCCTCTGACTGTCGCTGGAACCTAGCGGCTCGAGTCTAGGCGGCTAGACTGCCTATCATTAGAAAAAAGAAAAAAATTGGAATTAATAATAAATAGAAAATTAATAAATAAATAAATGAACGAATTAAAATTATAGATACTATAAATATAATAATATTAATAATATTAATATTAAAAATAAAAAGAAAATTCATAGAAAATATATAAATAATTAAATAAATAAATGCAACGAAAAATAAATTCACCAATAAATTCACTCTGATTCACTAATCAATAATTGATAGCAAACGTACAAACCATGTTCTTTTCACTAAAGTCTCACAGCAACAAGGAGTTTATCACTATTATATACAAGACTGATAAAATACAATACTAACGAAAAACGACACAATCGGTGCTAATTAAGAATTAGTAACGGGACATGCGAGTCATTGGAATCAAAAAATTTACGCGCGCCGCACGAGGTATCTAGATCACGTATTGGTAAGGTATGTATCCACGAAGGTTATTACCTCATATAAGCACCTACATATACATATTGTTAACACAGGTCAACTGCTACTTGGTGTCCTGGTCTTGTGTTCTACTGAGTGCTTGAGAAAGTTGAACCTGAAGCGTGAACAAATAAAAAACAGTTAAAATTGTTAACAAAACATGTTAAAAGTCCAAAAAATTGCGTAACATGATTAAATTATAAGCTTTGTGCCGTTGCTCTTGTGTTCTTCCGAAGTACCTGCCTGAGACCGTTGAAACTTGGGCTTAAGCAATGTAATAAAAAACAGAACAGATTGGTAATAAAATACGTCTAAAGCAGTGTTTTTTGTACAAGGCTCCTTTGTACATGTACAAAGATAGTACCTACACATTTTGTACACACAAATTTTATGGTACTACAATACAGTGCAGTAGCGACTTTAGTGCGGCAAAAACAAAGTTGTTCGACCTTTGGTAGTGTATTTTAGCTAATTTCTGGGTTTCTGAGGACAAAAATCACTAATAATCGTCTCAAAACGGAGCGTAGCGCCGAATTTGACGCTTTTCCTTTCAAAATGCAATTTCTGACATTATAAAGATATACAGAACATACAATTACTCACTTCGGCGCGAAGCGCAGAAAAATTTTGCAAATTTCAAACCATTTCTGCAGTTTTTGTCTTCACATAAATCTTTCTGCATGTATGTATAAACAAAGATGGTTCCCAAGTTTTTGTACATCGGGAAAAATCATTGCCGAATACAAAAACCGTGGTCTAGAAGTATAAAAAATTCACAGATTTAACATTATGGTAAACAATTGTCTTTATAAGCTTGCATTTTGTTGTTTATTTTTGACAATACATTCTCTTTTTCCTTGAAATTACATCATTAAAACGGTTACCTGCATACTTATAGTTACGTAATATGTATAACGAATAACCATCATGGACACATGCCTTACCAATACCTCTAGATAAATCAAAGTTTGCCGACCCAGGTATTAAATACTGTTTAAGTTAGGAAAAGACACAATAAAATCAGGAAGATCGTTCCAAAATGCAATATATTTGAGAAAGAAATCAAACTTTTGCAAATTATAATGGGCGACAGGTGTAACTAGTTTAAATCTATTAAAAGTGCGCGTATTGTTTCGATTGAACAAAAAAATCATCAGCTTGTACTTGTAAACATGACTTATGACAAATAATTTGACAGGAACAGGTGACATTCAGCTACACATAGGTTCTTGCAATTGTAGAGCCAGTGTTGACTAAGTTTCAAAACAAAACGCAGTATAAAACGATTTATTCTTCACGGTAATTATCAAACTCACTTCGTTGAAGCAAGTAAGTACCTACAGTAATTTAGTAAGCAGATCACCTCATTAGAGCAAAAACAGTTTAAAGTGACTTATAGAGCAGGATAATCAGCAAAAAAGCATACGATTAAGGCAAGCATAGTTTTAATCGATTCATGATAATAAGAACACGACAATCAAAATTCACTCGATTTTCACGGCACTGCGAAGCAGTGGCGGATCAAGATTTTCTTAAGGGGGCGGTACCCAAACTTTTTCAAAAACCGCCAAAAATAGGTCAAAAAATCGCTCTTAACGCGCAAAATAGCGTTTTTTACGCTTTTTATACGGTCTACTTTCATCTAGAATCACTTTTGACGCAATATTTTTCCGGAAAAATTTGAAATTTTCGACAATTTTGTGCGGAAAACTCATTGAATTTCTATGACTTTAGCTAAAATCCGGCTCGAAGCGCCGACAAATTTGCGAAATTTCGACTAAAAGACATTTAGAAGCTTGATTTACCGCGCGATTTTCTGTATTTATAGCATCTGACGTCGAACTTTAGAAATTTATTCAAAAGTCTTGCTCAAAAATAGAAGAAATCATGCTAAAATATCTATTTATGCCCTTCAAATTGTTTTAAAAGCTATTTTATGAGCAAAAATTGGCTTGCAGACTGCAAAAATCATCGCAAATTACATGCCCTTTCTCTATCTCGCCAAATGTTTTTGGTCGATAGGGGGGCGGCCGCCCCCACCTTAAATCCGCCCATGCTGCGAAGTAAAATTTTTAAAATTTTACCTCAAACGCATTTTTGCATCACAAAGATTGTCCAAATCCGCGCAAAAGATGAGGATTTTCAGTCGTAGTGAAGTTTAGAGCAATTTGTCAGTAAAAATGCTTCAATCTGCGCGGCGCAGCTTAAACATAAATAATAAGCAATGAAATCAAATCAATAAATTTCACCCTTGTAGAACGCATTTTTACATTAGAAAAATTTTCCACAATATGAACCGAGCCCAAAATTTTTTCCACATTCCCAAATTTCAATTCACAAAAAAACCCGAAATGTGGAAAAGGACGGCGATTAGTTTCCGTTTTGGTAAAATATTGAGAAAATCCTACCTTAGCCATTTCTGGATATAAAGAATATTTTTTTCTGAAACTGGCGTAATTTCTGGCGGTCTTTTCTATTAAAATGACAAAGTGCTTGAACCAAAATTTTGCACAGAACGGAAAATCATTGCTGAATTCGTAGTTGGCATGCAAAATTGCACGGAAATATGATTTGCAAAATTTTTCGATTTTTTTTTACAAAAATTGCAACAAGTAAGGAGTTTTTCACCCAAAATCTGCCAGAGAATCTTATTTGCTCTCAAACACCTAACACCAAAAACTGCTAACATTGAAAGCTGCCAAATACCTGCCGGATCCAGTCAATCTGGCAACACTGATAAGCTTTTTGATACAATCAACGTGAAAATCGACGAAGAGGCCAGACTCGCCATTAGAAGTCAGTTAATGGAGCTCACCGACCAACTCACGTTGGCGCTGACGTTGAAGGTAGGATAAATCTTGGCGTGCTCTTAGGTGAGGGTAAGGACCGAAATCACTATTTTTAGCGAACTGTTAACGAAGCAAATGAAAGACCTTTTTGATTGACTGTTGGGCAAGCAAACTTTCAAAAAAGGTGCTTGTAAGGGTGGGATGGTCCATCACGAAAGCAGCGTACGATGTCATTGGATTTCAGTTGCGAATCGGTGTTATGGCTGTAAATGAGCGATTTTGGGGTAGCAAGGTCATCATCAGAATCAGTAAGGCCAAATAAAACAGCATTCGATTTTTTCGATTCTTTTCCAAAGCGTCCTGAATTAGGAGTTGGGGGCGGAATGCAGAATACTGGAAAGTCTAAAATTTTCAAAACAAAGAAATTTTCAGATTGACTTTGGAATGAGGGAATGGGGACTTCATATTTGAAAGAATCAGGTGGCGGTCGGCATTATTGACCGAGTTACAGGCTGTTGAAGTTCACGTGCTTAAGGATAGGCAAAAAAGGGGAAAATGGTGTTTGGCGTAGTTTTCAGTTTTCAATTTGAGGCGACAGCAATTGCTTGCGGATTCAGATTGGTGCCAGACATGGGCTAAGCCTAAGGCATAAATGGAGCAAAAATTGCTCCGCTCGCTTTGCAATTTTCGCTCCATTTATCTCAGGCTTAGCCCATGCGCTGGCATCAATGTGAATGCACATAACTAAGCCTAAGCTTAAGACATTGGTAATCCAGCTGTCACAGCCCCCGACGCTTCGGAGACTAATTTGAAACATTCCCAAAAGCAGAGCTTACTTTTCGCCTATCCTTAAACACATGAACTTCAACAGCCTGTAACCTGGTCAGTAATGCCGACCGCCACCTAATTCTTTCAGATATGGACTCCCCATCTAATACTCAGTTAGAAAATGTCCTTCTCGTAACTTTCTACGACTTTCAAACCTCCTGTACTTTAGCCCAATTTTTTTCTGCGCTTCAATTTATCATGTTCTACCATTTTGGCAAAAAAATTTTGGCATTCCTTATTCGTTTTGCACCTTTTCCAAAAGTACCATATTCTTAAGTTTAGCCATTCTCAGAGACAAATTTTTTTGTAGATAATACAGACCCCTCCATCTATCCATATTTTTCGATCGTTTCTAAAAAATGAATAAGCGAAATTCGCATTTAAAAAAAATCACTAAAAGTATCAGTCAATCATGTTTCAGTGATAAAAATCAAATCATAAGTGTAAAAACTTGAAAGCAAATGCAAATTGAATATGAAGCGTTTTAATCGCGCGTTTGGGACTGACATATATATAACAATTAATAATTGCAATTAATAATTGTGGAATTCGGCGCGAAGCGCCAAAAATTTTGCGATTTTTCGCTAAAAAAGCTAAGGGGGTCAAGTCAATATAATTTGGAAACCCCGAAAACCGCAATTCTCTCCAGAAAAAAAAACCCACAATTAAAAAACCCTAAAAACCTTATCAGCCTAAAAAACCCTAAAGTATAGAAAAAACGTCAGCTTGGCAGCCCTGGGCCGGGCATGACGTTTCGTTTGTTCGTATCCAATGAGTGTTGTCAGGTCAAAATTTTAAAAACTGCCCCAATTCTTGAGAAAAACTGCCATCCCCTGTACAAAGTATATGAAAGCGGCCCAGAAAAAATGCCAAGGGCCCCTCGAAAAACTACCACCCTGTGGTTAAGCATTGGAGTGAAAAACTTCCAATTAATCAAGAAACTGCCAAAATGAAAGGAAAACTGCCAACCTGGCAACAAGGGTTGTCAAGTGCCCGTCAGAAAAAAACCAAATTTTAACCTTAAACTGCCTAAAAACCCTCAATCAATGGATAAGAATAGGCGCAAAAAAACCTCAATTGCTAAAAAAATGCCTCCAAGGGCTTCGAAAAACTACCAAAATGGTGAAAAAAACCCCGACTTGGCTTGGCAAGGCAACCCTCATGACAGCCAGTGTTGCCAACTCTGAAAAGACCAACCGGACATACCAACATTCAAAACCGGACAAAACCGGACAAGAGCACAGTTAAATTCCGGACAAAACCGGACAAACGATGTATACACTTGATAAATAACAAAGCGGCTAAAATTTATTCAAATCAACTATTAGTACCGGTTCCACCATTGGTGGGGTAGAGGTGCTCTTAGCAGACATTTCTGCGAATAATCAAAGCCTGAAAAGAATGATACCTCCTAAAACAACTTGACGGATCAACCTTGCCACCCTTCTGAGCGACGAAAGTCTTGTAAGAGACGCCGCATACTTTGATTTACTTGTGATCACTTGAAAAGAAGCATTTATTTATACCTGCAAATTGGCATTTACATTAAATACCATGCAGCACCTGAAGCAGCTTTTTCTATACCTAGAATTAATTTTGTGATTGGCTTTTTAGACATTGATTGAAAAGGAGCATTTTTCAGAATTTCTATTTATACCTGCAAAATAGCTGCGAGAGTATTTATATTAAACTATTTACACTATATATGATACAGCAACAATTTTTGTGATTGACTTTTAAGACATCTGTTGAAATGAAAAATTTTATGAATTTTTATTCATACCTGCAAACCCGCTATGAGAGTACTTACATTAAACTATTTACATTAAATACCACAAAAAACTTGAAGTAGCTTTTTCTATACCAAGAATTAATTTTGAAATTGACTTATAAGACATTTTTCGGTTGAAGCAGATGTAAACCCCCAAAAAACAGCAATACCTGGGTAATTTGAGGTCGCTGATCGCGAAAATTATTATTTTGTCATGCAGGAGCTAAATTAAGATACTAGTCAGCTACTTGTTACAATTCAGACTTAAGTTCAGCTTAGTTATGTGCATTGTTAATGGTGCTAAGCACTGCCAGCATATAAGCTAAGCTTGCAGTGAAATGTAGCAAGTGAATCAAGCTGCACCCCTCGGCTTCAGCTTTAATTTTTTCTGGAACCATTATGAATCCCTAAAGCAATCTCCATTTAATAGCTGATTGCTAAAGCTTAGATAGCTGAGTTTACTTAAAACATTAGCTTAAAACGTAATTTTCCATCATCCATCACATTGTAAACTTCAAAAGTCTAAACCTAACTACCCATTGAGTGTAAAGCAATTCGGTTCGGGCCAGTTTGTAGCCTTTGAATCTTAATACATTTGTATGTTCTGAAGCAGCTTTTTCTATACCAAGAATTAATTTTGTAATTGGCTTCTCAGACTTCAGTTGAAAAAAAGCATTTTTCAGAATTTATATTTATACCTGCAATTCGGCTTTGATAATTTTTGTGATTGATTTTTAAGACATTAGTTGAAAAGAAGCATTTTAAGAATTTTTATTTATACCTGCAAACCCGCTATGAGAGTACTTATATTAAACTATTTACATTAAATACGATACAGCACCTGAAGAAGCTTTTCCTATACCAAGAATTAATTTTGGTAATTGGCTTTTGAGACATTGTCGGCTGGAGCAGATGTACACCCCCAAAAACCAGGGATAGCTGGATAATTTGAGGTCGGTGATCACGAAAATTGTATTATTTTCTCATGCAGGGCTAAATTAAGATACTATAGTCCGTTTCACATAACTTTGTGCATAAATTATAAGAATTTTCATCGACAGTAAGCCGAGGGTTACGATAATTATATATCAGATCAATGCTATGAGCGCAATCTGTCAGCTTACTGTCGGAGATAGTTTTAAAATTTATGACCGAAGTTGTGTGAAACGGACTATAGTGAGCTACTTGTTACAATTCAGACTTGTGTTCAGCTCATTTACGTACATTGATAATGGCGCTAGCACTGCCAGCACATAAGCTAAGCTTCAGCAGTGGAATGCAGCGAGTGAAGCAAGCTGCATCCCACTGCTAAGGCTTTAATATTTTTCTGGAACAATTATAAATCCTTAAGCAATTTCCATTTGGTAGCTAATCACTAAAGCTTAGATAACTCAGTTTACTTGAAACCTAAGCTCATGATGCCAGTGTCAGAAAGAAACAACATAAATAATTACTTATCTAACAATTGAGTAATTTGAGTTTACAGTGGGATGGCTTAGTCGATAATGCAATTAATATCAATGAGAAAGTTGTAAGTTCGAGCCTCAGTGACTCAAAGATATTCATAAAGAAAGCGATAATTGTGAAAGAAAATGGCTAAAATCTGGATAGAATCATAATCAGATAGAACCCACCCAATGCATAAGTAATCTTCATTTAGCTCATAGATAAAAAATAATGTAATATTCATGATCATGGTGACCTCAAATCACCTGGGAATCTCTAGTTTTCAGAAGGTCATACATCTGATCCAAGAATAACCATTTTTCCATTGCATACGTAGGTAAATACTTAAAAGTGACAAGAAATAAAGGAACTTATGTTAAATAAATGTTGCGTAAAGTACAAAGCGCAAGACATTGAAGATTGAAAATTTTGTTAGGACAGCTATTTCAAATAACACAACAAAACATCACTGATAAAATGGCATAAAGAGTAGGTAATCTGCATAAATAACTTGAAAATTGCAGAGATAGTTCTTACTTTTAATTCAAATATGTAGATAC
This sequence comes from Mermis nigrescens, assembly GCA_036768485.1. Taxonomy (NCBI): domain Eukaryota; kingdom Metazoa; phylum Nematoda; class Enoplea; order Mermithida; family Mermithidae; genus Mermis; species Mermis nigrescens. Next base: position 4,061,634 of record JAVLUZ010000161.1, read on the forward strand.
CTAATCTATGTAGCAGCTAGAGCGCATATGGTTTAAACAATAGACGATGCTGTTTCTACAACTATAAGAAACAATCATAATTTTACTTATAAAAATTAAAAAACTGTCATTTTTGCTAACTAGTGGTATAAATAAATGCTTCTTTTCAAGTGATCACAAGTAAATCAAAGTATGCGGCGTCTCTTACAAGACTTTCGTCGCTCAGAAGGGTGGCAAGGTTGATCCGTCAAGTCGTTTTAGGAGGTATCATTCTTTTCAGGCTTTGATTATCGAAGAAGGGGTTTCAGACTTTTCAGGCTTTGATTATTCGCAGAAATGTCTGCTAAGAGCACCTCTACCCCACCAATGGTGGAACCGGTACTAATATCAGGCTTTTTATTAGATAACCGATGGTCACTAAAAATATTCCCAATGTGTTTTCTAATTTTTTTTAAACTCAAAAGGTTGCATATGTGCACTTGCTCCTTGTTTGACAACAATTTCTTATTGATCAAGACGATGAATGGCCAACTCTATTTGTATGTGGAATATGCATATTGCACTTACACTTCAAAAATTTAGGTCATTAAGTATCTGAGACAGTTGACCCATTTATCTTAGGCTTAGCCCATGCGCTGTCACCAATGTGAATGCACATAAGTAAGACTAAGCCTAGGAAATATTTATAAAATCACTGGTTGTTAACAATGTCTTAGGCAAGCTCAGTATAATATAAATTGTCGGCGTATGAGCCAAACCCAGTTTCTATAAACCGGTTTAAGCCTGGCTTACAGTTGAGCGCGACTTAAGCCTGGCTTATCGGTTTTGTAAAGTGCGATTTAAGCCTCTCGAAATTCCGGGAAGGGGGTCCCGGCCATTTTTAGGGATGGGGAATGCTCCATTTTTTATAGCCAAAACGGTCAAAAAAAGCGTAAAAACGGCCAAAAAAATCGATTTTTTGTAGAAATCGGGGGGGGACCAAAAATTTTCTGGCTTTTGGGGGATGAGGGGACGTCCGACTTTGAGTGATGGATCCCCATCCCCCTCTGATATGTATGTTTAAGCCTGTCCTAAATCGGCAGCTCTGGATCATCCTGACTTCTGATCAGAGTTCGGACCAGGCTTAAGTCTGGCTTTAGCTTGATTAATTCGATTCGAATAAAAAAACTCAGGAATGCTCAAAATACCGGTTTTTGCTGTCTTTTGATAAGCAGAATTATTTCTGATGCAGAAAAAGTAGAAAATTTCGAAACTTTCCAAGTTTTTTCCGGAAAAACTCGGAGAATTAATGCAAAAATTGACATTAAAATCGCCTAAAAACACTCGAGAAATCATTGTAGGAGCTAAATCTTTGTTCTGTACAAAAACTACTCTGTAGTGTAAAGTGTACAGAGGTGTAAAGTTGTGTAAAGTGTAAAGTGATGTAAAGTGTAAAGTGGTGTAAAGTGCAAAGTTGTGTAAAGTGCGAAGTAGTGTAAAGTATTAAGTGGTGTAAAGTCTTAAGTAGTGTACAGTATTGTAAACTACTGTAAAGTAGTGTTAAGTGTAAAGTGATGTACAGTAGTCTATTACCCCACCCCTCAGCCTGTCTATCCAACAGTGTGCTATGGTGTAAAGGACCTTCCTCCCCTAAATCCCTCTCTCATCCTAAGGCCTTTTTGTGAAAACTGTAAAGAAAAGTAGCCCCAACTTCATTCCCCCTTCTTATCCTATGTGTATCATATTCAGTGTTATGGACCTCTCTCCCCCAGGGCCCCTCTGGTTCTATGCTCGTGGGATTATTGGTGGGGCTGTTGGGACGGTGGGGCTGTTGAGACTGGTGGGACTGGTGGGGCTCTTGGGACGGGTGGGGCTGTTGGGACGGTGAGGCTGTTGGGACGGTGGGGCTGTTGGGACTGGTGGGGTTGTTGGGACAGGTATGGCTGTTGGGGTGTTTGGTGGGGCTGTTGGGACGGTGGGGCTGTTGGGACGGTGGGGCTGTTGGGACGGTGGGGCTGTTGGGACGGGTGGGGCTGTTGGAATTTTTGGTGGGGCTGTTGGGATGGTGGGGCTGTTGGGACTGGTGTGGACTGTTGGGACAGTGGAGCTTTTGGGATGGTGGGGCTGTTGGGATTGATGGGGCTGTTCGGATTATTGGTGGGGCTGTTGGGATTGGTGGGGCTGTTGGGATTGGTGGGGCTATTGGTATTATTGGTGGGGCTGTTGGGACGGTGGGGCTGTTGGGACTGGTAGGGCTGTTTGGACGGGTGGGGCTGTTGGGATTATTGTGGGGCTGTTGGGACGGTGGGGCTGTTGGGTACTGGTGGGGCTCTTGGGACGGGTGGGGCTGTTCGAATTTTAGGTGGGGCTGTTGGGACTGGTGGGGGTTGTTGGGACGGGTGGGGCTGTTGGGATTTTTGGTGGGGCTGTTGGGATTATTGGTGGGGCTGTTGGGACGGATGGGGCTCTTGGAACTGGTGGGACTGTTGGGACGGATGGGGCTGTTGGGATTATTGGTTGGGGCTGTTGGGACGGTGGGGCTGTTGTGACTGGAGGGGCTGTTGGGACAGGTAGGGCTGTTGGAATTTTTGGTTGGGCTGTTGGGACGGTGGGACTGTTGGGACTGGTGGGGGTTGTTGGGACAGTGGGGCTTTTGGTATGGTGGGGCTGTTGGGACTGGTGGGATTTGTTGGGACAGTGGGGCATTTGGGATGGTGGGGATGTTGGGATGATGGGGCTGTTGGGATTATTGGTGGGGCTGTTGGGACGGTGGGGCTGTTGGGACTGGTGGGGCTGTTGGGACGGGTGGGGCTGTTGGGATTACTGGTGGGGCTGCTGGGACGGTGGGGCTGTTGGAACTGGTGGGGCTGTTGGAACGGGTGGGGCTGTTGGAATTTTTGGTGGGGCTGTTGGGACAGTGGGGCTGTTGGGACGGGTGGGGCTGTTGGGATTATTGGTGGCGCTGTTGGGATGGGTAGGGCTGTTAGGACGGGTGGGGCTGTTGGGATTATTGGTGGGGCTGTTGGGACTGGTGGGGCTCTTGGGACGGGTGGGGCTGTTGGAATTTTTGGTGGGGCTGTTGGGACGGTGGGGCTGTTGGGACTGGTGGGGGTTGCTGGGACGGGTGGGGCTGTTGGAATTTTTGGTGGGGCTGTTGGGATGGTGGGGGTTGTTGGGACGGGTGAGGCTGTTGGGATTTTTGGTGGGGCTGTTGGGATTTTTGGTGGGGCTGTTGGGATGGTGGGGCTGTTGGAACTGGTGGGGCTGTTGGGACGAGTGGGGCTGTTTGGATTGGTGGGGCTGTTGGAATTATCGGTGGGGCTGTTGGGACGGTGGGGCTCTTGGAACTGGTGGGGCTGTTGGGACGGGTGGGGCTGTTGGGACAGGTGGGGCTGTTGGAATTTTTGGTGGGGCTGTTGGGACGGTGGGACTGTTGGGACCACTGTGTTTTTTTGTACGAGCCTCTTTGTACATGTACAAAGATCTCCGGAAAAGTCTTTGTACGAGCGAAAAATTTTTTGTACATATAACGTATAGATATGCAATTGAATGTACACATTTTTACATACTACTAGATTGTTATCTGTGACCCGCACACTTCGCAAAAGGTGTAACTTTGTCCTATATTCAGCTGGTTATATTAGTTCGGCCCGAAACGCCAAAATTTTCATGAGTCTTAGATTGAAATTACACATAAAATTCGACTCAGCAAGTAAAAATGACTTGTGTTACACAATTATAAATAATAAGCGGTTGCAATGTGCTGACTGAATCTCATAATAGACACCAATTTGCTTATGAATTTAATGCAACGCAAAGATAAAAGAGTCAATTTTATCTTCAAACGGCAGAAAACAGTGCAAAGTTGTTTAATAGTTCTTTTTTCTGCATAAGATCTTTATAAAACAGTGGAAATAGATGTAAAAGATGCTTCAATCTGTACAAAGATGCTAACAGATAGATTTTGGAGAGTTAAATGCCCGCGCTTGGAGCTAAATAGAATGTAATTATGATACTCGGCGCGAAGCGCCGAAAATTTTTAGAAGGTTTGCTGAAAAATACTCCAAAAAACGTTAAAATTACTATTACTTTGCCCCAAAAAGTCTTTGTACATTGTACAAAGATGGCTCCGAAAAATCTTTGTACAAGCCTCAAAATCTTTGTCTCGTACAAAAAAAAAAACAGTGGTTGGGACTGATGGGGGTTGTTGGGACAGTGGGGCTTTTGGGATGGTGGGGCTGTTGGGATGGTGGGGCTGTTGGGATGGTGGGGCGGTTGGGATTGGTGGGGCTGTTGGGATTATTGATGGGGCTGTTGGGATGGTGGGGCTGTTGGGACTGGTGGGACTGGTGGGGCTCTTGGGATGGGTGAAGCTGTTGGAATTTTTGGTGGGGCTGTTGGGACGGGTGGGGCTGTTGGAATTATAGGTGGGGCTGTTGGGACTGGTGGGGGTTGTTGGGACGGGTGGGGCTGTTGGGATTTTTGGTGGGGCTGTTGGGATTATTGGTGGGGCTGTTTGGATGGTGGGGCTGTTAGGACTGGTAAGGCTGTTGGGACGGGTGGGGCTGTTGGGTTTATTGGTGGGGCTGTTGGGACGGTGGGGCTGTTGGGACTAGTGGGGCTGTTGGGACGGGTGGGGCTGTTGGAACTTTTAGTGGGGGTTGTTGGGACGGGTGGGGCTGTTAGGATTTTTGGTGGGGCTGTCGGGACGGTGGGGCTGTCGGGACGGTGGGGCTGTTGGGACGGGTGGGGCTGTTGGGACGGTGGGGGCTGTCGGGACGGTGAGGCTGTCGGGACGGTGGGGCTGTTGGGATGGTGGGGCTGTTGGGATTGGTGGGGCTGTTGGGGTTTTTGGTGGGGCTGTAGGGATTGGTGGGGCTGTTGGGATTATTGGTGGGGCTGTTGAGACGGTGGGGCTGTTGGGACGGTGGGGCTGTTAGGACTGGTGGGGCTGTTGAGACATCACCCGCAAGTGCCTATTGCTTGAATCAGCCTCTTTTTTGGTGGATCTATTGATAGTGGGTCTTCCAGCAGTTTTTTCCGGTGGGTCTACCTTTTTACGTACCTACCTTTGAATTAAATGCGCACTGAGTATCTGATACGCGCCGTTACAATCCTACCAACATAATAAACGCGCTGATAATATAACACGGATACCTAAGGCACGCGAGTACCTATTGCTCGAATCAGCCTCTGTTTTTGGTGGGTCTATTGATAGTGGGTCTTCCAGCAGTTTTTCTGGTGGGTCTACCTTTTTACGTACCTACCTGTTACATTAATTGCGCACTGAGTCGCTAATACGCGCCCTTGCACTGAAACTAACATAACACATGCGCTGATAACATAACACGGATACGTAATGCACACGAGTGCTTATTGCTTAAATCAGCCTCTATCAGACCGATTTCCCTGCGCTTAAATCAGCCTCCATTAGGCCTAATTGTCTCGTCCTACGTTATCGTCTTCAATGACGTTTAGCTTTTAAAGCTTAATAAATCTCTTAATACTCAACTTCAAAAGTAAAAAAAGGTCTTTCGAGACAAAAACATTCTCTTTCTGATAGTATAAATTTTATTGCTATCCGGCCAAAATTGCGGAGAATAGTCGAACCTGGAGCAAAAACGCAGTAAAAAAAGGGTAAAAAATGCGAAAAATAAGGAACTATTGGTCGAATGCGGAAAAGAAAAACGGCGGCATCATCTACATTAGGCAGTGATCGGACCGAGGGTACTTTTGGACCCTCGGCCTCGGCCGAGGCGACTTAAAATCCTTGCCTCGGCCGAGGCCGAGGCCGAGGCCGAGGGTAATGCCGAGGGTCAAGCTTATATACCTATACCCATAAATAGTACTCTTATAATATTTTGTATGTACATGAGCTAGAGAATAATCGTAATATTTAACACTTCATCGAACTAAAACAAATGTTTATTGGTGTTAGCCTGAATTTTTATTTCAATCTGGTGAAGCAGATAATTCATCATCGAAATCTAGATCATCTGAATCAAAGTTATGTAGCCTCATCTATTTCGCCTTGTTGTGCTATCGCGTTATCGTCGTCATCAGCCTTTATCAGATTCTTTAAAGTAACACTATTATAACCGAATACTTTGAGATTGTGCTTTACAAAAAGAGTTTTTGAACGTTTCATGGTAGCAGACGAATGCGAGAATTACTGTACTTTCTGATCCATCCAGTAGCGGGAGGGGGCGGTATACAAACTTTTCCAAAAAAGTCAAAAACAGGTCCAAAATTTTGCCCTTAACGCGCGAAATAGCATTTTTCGGTGTTTTACATTGTATACTTTTACATAAAATCACTTTTGAAGTCATATTTTTCTTAAAATTTCAGAATTTCCGACAATTTTGAGCGAAAAAATCCTTGAATTTCTAAGACTCCAACAAAAATCTGGCGTGAAGCGCCGAAAAATTTGCAAAATCAAGGCGGACAGACGTCTAGAAGCATGATTTACTGCTTGATTTCCTGTATTTATAGCATTTGATGCGAAATATTGAAATTTTTTATTGAAAATAGAAGAAAACTATGCAAAAATAACTGTCTCTGCTGTTAAAATTGTTTTGAAACCTACATGAACAGAAAAGGGCTTCCAGGGCCCGGTTTCACCACAAAGCTACGAGTTACGAGTTACGGGTGACGTTTTCACGAGTACGGGCTACGAGTGCTACAAATTTCCGTTTCACCAAAAACTGAGATTCACGAGCCACGGGCTACGAGTTCTAAGAGTACTTTTTACGAGTGTTTTTTCACGAATAACGGCTGGGCAGTTTCACCAGATATTACGATCGAATGTTACGAGTGAAAAGATTCGTAAATTTTGTAATATTATCACGAATCAAAAAGAGGTCCATAGGACTCGTAAAGAAGTGGCAGACTAGTGCGTTTAAATAGTTTTCTGATTTGTTTTTTCTCAATTTGTTTCACTTTCGTGCACACACCTACATAATACATATACTGACAGCACATGTAAAGGGTAAGAAGATTAGCATTAAAACAATAGTATATTTTTCAAAAAATGTTTTAGAGAAATCCCATAAAATTCGATTCTTAAGCTGCATTCTTGAGTAGTAATTCGAAATTTAATTCTTTAGCCCTTGTTAGTAATGTTCGCAGCTTTTTTATGAAAAATATTGCAATCACTTAAACATTTTTTCATGAATTGCGGAAATCAGACATTTTTGATTAGATTTCTGAAAATTAGAATAACATCGCACTTTTTCGGAAAAGAGCCGACTGCATATTTTATGTACGTATTAATGACAACTAAGAATGATTTCCTAAATTTGAAAATTGAAATAATACGCTTCGATATACTTTTAGCTTCATAACGTCTCTGAATCTGATTTAATTGATTTCTATTATAAATAATAATTATTATTATTATTATTATTATTATGATTATTATTATAATTATTAGTGTAATAATAATAATTATTATTATTATTATTATTATTAGTATGAGTGATATTCTTATTATTAGTATTATTATAATTATTATTATTATTATTGTTGTTATTTTCGTCATTACTATTATTACTAATATTATTATTTTCATTTTTATTTGAAGTTATAAATTTTATGAGAAGCTTATTAATTCTTGTTGACTAAATCCCAAACATTTCTTAACACTTTCTATGTTTTTCTATCGAGCGGCATAAAATCTGCAATTAATTACATAATTATGCTGTTGAGAACAGAGACAATGACTAACGAAGAATGTCATACGCCACAGAAAAGATATACATTTTATTACGAGTACTCGTAAAAAGGTCCAAAAAGTACTCGTAAAAAATAAGTTTTTATGAGTCCTATGGAAACCCTGGTGAAACCCTCGTAGTACGAACTCTTAACCCGTTGCTCGTTACTCTTAACTCGTAGTCGTAATTCGTAAGTCGTAAAAAGATGGTGAAACCCGATTTTCCCGTAAAACGGAACTCGTAGGACTCTTAGGAGTCGTAAACTTATGGTGAAACCGAACCCAGGTCGCCAAGAAAGTAAATAAATGTCATTAGCGCCGGAAAAATTTGAGAAATTATGGTCACTGACGGCTAAAAATCATTGCAAATTGCATATCCAATCGTTATCTCGCCAAATATTTTGACCAATGAGGAGCGGCCGCCCCCTTAAATCCGCCTCTGCATGTAGCGACTGTACTTTCCGCTCCATGTAGCGAAAAGACGCTTTTGGTTGTACAAATTATCATTGTGAAATTCAACGCGAAGCGCAAAAAGTCTTTCGCGATTATTCTCACATTTCATTTCGAAAGGGGCACTTTCCCCCAATCCCCCTGTATACGAGCCTGAGCTCTACGTTAGGTTTAAAATAGGAAGTATATGCTATGCAGGAAGGTCGGTAGGATACTTAATCAGTGATACTGACACACAAAACCTCTAAAATAAAAATAATTCATGATAATGCGGTGTAGGAATAGAAAAGCTGTGGTGAATGAATGACAGACAGATGTTCAAAAACTCCTTTTTGTAAAGCATTATATCAAAGCAGTTGGTTATAATAGTGTGATTTTAAAGAATCTGATAAACGATGACGACGACGATGACGCGATAGCACAACAAGGCGAAATGGATGGGGCTAACTCTGATTTAGATGATCTAGATTTTGATGATGAATTATCTACTTCATCAGATTAAAATCAGAATTCTGGCTAACAAAAATAAACATATAAACATTTATTTTAGTTAGATAAAGTGTTTAATATTACAATTATTTTCTATGCACTGTACTTTCCGATCCATGTAGCGAGCATAAGAAATAAAACTTAGTCATCATATGAATATCAATTGGCACTTTGGTGTATGTAACTTGGTGTAACTGGGTACGCGCCTAAAACCATAAGAAAAGCCAATAGGTAAGAAACAGCCTGTGTACTGCAGATGCATTCTAAATAGTTAATATTTAACGGATATATTAAACTTATTCAAATTTGATTTTAACCCTCGGCGCCTCGGCACTTTTCAGCTTCGCCCTCGGCGCCGAGGCCGAGGCTCCAAAAACGCCGAGGCTTGCCGAGGCCGAAGCCGAGACCTCGGTCCGATCACTGACATTAGGTACCCCATCTTTTAAAAAAGAAACCATGAAAAAATACTTACTGGTTCAGGTGCTAGCTCTGACAGAAGAATTTGCTGACCTGGGCTAATATATAGAGACACATGAAGTGCGCTTCCCCTTACCGTGACGTCACGCTAGACTTTAACACTACATCACGGACGTCTTCTAAGAGGTGCGACGCACTTCCATGCGTCTCACTATTGCACTTAAATATCTACCACATTAAACGCATTTTGCACATTAAACAAGGCTTCATCAGAAAGTTATAACGATTCATTAAGGCACACGATATCATCATCACAAATGCTACGACCGTACATTTTAGTGTTAAACAATTTAAGCATTGGATCAGTAACAGTGAAGGTGCAACAATTCTCGCCCTTCCAACACAATAAAAAACGAACACGTAATAAAGCATCAGTAGTTTTGACATCTAAGCGATTTCGTACTTTGGTCTTCAGCAAACTTAATACATAAATACCCCGTTCAACGCTAGGATTAGAAAAGGGAAGACTTAAAGCAGACAATGCAAATGAGGCTATAAAACTAATGGCTTTAATGTGCTTGGCCGTTTTAACATGATTAAGAAGAGCATCGTAATTTGGGGATAGATTAGCAGAACATAATTTACAGTGAGCAGAACCGTTCGAGCCTTCTACTAGCCACGATTTGAAATTTGGTTCCCGAACACCTTTTTTCCCAGCGATTTGATTGACATTATAGACCAGACCCAAAATTTTTTCCCACTTTTTCCAACCTTTTTCCACGTTTTTTAAGAGGTCTAAAAATGTTTAAAATAGACCCCCTGTATTAAAAAATCAGTGTTTTTTAAGTAGAAAATCCTATGTGCTCATGTAATAGCGGTATTTGATGTACTTTTTGCATAAAAATTTGGCTAAACTTTACTTTATGGTGTGAACAGAAAATTTGCAGATGTATGTATAAAGGAACGATTTTGGTTGAAATGAGGAAGACATACAAAAAGAAAGTGCGGAAAAGAAATTTCATGGAAAACGGACCAATATTGGTGAAGATAAAGTTACGGTACTTTACTTTGTCATAAATGCACCCAGAGGGCAGGCAATGTAAGCGAGAACATAAATGTGGATCTGAGGTGTTTCAAAAACTAGCACATAAGGAAAAGTCTGTGGCGATGTGAGCAAAAGGATTGAACAAGTTACTCCGGATATAGCTACATTAAAGTGGGTATTTTACTGTTTACCAAAAATGTTCCGAATTTGGGCTAAAAACATATTTATCTGACATTTTTAAGGTCGCTGATCACAAAGAAATAACCTTTATTGCGCAAAAAAATTTTTGTTTGAAAATTTTTAAATTTGAAAAAACAATTTTTTGCATATTTTTTCTGTCATTTTACTTGATAGGATACGTGAAAATTCAAGTTTCTGCTTAAGTGACGGTTAGGCTTAGGCTTAGTATATCTGAGAAAGTGTTTTGGGCTGCTTAGGTCAAGGTCACTCCCGCTTAGATCGAGGTATAGATGCTTAGGTCAATGTATAGATGCTCAGGTTGATATATAGATGCTTAGGTCGACCTAAATTGGGTACGTTATTCAACATTTCACTGTTTGAATCTTCAAATGGTTGGAACTTTGAGATAATCCAAAAATGCTGTTGACATCGTATTTGAGTAGAAATCTTGGCTAAAATTTCTAATATGGTTTTGTCTCCGATTTTCCTAAAAATAATTTTTTCTGATAGATTCGAGGACGCTGAGTTCAGAAATGAAAAGCGTTAAGGGGGCTGACAGATATTTGTGGAGATAGAGCCCTTCAAACTTGCAAAAAAACGTGATTATTTCGATGTTCGTAGGGCTCCATCTCCACAGATATTCGTCAGCCCCCTAAACGCTTTTTGTTTTCTGGACTCAGCGTTGTCGAATCTATGAGAAAAAATAATTTTTAGGAGAATCGGTGACAGAAAAATTTTTTGAATAAAAAAATTATGCAAAAAATTATGCTAAACCCCATTTTTAACATTTCTACATTACAGTTCTGACGTTAAAAAGCGTAAAAACACTGTTATTGGGAAAATTGAGAAAAAACCATATTAGATAAAATTTGGTGATTAGATCCATGCGATCTAAATTTTTGGTAAATAGATACTTGCCCACAACTCACCAGCTTGCTTATACGAACATCTTAGGCTTAGGCTTAGAAAGTATATTCACATTGGTGCCAGCTGATGGTCTAAGCCTGAGACAATTGGGGCGAAAATCGCAGAGCGAGCGAAGCAAGCAGAGCAATTTTTGCCCCAATTGTGCCTTAGGCTTAGACCATCAGCTGGCACCAATTTGATATGCGCGGCAAGTCTAAAATAATAACCGTGATGAATCGATTACACCCTGTTTCGGCTTTGTTAACGTCAGAACTGTAATGTAGAAATTAAAAATTGGGTTTAGCATATTTTTTTGCATAATTTTTTTCAAAAATTTTTTTGTCACGATTCTCCTAAAAACAATTTTTTCTGATAGATTCGAGGACGCTGAGTCCAGAAAAACAAAGCGTTTAGGCGGTTGACGAATATTCGTGGAGATAGAGCCCTTAGAACATTGAAATAAACACGTTTTTTGCAAGTTTGAAGGGCTCTATCGCCACAAATATTCGTCAGCCTCCCAAACGCTTTTCATTTCTGGACTCAGCGTACTCGAATCTATCAGAAAAAGTAGTTTTGAGAATCGGAGACAAAACCATATTAGGAAAAAATTCCGAAATCTTTAACTGGATGTAAACAATGATGAAAATAGTAGAATTACAGAAAAATTTCTTAAAAACTTTGTGCAAAACATTACAAAAAAATTTTCTTTAATCTTGGTTTACACGCAGTATAACTTAATTTTTTGTAATCTGCGACCGTTAAAATGGCAGAAAAATATGTTTTTGGTGAAAATTGGAAAGTTCTGAAAGACTGCAAAAATTCCTTAAAGTGGCTCAAAATGGTGAATGTCCAAGGATGGTGTTTGAAGTACCGTAACTCTGTGAATTTTGTATGGATTTGGTTTATTTCTTTTTCCGCGTCTTTTAGTGACATAAAGTATCGTTTTTGCGCAATTGTATGGCAGTTCTCCCGAAATGGCGCAAAATCGGTTCACACCATATTCTTCAAAAACTCCGAAAATTTCGCGCTCTACTAGAAATATCACGATCAGTATACGTTATTTCTGTTGAAATTTGTATTTCCTTCCTTCAGTAAAGCATTTTAGCCAATTCTGAAGTCGCTTTTGACAATAAAAACTATAATCTATCAAATGGCCGAAGCGCCAGAAAATTCTAAAATTTTAGCTCTCTAAAACGCATTTTTGCATTACAAAAACTATCCAAATCCGTACAGAAGATAAGGATTTTCAATCGTAAGCGTAGTTCTAGACCAGATTGTCGATAAAAATGCAGCAATTGGCGTGGCAGCGGCGCGGCTTAAAGATTGATAACAAGTAAGATATAAATCAATTCGGCAGCGAAGCGCCGAAAAATTTTCCAACTTTTACCTCTCTAAGACGCATTTTTGCGCATTTTGAGACCAGACAAAAGCGGATGTCCGGTTTCCGGCCAAGTTGACAACCCTGGTGGACAGCGCTGCCGCCGCTAGTCAGTGTTGCCAGGTCAAATTTTTTAAAAACCCTAAAAAAAGTCAATAAAACGCATACAAACAAGCTGGATGCGCTAAATAACATCGTTTTTGTGCATTTCCCACCGCGCCACATCTTTTGCAGCCAGAAATAAAAGACCATTTTGTTGAATTTTTCGGTTTTTTTCTTATTTAATAAAAATGTTTTAAAATGCTTGTTTTGCGCATCATTTTTTGGATTCTTATTTCTCATAATAGAACGTGCACAAAACTAGCCAATTCAAGCGGACCTACGCCTAGCTAAAGCAAAAGCTCATAAATTTGCAAATGCTTTCTAGAACAATTTTATATTATTCATGCATTTTTTGTTTAAAAAAATGCTTTCAGCTAAGCAGCATAATACATTAACAACCTTTTATAAACAATTTATTTCAAAACGGTTTACCAAATTCACTCTAACACGACTTTAGGAGCATAATTATCGATTTCGTCAAACAAAACATCATCCATACAAAATTAGACATCACTTACGTGCGAGCTAAAATCAGTTTGAGAATCATAAATTTGATTGGGGAATTTAACTACCATAGATTTTGTTATTTCAAAATTTGAACAGGTTTGTTCGCGTCACATTAATCCGTATCGAACCGCTAAAATATTGTCAACAGTACTGGCATGCATACGGTTACGTAACTTATTTTTAACAAATTTTATATCTGAAATCATTTTTCGAATTGGGGATGGGGCGGTAGCACACATTTTACAGGAAGAACGAGGGATCTGAAATTGTCTGAAAACTGTCTAAAACCTGTTTACGCGAATGACCATAAAACTAATAAAAATCTTCAAATGGTAAGAGATTATTACGAATAATATTATATGTAACAAATAAATCAAAATAAATTCTACAGAGTTTAAGCCTCTCTAAATATAACGCTTTTAACCTTTCATCATAAGAAAGTTCAGTACATCCAAAGGTTTGAATAGGTAACAAAAACAATTTGCCAAAAGGCTAATCAGATTAAAATCTTTTTTTTCATCATCAGTCGATCAGTTAAGTCGGTAAAGCTAAAAATACCTAAATCTCGCTTAAATTTGAAAATGTATTGTTTTGCAAATAGACTCCCTCCTCTTTGGAATAATTTGCCAGAAGTTGTAAATGCCTTGAACTTTCCCTCCTTCAGCAGTCGTTTAGAGAAAATAAGTTTTACCTTAGACTATAAGTTAGTGCAAACCGCCTTTATAGTCCTTGCGCAGGTTATTGATATTATATTTCATTGCATTGAGGACTTTTTAGTGTATTTACTCTTATTCTTTCTTTTTTTAATTTGACCAAATTCGTATTGTTTTAATTCCGTCTCTGTTGCAATAAACTATTTCATTTTTTTTTCATTTTTCAATATGGCACAAAAAAGGAAAATATGACGCAGAGATTGTACAAATGAAATGATTAACTATAAACTCAACATGGACGATGAACCTCGATATGAAACCCGAGCCCCGAGCAGTGTTGCCATGACAGGTCTAAATTTTCAGCATCCATAGATTCATCCATAGAAATCCTAAAATTTCCATAGATTTCTGATATTATTGAAACAACACTCACCTTTGTATACATAAGGTTCGCTATTCTTAAAAATAATTAGTCGATTTGATGGCGACTGTTCATCAACACGATATTTTAGAAGAATTGAAATACATTCTACCGTGATAATAGGGCTAAAACATAAAAGTCCTGAAATAAAAAAGGTAAGCTTAGCTGGGCACGCACGGCTGTGCTGTCGGCTTGGCGGCTAAATTTAAGAATATGGTACTTTCAGAAAAGGTGCAAAACGAATACGGAATGCCAAAATTTTTTTGCCAAAATGATAGAACATGATAAATTGAAGCGCGGAAAGAAAATTTGGTGAAAATCTGAGCCATACTTGCAAAGTTGCAGGCAACTCTCGATTTGAGTGTTGCGTGGGACGATTAAACGACTCGATCCAAGGACTTACACATTTGTCAGAAATAAATAATATGGGCTGAAATAACGGAAGGAAGCATAGCAATGAAGGAGAAAAAAGAAAAAGACGCGGAAAGCTGTTTGAAATTTTAAAAAAACTTAAAAAAATTTTCATATTTTTTTGCATGTTTTTTCGGTTTTACTCGATAAGATATACGAAAATCTAAGTTTTTGCTTCTATTATACTCAGGGTTTCAAGCTGCTCAGGTCAAGGTCGCTCCCGCTTAGGTCGATGTATTGATGCTTAGGTCGATGTATAGATGCTCAGATCGATATATAGATGCTTAGGTCGATGTATAGATGCTTAGGTCGATGTATAGATGCTTAGGTCAATGTATAGATGCTTAGGTCGATGCATAGATGCTTAGGTCGACGTAAATTGGGTATCTACATGTGATTCTGCATTCAGCTGTTTGAATCTTGAAATACTTAGGTCGATAAGATGCTTGTTTAGGTCGAGAAGAGGCTAATTGAAGAAACCCATAGCTTTTGTAATATTGATCATAGACGGATGAAATTTTTTTCCGCGCTTTCTTTCAACATGTTCTAAGTACTGAGCAAAAAAATCCGCTCTTCTGAAGTTTATTTGTTAGTATTCAGAAAGTACCATATTCTTAAGTTACTCCCGGCTTGGCTTATCTTACTAAAATTTATTACTTGCACATTAAATGAAAAAACCCCCAAAAAAACCTCAAAAATTTTGAAAAACCCCCAAGAAATCCCCCATGAGCTAAAACCCCAAAAAAATCCATCAAGGGTCCCAAAAAAACCCCAAAATGGGGGGCCCAACCTGGCAACACTGCCGCTAGTGCATACCGTACAGTAAATTGTGAAATTGTATTATTTGACAAAATATAGAACCTGCAGCTTATTTATGTTTAGTTATACTTTCTTTGAACCCTAGGACACAAATTCTCTTTACGAACCGACTTATTTCTTACTACAACACCTTTTCGCCCGTCGACCAGCCAAATACGTATAAAATATTTTGCTCCTTTAACGTTGCGCATTATAAAAATCGAATGCTACAGTAATAAGGAAATTAGTTTTAGGCGCTAATTCATGCGCTAGGCTAAAAAACTGTAACTGCGAGAGTTACACGGTAGGCGAACCTGCCTTAGCAGTTTACGATAGCCATAACATAGCCAATACTAGTAGCTATCTATGATAGTGCACTGTGGGCTATGCCTTCGGTCTTCCCATTATTTCCCCAAATTTTCAATAATAAAAAACCCGGTAGCATAGATTTAAGTGTATGATAATAGTAATTGTTTCATGCATACCGCTTGTGTAATCGATAACATTTGATCTGAGATACAAGCTTATCAGTATTACGTTAAATTGATCTTTGTTAAATTTACTGTAATGGTCCTTGAGGCCAGTGTACTTAAAGTTGTAGTGTAGTCTGGCGTTTTTGCTTTTTTGTAGCCAGTCGTACGTTGATATAGTCCGTACGTTTTCGTTTTTCTTTTTCTTGTTGTCCGGCTTCAGGCCGTGAATTCATCGTTGAATTAAAATAGAGAAAACCTACCCAGTGGTTCCTGGATATACCGAGGGTTAGGTCGGGCATCTACTCGTCGAGGACTAGTGCAGTGTGGGTTATGGGTTATGGGCTATGCCTTCGGTCTTCCCATTATTTCCCCAAATTTTCAATAATAAAAAACATTTAGATACTTGTCCGGTAGCATAGAGTTAAGTGTATGATAATAGTAATTGTTTCATGCATACCGCTTGTGTAATCGATAACATTTGATCTGAGATAAAAGCTTATCAGTATTACGTTAAATTGATCTTTGTTTAATTTACTGTAATGGTCCTTGAGGCCAGTGTACTTAACGTTGTAGTGTAGTCTGGCGTTTTTGCTTTTTCGTTAGCCAGTCGTACGTTGATATAGTCCGTACGTTTTCGTTTTCTTTTTGCTTGTTGTCCGGCTTCAGGCCGTGAATTCTTCGTTGAATTAAAATAGAGAAAACCTACCCAGTGGTTCCTGGTTATACCGAGGGTTAGGTCGGGCATCTACTCGTCGAGGACTTCTTCCCATCTTAGTGGACTGATAGGTAAATTTTGTATGATAGTTTATTTCATTTGGAAATCACAATTTATTTCTCAAGCCAAAAATTGATCAAAATTATTATTTAATCTTTAAGGATGATTGATCAGCATAGAGCTCGTTGTTGTTGTTTTCATAGTTCAGCGTGCTACACATATTAGGAACCAAAAACATTTCGAATCAGGCACTGATTGAAAATAAGTTAAATAAACAACTTGAGCTTGAGATAGGTCAACTGACCTCCGCGGCAAATTCCGAGACTAGGTAGGTAGCCTTAGGTCTTAGGGCGTAGCTGCTGAGATCACCCGACATAAAAGCGGCCAGCAATATTAGGGCTGAGGGGATCGAAGCCGTAAGGTCTCTAAGGGTCCAAAGATCGAAAGCCATCCAGAGCCGCGCGATCGGGGCCAGCACTAAGCGTAGACTTAAGTACCTACGTACCTAGGTAAATCTCGAAGGTAATGCTAGCCTCGCCCGTATCGCTCTTGTAGATACAGGGCAGCTACATTTACATTGGACGTTCCCTCCTTTAGGCTGCTAGCTACAGCCGAGCTGATCAATCATCGTAAAATTATTTTTCGATCCAAAAAAGTTATCATTTTGGCCATCTAAAAATGTGTAACATTTCGTTCACCTTTGTTGTTGTATCGACCGCGATCGTGGCAGTGCGCAAATTAAGTAAGCGTCCGTGGTAAAGATTTTGTGTATCGTGGTAAAGTCATCGTTATTTTTCTATTTCCGTCGGATCTTTCTCGACGAAGGCAGCTCTCACGCTCGCATTTTTCTATAAACGTCGACCCTCAGGCGACGATTTATCATTTTTCTCAACTGACGACGAATTTCCGTCATTTAGGTTCTTACCTACCTGTTTTTCTAACCACGTACACAATCTTGCGCTTTAGGCTTAGTCCTATCTGCTTTCGATCATTTCACGTCAGGTATATCTTACTTCACGTAAGGAAGTACTATTTACGTGGAAAAACCTGTTTTTCGGATCGACAAAGGCCAAATTCGAAACATTTATTTTGGGAAAAATTTCGACGTACTGAAATTTATTTTACCCAAAGTCACATTTTTCGACATTATTGACACATAAAAATGGCAGGAAAAAAGGTTTTGCGGACACCGCCCGCTAAATTGAAAAAACCTTCTACGCCACCTACTTCAGCTCGCCAATTACCTACCGCGCCTGTTGACTCTAATAGCGCGTGTAATTCTGCGAGTAATGACACAATTACGAGAGACGTAACGAGTAAGGCGAATAATGATAAATTACCCGCGTCACTACATGCCGCGAGCAATACACAGTCTGAAGATGAACTGTTATTGACTACTGTGCAAGCGCGCATTAATCAAACTTCGATAACTAGATCGGACCCTAACATTGATAATTCATCAAATCATACAATGATTGATAATACGACTACTCATTAATACGGCAAATAATCCTGAAACCAGTTCGGAGCGCGAAAATCCCGATTCTGACGTAGAAAGTAATCATAGTCATTGCATAAATGCCGACAAAGAGCGTGCTAATGCTAATGTGACTAATGATCTTATTTTGAAAGCGCTACAAGCTATTCATTTGCAATTTTCGGACCTTTCTACGCGCGTTGATCAAGATAAAAAGGAAAATGCGGATGAAATGCGTAAACTGCGTCTGGAGCTAAGCACTATGCTTAAACCCCAACCAGTTTTGAATCGCATAGAGAATAATTCATCTGAGCGCGTTAACCACTCAATCGATAGCGCAAATTTTTCTGAATTTAATGCGCAAAGTGCGAATCGTGCGCAAAGTACGCATCGTGCATCTTCACTGTTGTCTACTAGCAACAGAGCGTCGAATTCACGCTCACCTTCGGAAACTGTTCCCGAAAATATCTCTCAAAGTTGTACGAATCGCGCGCCTGAGATATCTAATTTGTCACAGAATCCTGTAAACACGGGTTTGCAATCAGTGCAAAACTCGGGTTTTTCGGAAAATATACCTACGATTTCGCAGCCGTCGGTACCGATTTCGCAAACGTCGCGATCTCGGCCTTCGCTGCCATTAAATCGTAATGCGCCTTCTTTCGTACCTAATCCTTCTACTACGAATTCGCAGCAGCAATTGAATCCACCACCGCTGCAGTATTTTCCACCTCAAAGCGAAATCTTACCAAATAATTATGTACCTAATCCTATAAATGTGGAAATACCACCTAATAATCCTATTTTGCATTCTTCTAATATCGAAATGCAACCTGTTGAGATAAACTTATCTGGCATTAACAACGAATCTGCACATTTGCAAAATGAATCTGCACCCCTATCTGAATCATCTAGTAGGAGAAAACATGTCAAATTTTCTGACGAAAGCTCATCTAATAGTTATGATCGCCCGCGCAGTCGTCGCTCGCGTCGCAAAAGTCGATCGCGCAGACGACGTCATAGGCATAGTTCAGGTTCTTCATCTGAAAGCTCGCGTGGTGACTCGCGTCTTGCTGATTCCTTGAATTGCGGACCATTTTTGCAGCAAATGCAATTTGCAATTGCAAATAAAAAATTTTTTGATGGCGATAAATCGGATATAAAAGCATATTTCGCAGAATTTGAATCGCTTGCCAATACCTATGATATTGACAAAGCTGATCGTTTAAAATTCGCTACTGGATTTCTTGACCCTTATGTTTTGCGTTTATACCATTTGTTACCTGCTGATATACAACAATCTGTATTCAAAAACGAAACAAGCGCTAATAACCGAATTTTGTCCTATGGACACCGGTGCGCTCTTTAATCGTTTTTTGTCACACAAACAGCAGCCTAACGAATCGGTTAAAGCTTATTATCTCTCGCTTCGCGAAGAGTTAATTAAATCTGATCCTTACCTTGAAGTTGACTCGCCACATTTCAATAATTTAATGCGACATCAACTAAAACAAGGTTTATTACCACACATTTCGAAAGAGGCATATCATAAAAAACCTAGAGCATCATTAGCTGAATTTTTGGACAATGCGCTAAGCGCTGAATTTGCTAATAAAGAATTTGAGGATAAAAAGGCAGTAACGCCTTACGTATCGGTAACAGCTGCTCCAGTAGGCAGCGTAGTACCTAAAGATACTCCTCGCGCATCTAACCAAAATGATCCAAATCGTTCACGTCATAGAACGTTTCATCGCTCATCGCGTGCTGAGAAACCAGAAAATTCTTCTCGTAAATATTGTACCTTTTGCAAGCGCATAGGTCACATTTATGAGGAATGTTTCACGCGTCAAAGGCAAGAAACGTCTAATAATGCTAATCATAATACCCAAGCTGATCGAAATACTAATTCTATGGTTCGCAATCGCAGCCAATCGCGTTCTTTTTGCGTCGAAATCGTTCGCCATCGCGTTCAAATTCGCAAAATAGACATCGATCTCAATCACGATATCGTAACTCTAGTCAACATCGTTCATCTAACTATGCGAATAATGATAATCGCTTTGAATCAAAGCAATCACGATCGAATTTTTGGCAAAATCGTAATGATTATTACCAAAATTCGCGTGCTAATTATCAAAATTCGCGTTACGATAATCGTTATAATAATCAACCGCGCCAAAATACACCTTTTGTGCAATTCCCAAATGAACAGCGTGGGACATACTATAATTCTAATTATCGCAGCGATAACAATTTCAATCGCCCGTATGTCACATATACTGCAGATAACCAACCCGCCATGAATGTGCCCCCACCGCAGCCAACCCTTACATCTCCTCATGATGTAAACACGGTTACTGCGAAAGGGCCAGAATCTAGCGCGCGTCCTAATTTATTCGCGTCGCAAGAATTTCTTGAAGAGTACGAACGTCTACAACGTCGTCTTGCAACCTACGAGAAAATTAATCTACCTCCATCTAAGACTTTAGATCCTAATATTCCTATTGTAAGCCATGCTGGGACAAACTTACCCACCATCCTAGTTAAGGTTCATGGCGTTGACGTACCTGCTCTCATAGATACGGGTTCACAGGTCACCATGATGACCACGTCTGCATTCTTACGTCTTGGTTTTAATTTACCACCTAAACAAGTTTCACAAGTCGTACATGGTGTAGGCGAAATCACTGCAGTAGTTCGTTATCGAGTAAATATGACTTTAACCATCGCGGAACAATCTATCTCTACCTCAGTATCTATAATTGATCACTTGCCGGAAGACATGCTCTTAGGATATGATTTTTGCGAATCCGCACTCATGTGGGTTAATCCTATTGAGCGCTGTGCTTTTATAAACGGCATAAAGATCAATTTACTCTCATCTCATGAAAAATTGCAATTTCGTGCGAAACCCAACGCAACTACCTCTGGTGTTGTGTGTGTGCATGTTTCGTTACCTGAGCCTGTTATTATACAACCTAGGCATGAATTAATTACACCTGGCTATATAAGTCACGGTTCTTGCAATTTTGATTTCGCATTATTCGAACCAAATCCCGATTTTATGGAAAAAACTTCACTTTTTGTTGCTCCATCTATAGTCGATGCTTCACAACCTCTAATACCTGTTCGCGTTTGTAACATCTCCAAAGCGCCAATTCGCATTGACTCTGGTGAAATAATAGGTTCTTTAACCTCTGATGCCGAAGTCGTGTCACATGTTTCATCCTTTGATGATAGGACACCAGAACTTTTTGCATCAATAAATAAAGCTTTAAACGGCTCCGCCGTTGATTCTAGACAACAGCAACAAATTCGTGAACTTATGCTTAAAATACGACTCAATTTTTGCATTAAAAAACGAACCTCTCGGACGTACCCCCTTGATGAAACATCATATTGACACAGGGGATAATCCACCCGTTGTTGGAAAAACTTATCGTGTTGAACATTCTAGAAGAGAATCTATGCAGAAAATTATAAACGAAATGCTTGCGGATAAAATTATTCGACCTACAACTAGCCCATGGGCAAGTCCATTATTTCTCATTGGAAAAAAGGACGGTTCCCTTAGGCCAGTCGTCGATTATCGACGGTTAAATGACGTTACTAAAACGCAAGTTTATCCTCTTCCACAATTAGACGATTATTTTGATACTTTAGGCAGTGCTGCATATTTTAGCACACTAGATTTGAAATCTGGATACTGGCAAATTCCACTCGATAATAAATCTCGCGAAAAAACCGCATTTATATGTCCTGTTGGTCATTACGAATTTGAAGTTTTACCTTTTGGTTTAAAGAATGCGCCCGCAGATTTTCAAAGACTAATGGAGCTTGTGCTCGCAGGTCTAAATTGGAAATCTTGTCTCGTTTACATCGATGACATAATTATTTTTTCACGTACTTTCAAAGAACATTTAAAAGATCTTGAAAATGTTTTTATTGCTCTTAAAAAGGCAAACTTACGCGTAAAGCCTGATAAATGCCATCTTGCGCATGCAGAGGTAAAATTTCTTGGCCACAGTATAAGTGCAATGGGCATCGCTCCTGACATGTCCAAAGTAGCAGATTTAATCTCGTTTCCCGTACCAAAAACCGTTAAATCCTTGCAGAAATTCCTTGGCTTAGTCCAATGGTTTAAGAAATTCGTTAAAGATCTTGCTAAAATCGCTAAACCGTTATTCCATCTTCTTCGTAAAGATGTCGAATTTTGCTGGAAGGCTGAACACCAAACCGCTTTTGAGCTTCTGAAGAAAGCATTTACATCTCCACCTATTTTACAACTACCAAAATTCGATGATGAGCACCAATTTATTTTAACAACTGACGCAAGTAATTATGCGTTAGGTGCTATTTTGACGCAAAAACATTTACCATCCAAAAATCGTTTTATTCTTAGCTACGCTAGTCGCGTGCTAAATTCTGCCGAATGTAACTATGCTACTTCGGAAAAAGAAGCGTTAGCGGTAGTGTGGGCCATCAAGCATTATCGACATTATCTTTACGGTAAAAAATTTATTGTCGAAACTGATCATCAAGCGTTAACCTGGCTAGTAAATGTTAAAGACCCATCGAGTCGATTACGCCGTTGGGGTCTCAAATTACAGGAATACGAATATGATATCGTTTACGTTCCTGGTGCATATAACTGCGCAGCTGATCTTCTTTCACGACATCCTAAATATGATCATGCAGAACGAAAATATAAAATCGAGCGCAAAAACGTCGTTAACATCGCGAATTTAGAATCTGAAGATTCTGAGTCAGATGATGAATCGGTTCCACCGGACCGATCGCGCGATAACGCGCCTACTGCACCAATTAATCATCCAAATGCGCAAAATAACAATCCTACTGCGCAAACCGATCCTACTAATTCTAAACCACCTACATTTCGTGAACGCCTGTTACTTACCGATGCTGAAAAAGCTGAAATGCTAACACCTGCGCGTTTACTCGCTGAGCAACGTGCAGATGACGAATTGCATAAAATTCGCATCGCATTGAATGACTTAACAACGAAAAAATATCGTGACGAATTTTTTCTCGTAAACGATGTACTTTTTTGTCGTTTCCAACCTAAGCGTTCACCAACTGTCGTTCATCAAATAGTCATACCCAAATCTTTGCGTCGCTTCATATTAACGGAATTTCATGACTCTATTTTTGGAGCTCATTTTTCATCGCGCAAAATCTTGCCCGCCATACAAATGCGTTATTGGTGGCCGCGCATGGAAAATGATGTGATCGCGTGGTGTAGGAATTGTGATGTGTGCTTACAACGTAAGGTCGCATTAAATTCCACATCCGTTCCGTTGCAACCAATCGAAGTATCCGCGCCCTTTGAACTCATTGCGTGCGATTGTTTGCATATGCCGCGATCTCCCTCCGGAAACGACCAAATTGTAGTTTTTATGGATTATTTTACAAAATACGTGGAAGCTTTTGCTGTTTCTGACATAAAAGCAACAACTATTGCAAATTTATTGCTAAGAGAAATTATACCACGTTATGGAGTTCCCAAGAAATTTTTGACAGATCAGGGGTCAAATTTTACATCTACCCTAATTTCGGAAGTTTGTAAACTATTAAACGTTCAAAAAATATTTACAACCCCATATCACCCCCAGTGTGATGGGTTGGTGGAACGTTATAATCGTACATTGATTGATGGTTTGTCTAAACTGAGTGCGCGATCCCAGTATGATTGGGAACAATTTCTACCCTTCGCATTATTTGCATACCGCGCGACTCCACAATCATCAACTAATATATCTCCTTTCGAAATGCTTTATGGTCGCGAACCAGCATTTCCACTTGACACTTTACTCATAAATGACTTCGTAATAAATCCGAATTTACCATCTGTTGCGGAAAAATACGTCATTGATTTAAAGCTGACTTTGCAAGATCTGCATGAAATCGCGTCTCAAAATTTAACTCAAGCGCGTAAGCAGCAAAAATCGCAATATGACAAGTCCGTAACGCACACAAATTTTAATCTCTCGGATATAGTCTACCTCAATAATACCTCAGTAATTCAACCTGAAATCGGTAAACTATCACCCAAGCGTGTTGGTCCATACCGAATTATTGACTTACCTACGCCTGAAACTGCGAAAATCGCATATGTCTATAACCCTCTCATCATTCATCACGTTCACAGGAATAGACTTCTGCCTGAGCCTAAACTTCCTTATTCTGATTTGATTGTGGAAAAACACGCGTACGTCCCTGGCGATTTTGTGTTGGTAAAATTACCACATCGCCCTCTTGCCCCGGCAGTAGTCATAAGTTTTGAGGATTTACCGGGCAGGGAACAAAAAGCTAAGGACTGCGCGCCTATACGTTTATTAAATGGCTCTAAAACAGCACATGCCGTACCATTATCTAATGTTTTTCCTTTTGCAGACCCATGGCTGCACAAGGTACCCCAAGCAAGGAGGCATTGCTGGAGGCAGCTGGTCGCCGATGCAAATTCGAGGGGCGTGATCCCGCGTCCCTAGATGAATTTCGTTCGGCTTTGACTAATATGGCTTTAGAGCGAGGCTTGGTTATACCAGACCCGCTGCCGCAAAACGACGATAGTCGCGTTGGCGGTTTAGAGTCACTTACCGCAAAATGGATAAAACATAAAGCAACACATAAAATCGCAAATCATAGAAAGCGTATTAACGACCAACAACTCTGGTGGGAGAATAGGCTTGGTAGATTTCCTTTGGTAACCCCTCGCGTACCAAAGAACAGACTTCTACCCACCGTTATAATCTCCAATGACCAGAAGTCGTTTGGCGCCATTTTGGCATTAATTCAGCCATCGAATATGACAAATGGCACTTTATTTTTAGGTTACGACTCTGAATTTGTTAATGACAGAAAAGGCAGGCATTATAAGACCTGGGACTTGCGTTTTCAGCAACTATGTCCCACTTACCAGGACCTCCATGGCCCATTCGTACGCTACGTCCAAGTTGCGAGCGCAAACGGCCACGTGTTCTGTTGGGACCTGGCGAAGTTCCCGCAACCTCCGTTCGGGCTTCACCAGTTGCTCGAAACGCGTTTACCTAACGTGTATATGGTTTGTTATGACCCGACGCAAGATCGACTTGCGTATTTCCATGTTTACGGGCCAACTTTTGAGGAAATTTTGGCTATTTTGGATGCAGAAATTCGCAATAAACTGCACTGGAAAGACCCGTTCATTGCGAATTTCATTGATATTCAGCCATTGGCGAGAGCGTTTACTCGTCGGTTACGCATTAAAGCGCAGTCGCACTCGTTAAAGCGCTTGGCCGAATTCTTTTTTGACATGTATATTGATCCGAACGCGCCTGATAATTTCGGACAGGCGTGGAGCTTACCGTTAACTCGGGACATGCAGCATTATTTAGCGATGGACGCCCTCATAACTATCGATGTAAAAGATCATCTGGATCTGATCTTTTTATCCAGATTCAGATCCAGATCCAGATAATCTGGATCTGGATCGTATTTTCTGATCTGGTTATCTGATCTGGATCTGGATCTGCCAGAAAATCAGAACCCGATCTTTATCTGGATCTGGATCTGTTTCGCCAAGTTATATCTGGTTAAACAGATCAGAAAGTTATTTTTGCACGATGGTATTCTTTCTGTTTTACGATTTACTGCAGGTAGATTATCTAACTAGCTGTAGCCTTACATGCACGTGGGGGTGGGAGCACACCTGGGTTTGTTGATATGTACCCCTAGAAACAAAAATACGCAACAGAAATCAAACCCCCACGAATTCAATTTTTAAATTTTTTTTTCGCAATTTTTTGATGCCAATGGATAGTGCTCGATGAGAAACGTTGAAAAATGGTGTTTTTTCACCATACCACCATTTTTAAGGCAATTGTTTGACCTTTGAAAAATCTTGCACCCTCAGAATTTCGGTGCTGCCCACGTATGACGGGGGTATGCTGGGGGTTTTGATCCCCTAGATCCGTGCTAACCCCTCAGAATGGCCAAAAAGTGCCGCTGACCGCCCATGTTTTGGTTTTAGAAAAATTTTTAAAGCTCTTCAGAAAGTAACTCAAGTGAATGTATTGAAGGTTGTTTTTTCACATAAATGATCATCAGAATTGACCTTCGAGAGACTTTCTTGCCTAAAAATGAGAAAATTTTGAATTTTTTCGAAAATTTTTTGTTGAAAAAGTTGTTTCAGTGGATGTGCGACCTTGAGAAACGTCTAAAAACAATGTTTTTAGTGCCCATGGGCCATTTTTATTGCTTTTTTGATGTTTAGAAAAATTTTGACTTTGACCCCCTAGAATTTCTATGCTGTACATGTATGGTTTTAGTGGGTGCATCTGTCATTTTTCATTTTTCTTTGTTGAATTGGAATTAAGCAGGTTTCTTCATAATATTGCATTTGTGTTGTTAGGTGATATATCGTCTGTGTTTAAGAAAAATTGCATTCGTAATTTGGATTAATGTCGTTTTTGTAAAAAGCAGACTATACTGTCTTTTGATCGATTCATGTCCATTGGTAAAAGTCTAAACTTCTTAGCTTTTACTTTTTAGACAATTTTTACTGATATCATTTGTATGTAAAAGCTCTAAAATGCAAATTTTCCTCGGCTCTGCCACAGACCTCTCTGGGGCTGTTATATTAGTCCCGCCACCCAAGACCCCCAATCCACGTGGACTCGGGCGCTTTACGCCCTCCTTTTCTAGCAATACAAATTGCTGCACAAAAATATTTTTATCTGGATCTGGATCTGTATCTGGATCTTTTTAAATTTTGATCTGGTAAAACGATCTGGATCTGGATCTGTTTATTTTCTGATCTGGTCATCTGATCTGGATCTGGATCTGCCAGAAAATCTGAACCCGATCTTTATCTGGATCTGGATCTGGGTAAAAATTTGGATCTTTTACATCACTACTCATAACTATCGATGTTTTTATACTGATAGAAGGGTGCACGCAAAATAATCGCATTACTGACGATAGAAAGCCTATGTCGGTTTCATTTGTAGGCGATGAATTGTACATTAGGGCTAGCGGCCCGAAAGCCAGAGTGCGTATACCGTTGTCGACTAGTAAGCCACCACAAGGGCAGTCAACCAGCACAGCTGCTGACGCTGAAGTTGATTCGAATGGCGAAGAGTTAATCAGAGTTGAGGACTTTTATGCCCCAGCTCCGCAACTGCCAGCAGCTATAGCTGCAGCCACCACCGTTGCCTCAGTAACGGAAGCGTTGGCTCACGCTAATGTGTTTGACAATCCTGACTTACAAGTGCAGGGTCTGCAGGCCGTTGCCGACTCAGTTTCGGGCCCGGTCAATGCGCCTGACACGGAACCTAAGTCAAAACCAACTAGTTCGAGTACACCAGCCTCCGTATTTTCTTCGCAAACCGATATTCCCTACGATTCGCCTATGGTCGATGTAGAACCATCGATCTCCACTGAGGATGACGACTTATCTCCCAAACGCTTAGTGATGGCGTTATCTGACGCCGAGGCGGAAAGACAAGCTAACTTGTCGCCACTGCGTACAACACGCGTGGCATTGGCCAGAAAAGGGGCTGTTACCGTTTCGCAACCGATTGCCTCGCAATCGCTTGCGGCGTATCAACAAGCACCCTTGGGTATCAGTTTGCTCGGACCTTTACCGACTTCTCAGACGGAAGGGGCAGAGCGTCAAGCTGACCCTGATGTCATCATGACTGAGATTATCGGTTTTCCGCCACAACCACAACGTACACTAGCTGCACACAAAGTACCACAAGTAGCGTTATACACGCAAGTCGCGTCTCAGTCCGTGCCACAAGGTATGTTGGCACCTGATACTCGTTTTACGGCTTCTATGGCCATGACGGGTGTGTCTAGTACCGTGGCGAATATTCAACCACAGGTTACTCAAAGTCAATCATCAAGTATGGAAGTCGCAATACCTGCGCACATTCAAGCTATTCGCGAACATATGTCCGCGAACGAAAGCGCTAGAGTGCAAAATCGCTCGCGCTACGTACAGCACTTTTTCACCATGATGGAAAATATGATGCGCGAACCACCGTGCATTATCGCGCCAGTCGTCTTGCACGAGTTACGTTCCTATCTGGGTGAAGTTGAAGGAACGCGTCTGTACGATCAGCTGGTTGAAGCTGCCCAAGTGTACTTCGACCGAGTGTACGCAATACATCTGCAGCACGCGGCTACGACTGACTCACCCTCGCGTCCATTAGTGTGGTCTACAATTGCACAGCCTTTGGCTGATGCCGATTGTGAGCCCGCACCTCAATTTATTAGCAAAATGAGCGTCTTTAACCGATTGTTTTACCCAGACCAATACTTTGTACGCATACGGTTCTTTATCACAACCGGAATGATGTTGTACGAGGTTCCGCTCGAGTATTTGGTCGTACACCCGCACCTTGACGCACCGAGCGAGGTGATCAATGGCGTTACACATCAGGTTTGTCCGGAATTCTATCCGCACAGAATGTCTCCAGCGCCGGATCATCTCGCACCGATCTTAATATCGACACGTCAAATGGTCGATATTTTCGATACTTTCCGTGAATTTCAATCATTATATGATTCGGAGTATCGACACATGACGATCTTCTCTTCAATAGACGTCATGCGCGCTACAGCGCTTTTGGAATTCTTGGATAGGAAATTCCACTTCTTTGCGTACGCCTACGGCAATGCCGCAATAGGTTGGCGCATGGTCGAGCAGCTGCGTCGCATGTTGCGCGTAGCTTTCCTTGGTGAATCTTATACACCTTCGCCAAGTGAAGCTTTCCCGGAATTCCCGGAGTTGACGGCACAAATCAAAAGTCCACATGTTTTGCATAACATGATTCGGCAAATTCGGTTAGCAACCGATCCGCCGCTCGAAGTTCCGGTTCAATTCGATCGTTTCCGAGGTCAACAAAAATCTGTATTTTTCCTCAAACATCGCATTCAAGGCGAATTAGAGAAAATTCGAAGAGAAAGGCGGCAGGCATCCTCGCAGGACCCGAGCGGATCCGCAGCGAGCCTTGATATGCCAGAAGTCGATCTTTCTTTGGAGGCACAAATTGAAATGCGTAGAACACGCATGACGATCGAGCAACGCGATCGTGAGAATTTGGCGACGGAAATGCCACGGCGTGCGACGAGATTACGCGCCGCCGGTTCTCTTGCTGAGTCTTCAGAAGTTTGTCATATGTCAGAAGACGAACATAAAGCCAAATTGAATCGTTTTTACGATACTAAATCCGAGCACACTTTGCGTCGGTTAAAGAATTTGGAAAAGCAACGAGTCAGAAGACTTGTTCAAGCTGAAGTTGCAGCTAAATTGAAAGCGCGTTTAGGCCAAAAGGGATCGAGGCGGCAAGAACCGCAGTCATCCCGGCAACGCTATGCGCAAACGCATCACCGTTCACAATCACAAGCACAACAGCAGACACAAGTAAAACCACATGTACAGCAATACACACGACCGCAGACCCAACCGCGGCAACAGCAGCAATTCACGGAATCGCGTGAGCGTTCCGAGGCGTATTCTCAGGCCGATGCTGGTCATCTGTCGCGCTCGCAACAGCAGCAGCCTTATGAATATCGCCGCCCGCCACAGTCGAACCGCGGAAGTCATCGGGGCCGGTCACAATCCCGTCAACGTCAGCAATGGGACCAGTCGTATCGCTCACCGTTGGAACAAAGTCAACCAGCCACCGGGGGCTATCAGCCACAACCTCGACCCGGTCCACTTTTGCCCAAACCGTGGCCTGTTACGCAACAACAACAGCGTCCACGCGAACCTTCACGTGAACGAACTTACGGTTTTACGCCGGAGCAATTATTTACTCCGACGCCACCTATACCGCGTCGTTACACGGATGATTACGAGGACGACGACGATTTTGAGGACGACGATCGACCAGTCGATCCACATCGACGCTTACGCCAACATCTGTACGGGCGTAGGCAATCGCCATATCAGTATCGTGAGCGTTCGAATACGCGTCGCGAACCCGAATCGGATCAAGAATATTTTCAACGTCAACGACGTCGCGGAAAATCGTATGGCTCGAAGGCCAATTATCGCGATCGTTATTAATTCACAAGTTCGACGCACAGAACTTTTGGAACTCTGCGACGGCGTCGAATTCGACCAGCAGCTTTTCGTCCATTTTTTCGTTTTTCGTCCTGATGTGGATTCCAGGACTTCGTGTATCGTTTATTTCATGTGTATTTTTTCTCTTGTCATTTTTCTCTTGCTGTAAATTTTTTCTTTGACGGTGCTCGTATTTTTCCCAGTTATCTCGCATAATTTGCCATTTTTTCTCGTTTTTATTGTTACCTCTTGTTTTAACTCGTCAGTGTCTTTAATTTTTGCTCAGCATAATTTTGCCTTATCATTCCGTATCTTAATTTGTCTTTTGCTCAATTAGCGGTGTTACTATTATGGTACCTTAACTCTTTAACGGACAAGGGGTTAATTTATACCCAATCTACAAATTTTTTCAATTCAAAATTTTTCTCATTACCCGGGGACTGAAGGAGGCTAATGGGACAGCTGATGGACTGTCCAAGACCGGAGTTCATCATTACTCGGGCAACAATATAGTTATCCCTAGCGCCATTGAGAGTGTTGCTCGAGAGTTTTCCTGAGTGCGAACGAGGTCAGGCGTTGACCGTTATTTGTTATCGATATTTGTTATTTTTTTGTTCTTTTTATTTTCGTTTTTCACGTTCGCTCAGGATGAGGCGTTGCGGACGCCAGAGTAGAGGCGTTGCGAACGCCAGAGAGCCGAGTTATAGAAGCGTTGTAGACGCTAGTGGCGTTGGTGTACCCCCGAAAAATTCTCCACTACGTGTCAAATTTTTTTTCTATACGTGGGGGAGTGTAACTGCGAGAGTTACACGTGTAGGCGAACCTGCCTTAGCAGTTCGCGATAGCCATAACATAGCCAATACTAGTAGCTATCTATGATAGTGCACTGTGGGCTATGCCTTCGGTCTTCCCATTATTTCCCCAAATTTTCAATAATAAAAAACATTTAGATACTTGTCCGGTAGCATAGAGTTAAGTGTATGATAATAGTAATTGTTTCATGCATACCGCTTGTGTAATCGATAACATTTGATCTGAGATAAAAGCTTATCAGTATTACGTTAAATTGATCTTTGTTTAATTTACTGTAATGGTCCTTGAGGCCAGTGTACTTAACGTTGTAGTTTAGTCTGGCGTTTTTGCTTTTTCGTTTGCCAGTCGTACGTTGATATAGTCCGTACGTTTTCGTTTTCTTTTTGCTTGTTGTCCGGCTTCAGGCCGTGAATTCTTCGTTGAATTAAAATAGAGAAAACCTACCCAGTGGTTTCTGGTTATACCGAGGGTTAGGTCGGGCATCTACTCGTCGAGGACTTCTTCCCATCTTAGTGGACTGATAGGTAAATTTTGTATGATAGTTTATTTCATTTGGAAATCATAATTTATTTCTCAAGCCAAAAATTGATCAAAATTATTATTTAATCTTTAAGGATGATTGATCAGCATAGAGCTCGTTGTTGTTGTTTTCATAGTTCAGCGTGCTACACATATTAGGAACCAAAAACATTTCGAATCAGGCACTGATTGAAAATAAGTTAAATAAACAACTTGAGCTTGAGATAGGTCAACTGACCTCCGCGGCAAATTCCGAGACTAGGTAGGTAGCCTTAGGTCTTAGGGCGTAGCTGCTGAGATCACCCGACATAGAAGCAGCCAGCAATATTAGGGCTGAGGGGATCGAAGCCGTAAGGTCTCTAAGGGTCCAAAGATCGAAAGCCATTCAGAGCCGCGCGATCGGGGCCAGCACTAAGCGCAGACTTAAGTACCTACGTACCTAGGTAAATCTCGAAGGTAACGTTAGCCTCGCCCGTATCGCTCTTGTAGATACAGGGCAGCTACATTTACAAAACGAACTATACATAGATACACTACAGAACCTTATCCTACATAATAAAGCTTTGTGCAACCCTCGTTAACTAACATACATAGTCGCTGCATTATTTTAAACAGATTTATCAGTCAATATGTAGATAGTGTATCTACACGAGCCGTTACATGTACGGCCTTTGCGCACATTAGTGCGCCAATTCCGACCATCCGGTCATTTGGTTCCACTTTGGCGATCCAGCCATATTTTCAGATCGACGATATGACATGCGGAGGCATTCCGACCACGCAGTGTCAATTGGTTGGACTCTTGTCGCTAGGTGTCGCGAGGGATACTATGATGCGACCTTTTTACTGTGGAACCCCCTACAAGTCCCCTATCACTTTTCACATTAAAAACATAGGCGACATGACCGCTATTCACGTTGAGCCTGTGCGGAGACCCGAAAAATCTATGTGCAAGCAGCACCCATTTTTGTCATAAACACATTATACAATATTTTTCTTCTCTTATTACTGTGGGCCAATCCCCCTTAGGATTATTAGTTGTTCTGTGGCGGTTTTAGCCTTTGCTTTTGCAGCGTGTCATCTCCGACTCTATCAGCGCCATTTGATTGTACATTGTTTTAATTCGGTAAAAGCACAAAAATCAATTGTCTAGAGGTGCACTATACCGCAGGCAGTTGCGAATTGGGACTAGGCCGGCCATAAATTTATTTCTTGCCGGATTTCGTTGGGTAAAACCTTTATTTATCATTTTGTGCAAAATTCATAATTCCTTTTTCGAACCAAAAATCTATAAAAATTATTACATAATTTTTATAGTAGATGACAGCCCGGAGTAGAGCTCTTTGTTGTTGTGTTTTAAGTACAGAGTGCTATTGGAACCAAAATTTATAAGTAGTTTCGCCATAGGTAATCTAGTGCGAAACCTTTTCGATTCTTTTCGCGAAAAATTATTCTTTTGGTCTAAAAAGGTCCAAGGACCTAGGGCGAATACCGGGATTATCTAATTACTCCTGGTTAAGATCTGCGGTCGGCATCTCCTTCCCATAATCTCCATAAGTACCGGACCAATTACGTCCGTGGAGATTTTAGGTAGTAGGTATTCAGGGTCATTTTGGAAGAGTGCAGGTTTTTACCGCAGCTTCTTGACCAGCGCTAGTTGTAGCATAGGTACTTAGGTAAGTCCCGAAGGTACTTACGGGGGTTCGCTGCTTTCGTAGTTGTTGTGTGTTGGGTATCTTCTCTGGCGGCGTGCTGTCAGTTTAGTTATCCGTACATACTTCAAGTGCTAAATCAGCCAACTCATTTAGCGCGCGCTAAGGTACTCCAATAACTAGAAAGCGGGCGAAGCCCTCTAAGTTACAAATATAAGTTAATTATAGTCTGTTTCACATAACTTCGTGCATAAATTCTAAGAATTTTCATTGGCAGTAAGCCGAGGGTCACGATAATTATATATCAGATCAATGCTATAATCGTAATCTGTCAGCTTATTGTCGGAGATAGTTTTAAAATTTATGACCGAAGTTGTGTGAAACAGACTATAAATATGGGAAAGTGTATGGTTTAGGGAAATTGACATATTTTCCTTTCTATTGGTCAGAAATTGCTGAATTTTATTTTGTTAGATGCGCAAGTTGATACTGGTGCACATATAAGCATTTTAAGCATCCACGGTTTGTTATAGCGAGTGAAAAACCACTTTGATGTCCGATAACGAATTTTTACAATTTTTTCGTTGTTTTCTGCATTTTCTGATGCAAATTCTTACATTTACACATACATATTACTTTATTTCATGAGATTCGCGGTTTATTTATCTATAAAAAGAGCTATTATAGTTGTAATTTGAACTGGTAGACATTGTTCACGACAGGTATATGATGGCGCGCACGCTCACGGGAGTTCAAAGAAAATTTTTCTCTCCTGGAAGTCACCTTTCCTGATCAAACTTCTTTATTTTTACTAGGATTAGGCTTAGATTTTTGTCGGTGGTAGTCAGGGATGAAAAAAACTCAGATTTGAATATTTTGAATTTTGGGTTTTTTGTGGGTTTTTTTCTGAATTCATGTGGTTTTTTGGGTTTTTTATGGAAATGACAGCTAGAGCTAAATACAGTAGCTGGGAATACTTCCAACAGCTGCAAGACACAAAACAAACAAAATAAAATGATTTTTCAGTCATTTTGTGTGGGGTAAAAAATTTACCCCCATTAGTAATTTTTAGCATATTTATATTTTTGCCAAATTTTTATGTTTTTGGGCTCCATATCAGATTGTTCCCTACTGTTCCGATGTAAAAACATTGTGTGCTCTTGTACGTACTATATGTATTTGCTAACACTATGAAGAACATTTATTACCATAAAATCAGAAGCAGTCTTTTTTACCTAGTGCGACGTAAATTGCTACTGTAAAATATAAGATGCGATTGTAATTTTAATTCCTAACTAGTTTCTCCGAATCTTCATTCAGAAGACTTATCATGCAACAATCGCTAAAATTCAGGCACTACGCCTATTATACTTATGCATACGCTAATGCAAAGTAACACGTTAATTCAGTAGCCACTTTATTAACGAACCGACAACTGGGCCGCACCGTCTAAAATCTAGCCCACATTCTATCTCAACTATCTCTATCCTGTTGCCCATCTTCTAACGCTCTTCGGCGCCGCCTTCGTTCTTCCTTGCTCCGCCTTCGTTCTTCATTGGTCGTCCGTCGTATTTGTATATGCTACTTTTATTATACTTAAAATAATTTGCATAATGCCTTAAAACATGCTTATAACATATATATGTATGTAGCTTACGAAAAATGCTTACAACGAGTTGTGAATTATGTACATGCTGTGTGATAAATGTTAACGAACTTATAAAATTGTAAGATTAAATGCTTCATGATAAATGCTCATGTACTACAGCAGCTTACAAATGAATTGAATGTTTGCTACATGGCACGATACTTACAGTAGGGAAAGGTTCAAGCTCATACTACGCAAACAATGGAATCAGTAACTACGACATAAATTGTATGGCACTGTGAGAGTTTTAAAATTATAACAGTAACTTCAATAAAATAGATTGGATTCGAATAAAGGCAGGTGTGAACGTCCACTGTACTAAAATCACAAAAGCAGTTCGATTATTCTGGCTAAAATTGCTGATAAGACTCTGACTAAAAACCATACGCCGAAATCATAATTTAGCATGGGAGCTGCAAAACTTTACAACATGGTTTAATTAAATTTCGATCACTGAGTACATACGGTACATTCCATACCCAGGGATAACAAGTGAATGTCGATAATTTCACACATTTTAATGCGTCACATCCTTGTATTGCATATTATCTAGCGACTTAATCCGTCAAAGACATCAGTGCTATCTTGGGTAAAAGGTGAAAAGGGAAACGGAAACGTAAATTATGCACACGGTTCCGTGAGGGGTTTCTCCGTCCCGAGGGTGGTCCAAAGTGCCGGAACCGGGGTTAGTAGGGCCCATCAGGGTGAACTTCCAACCTCGTTTCTGGCTAAATTTCTCCCACTGACGGTGGGGTTTATGTACATAGGAGCTCGGAAACAGGGTGCCCCATTATTCATAATATGAAGCTGACCCTGGTTCCGTCGGAGGTTTCTCCGCCCCGGGGGTGGTTCAAACTTTCGGAACCGGGGTTCCCGACGGAGGGCCAATCAGGATGAAAACCGTCGACCCCGATCCCGGTTAAATTTCTCCCATTGAAGGGGGTTTAGGGGCTCGGAAACGGAGTAGCCTGTGGTTCATATTGAGCTGACCCCGGTTCCGTCACGGGTTTCTCCGCTCCACGGGTGGTCCAGAATGCCGGAACTGAAGTTCTTGAGATAGGGCCCATCAGGGTGAACAGTGAACACCCGACCCCGTTTCCAGCAAAATTTCTCCTCTGAAGAGGGGGGCTTTAAAGGGCTCGGAAACGGAGATGGGGATGTTCACCCTGATGAGCCCTGCATACCTGGGAAACCCCGGTTCAGGCGCTTTTGACAATCCCCGGGGTAGAGAAACCCCCTACAGAACCGGGGTCAGCTTCACATGTGAATAATGGACTAACCTGATCCCGAGCCCTTAAGCCCCCCATTCAGTGGGAGAAATTATGCCAGAAACGGGATTGGGGTGTTCATCATGATGGGCCCTATGAACTTGGGAAACCTCGATTACGGCACTTTGGATCACCCTCCGGGTGGAGAAATCCTCGACAAAACCGGGGTCAGCTTCACATATGAATAATGGGATACTCTGTTCCCGAGCCTCTAAGCCCCTGTCAGTGAGATAATTTTGCCGGAAACGGGGTCGGGATGTTCGCGCTGAAAGGCCCTACTCGGGGAATTCCAATTCCAGCAGTTTAGACCACCCGGGCAAAGAAACCCCCGACGGACGCGTGCACAATAATTTACATTTCCGTTTCCGCATTTCACCCATCGTTTCCGTTTCCGTTTACGGATTTTATCCATCATT
Organism: Mermis nigrescens; assembly: GCA_036768485.1. Taxonomy (NCBI): domain Eukaryota; kingdom Metazoa; phylum Nematoda; class Enoplea; order Mermithida; family Mermithidae; genus Mermis; species Mermis nigrescens. The sequence goes on from JAVLUZ010000161.1 coordinate 4,098,114, forward strand.
ATTCATTTCCGAGTTCTACCCACGCCAAAAATTAGTTGAAACTAATTCCTTAGTTTCCTTTTGCAGTCTATAACAAGTTTTGAAGTTTAGGAGTCAGAGATGAAGTAGAATTATTGTGGTGAAATGATATACAAAGTAAAAACTTGACAAATTTTAGCGTTGTGCCAAAAATTGTGTCATAACGAGCAACAGTCTCAAAATTACTTGCTATCGCCGATTCCGGAAAACTTGCATTTGAGCATTCAATCCATTTTATAATCTTAAATACCTAACTCAATCTTGATACTTGAGCACTTGTTCTATTCTTTTACGCAATTTATGTAGGACCTTTATCTTAGCGGGTGCAAAGATGAAAGCATAATAGTAGTTAAACATTGCATGTGTTTAAATCAAACAGTTAGTCCCCAGAGAAAGTCGGATTGTGCATTAATCTCAAGAAACTGTGAACCGATTTTAAAAATTAAAGTAATCTGAGTAAAAAGCAAAAGATTAAATTGTTTTCTGTAAACATTGTTTAATTTTTATAGTTACAGTAAGCCTTACAGCAAACGTAGCTGAAATTACAAAATGGCCACATTTTTTTACCAGTCTCTTATATTATGACATTCGCAAAATAGTTGCGTTTCAGCATCATCAAAAATACCTGTCTTTTAGATTTTCTTGCCGTTCTTTCTACTAACGCGCTTTGTTCCGGTTGGATGCCCTCATGACTATGCCTGCTGACGTCCTGTGCCAAGGTCTTTAACAAACTATACTTTTCTAATCTTAATTATAATCTTGAGAAAATCAAAAGCTATGATCGTTAATAGAGAAAACTACATATCGTGAAGTGCTAAAACACAATTTCCCAATAAAAGAGGGGCCTATCACGATTTCAACACAGTTCTTAAGTAAAGTTAAAAAAACTGCATTTTATCGGTTTGTTTCGATAAAGACAGCTTTTCCTGCGCTAAGCATTACATAGGCACACTAGGCGATTAAATGCGTGCAGTGCCTTAGCTGCTACTCAAAAACATTTAGAAATTTAAAGTACGCTAATTCTCCACAGCTCAGGAAAAAAAGGCACTTAGTCTTTGTGAGTCTACCTTTTGTCCAATATATCAATAAGATTTGATTTAGACTGTAAAGTCGCATGTGTGCGTAAGGTATTACACTAAAACCAAATAATATGGCAGGCCTCTTGTTATGATATTTATTCACCTTTTTATTCTCAATTTATTATAATTATTTTTAATAAAAATTAACTTATGTCAGTTTTTGTCACTTGTCAGTTTCTGAATATGGAATATGTTGTCCCCATACGTGTGTAGCGCCAAAATTCTGGGGGGCGGGGTGCAAGATTTTTCATAGGTCAAAAATGGCCTTAAAAATAGTGGTATGGCGGAAAAACACCATTTTTCAATGTTTCTCATTGGCAAAAAATTGCGAAAAAACAAAAAAATTTCAAAAATCAAATTCTGGGTGCTATTTTGGTTTCTGGGGGGTATTCGGCCTCCTGGGGTGCATACCCCAAACCTACCCACGCCCAGGTGTGGTTGTACCTTCAGCGTTTCGGTGAGCTTCCACGTGATAGGCTCTTTGGACCAAATCAACAGGCAAGTTTTCAAGCGCTTGCTCTTCCAAATCTCTGCTCCTTAAATACCCGAAGATCAACTCGCTCGGCTATAGCATTGTCAGCTGAGCCAGTTTCCTTGGTTATCGCTCGCTGTTTCGGTTCGCTCATGCAAGCCTCCGCTTCAGCTTTCAAATTCGCCTGTGGAGTTATGTTTTCCGGGCACAAAGGAACAGCCACAGCACTCTTTAATTGCGCCGTAACGCTTTTGACACCAAAATCTTGTGTCGACGAACCATAGTAAATAACTGCAGCCTTTGTTGGTGACGTGGTTTCGGGCCAACCCGTAAATCCTACTAGTGTTTCCCCGGTGGGAGAAACGTTTCTCCCATCAAAATTTACCCCGGAGGGAGAAACGTTTCTCCCGGGAGAAACGTTTCTCCCATGAAAATTTTCCCTGGTGAGAGAAACGTTTCTCCGCGTGTGGTTACATGCTTATCATAGTTTCGCCGTTTCTCCCGTTTCTCCCAGGCTCCGGTGTGGTGACCAATGCTTATCATGGTTTCGCCGTTTCTCCCGTTTCTCCCAGGCTCCGGTTGTGGTTACCTATGCTTATCATGGTTTCGCCGTTTCTCCCGTTTCTCCCAGGCTCCCGGTGTGGTTACCTATGCTTATCATGGTTTCGCCGTTTCTCCCGTTCTCCGGGTGTGGTTACCTATGTATGCGTATCACGGTTTCGCCGTTTCTCCCAGGCTCCGGTGTGGTGCTTATAATGGTTTCGCCGTTTCTCCGTTTTCCCAGTCTCGGTGTGGTTACCTATACTTGTCATGGTTTCGCCGTTTCTCCCGTTTCTCCCAGGCTCCCGGTGTGGTTACCTATGCTTATCATGATTTCGCCGTTTCTCCCAGGCTCGGGTGTGGTTACCTATGCTTATCATGGTTTTCTACGTTTCTAACGTTTCTCCCGGACTTCGGGTGTGGTTACCTATGCGTATCACGGTTTAGCCGTTTCTCCCAGGCTCCAAGTGTTATTACTTATGATTGTCATGGTCCAGGCTCCGTGTGTGGTTACCTATGCTTATCATGCTATTTCTTTCTCCCTATCTTTTTCATTAGTAGGATTTACGGGTTGGGCCGTGGTTTCTCGTGCATACACGGCTTTTTTAGGGCCGCAATTATGTTGGAGGGACCTTTTTGGCTGAAAAAGAATGGGGAAGTGAATAGAAATAACTACAAGCATGTTTATGCATACCAAGAATAGCAAAATGAATTTTTAAATATCAACACGAGACCTAAGGCCCTTTTACAAATTCCAGGTACAAAAGAATACAGCATTCTATTTCAATCGGCTCTCGAATTCAAACCGCTTAAGATTATATATGTAATTAAACCCTTAACTAATTATAAAAAGCAGAGACATCTTTAACATTTTTGAAAAATATGGTCCATAAAGGGCCATAAAAGATTCATGATCCTAATATCGACAACGTTTTCGGAGGCCAAGCGGGGTAATTTTCCGCCGCGTCTGAGGGTAATAGGCAGAATAAGGAAGAGGTTTATTGGAATAAATTTATCATCTAATTCTCATTTTAAATAATTACCTAACATTAATTACATAAAATCGTCGAGCAGTGAACTTGAGCTGCTTTAGATTAATATTTTCAACGCTATTTTACAAGAAATAAAATAAATTCATCGTACGCATAAAATTTATGTAACAAGCCTACTATTTTTTGGTCACTTTCATCACTGCTTGAAGAAGACATAATGGCTGCTGATATCTAGATACCGATATATGCTACGAAGAACTAGCCTCTAACGGATTTCAGTGAGAGCTGAACGAGTTATCCGACCTAGGACTCTGAAATGACTGATGAAATAATAATGTAAACACCGCCCGGTTCACAGCGTGCATTAAACTACTATACTAGTCTGTTTCACACAACTCGTTCATAAATCATAGGTAGCGCGATAGCGCTACCTATAATATACTTGGCCATCCTTTTTCTTATATGTTTATCAAAGCGAGTGCGAAATTTGTGTCCCCCCTCACAGCAACAACGGCACACACCTGGGAGGTGCAGTTTTTTTAAATCGATGGATAATTTAAAAATTCGATGCCCATGTTTTTTTGTTTTGTTTACACTCAATACTGAGTTAGCAATGAGCGTGTAAAGTGTAAACCGAAAAATCAAATAATTTGCGGAGGGCCAATTTTTTTAAATGTTGCCCCCGAGCTGTAGATCACGAATCTGACCTTAAAATTTCTTTACACTCAATGGTTGCTGCACAAAAGTGTAAAGTACACGTGTTTTTCACTCTTTGCGTGTCCTTCAGCTTATCTAACTCAACTTTGGTTTCTGTGCAGTCCAATCAGTTTTATAATGTAGAGGCTTGCAAAATCTCAAAACTGAATTTTTGTTTTCTTCTATAACGCAATATTTCTTGATCTGTGATCGTTTTAGTGTAAAGGGTTCGAGACGAAAAACGATATTTCTTCAACTACTCCGCAAAGTATGCGGAACATGCTAATTATGCTTAAAAGTTGCCCTGACCTTAGCGTTACAGATCCCAGTTTATTTTGTTTCTATACACCCAATATTGCGGTATTAACACAAGTGTAAAGTTTACACCGAGAAGCATTTTTGCGCCCAGAGCGTCGTGGATGATGTTTTTTTTAAATGTTCTCCGTAAGGTCAGAATAACGAATCTGACTTTTAAACTTTTCTTCAGCCAGTCTTTGTTGAGGTATGAAGAGGTGAACATTGAATTATACCTACATCTATTTTCTAATGCCGATAGATAACTCTGTATTGCATACTTTTGATCAGATTTTTTTTATTCCAGAGGTTTTTGACTCGTCTTTAATAAATAATTATTTTTATAATCATAAATGCACTATTCTTTAACTTCAGTAGAATGATGAATATTTTCTAAAATAGTATAATCAAGCTGAAATCTGCCGATATGTCGACTTGGTGCAGTGGTTGACAACTCCGTTCTCGGATGCGGTCTTAATAAAAGGAATAATGGTTCGAATCTTGTGAGTCCTGACTTTTGTCATTTTTTTAATTCTTTTGGCAAAACCATGCACTTTATTTGACTTATTCATCTATTTAGGTTTTGCAGATAACACTTTTTTTGTTTTTTAAATTTCGCCTCAGTTCTCGAATGGGAGTGTAAAGAGTGCGAAATTCTGGGGGTGAAAAGACACATTTTGGCCGAGTTTTCGACTTGTTTATGTCTGCCAACAACTCCGGTTATGAGTTTTAGGAAATTTTTTCTGACAGAAATGTACTACGGATCAAGGGCTATCTTGTGCTTACCAGCAAACTTTTCTACAATCAATACGCAGTTAGTACCAGGGTTTTAAACTTTACACTCTATTGGATGAGTAAAAAAACAAATTTTTTCCAAGATTTCTCTGCCAACTTTTTCGGTTAAGAGTTTGAATAAAATAGAAATAAAGTAACTTCTAATGGCTACACGTCGAAGCAAGCCGCGTTCTTTCTAAAAAAACGTAATATTGAGTTGTTTATGGGGTGTAAAGTTCGAAATCTGAGGTGTAAAGTGGGCGAAAAAAACAGGTTTTTTCATATTTTGATTGGTAAATCATATCAAATATTTTGCGGAAGATAAGTTTGGCACATACAAACGTACTACAATCAAAGGGCAACAAACTGGCCTTAACCGAATTTATTTTAATTCAATGGGGCGTTAGGTTCAGATTTTTAAAAAAATTTACAATGTGGTGGACAGTGGAAAATACGTCTTTGTACATTTTTTGTTCGCCACTTTCTCTGTTCAGAAGTCGGACGAGGTCGAATAGGATAAATTAAAGTACTTTCTAAGGGGTATGCGTCACAGCGAATTGCGTTTGTTTACATCAGTATTTAGCTTTTTCGGGAGGTGTTAAGTCAAAAAAATGGGGGACTTAAACGTGTTTCTGTCTTGTTTTTTTCTGTAAAGTTCTGGGTTATGAGTCTGGACATAATCTCAAGTCTAAAAATGAACCAGAAACCAAATGTGACACGCCAGTTTGTTTGCATACAACAGTGGCGTAAAGTGGTTAACATGTGATATTTATTTGTCCTCGGGCCATTGTGGAGACTTAATTTTTTCATAAATGTTGATCGTAATATCAAAGTAATATCAGAATTACGTATCCGACTGAAATTTCCTTTACACTCTGTGGTTGTGCAAAGTTTACACCGCATATTAACTTTAGTTCCAGAGCCTTGGAGAAGCTCGACTTTTTCTAAAGTCTAAAAATGTACCAGGAATCAAATGTGAGACGCTAGTTGAGCGCGTTTGCTTACACTCAACAGTGGTGTAAAGTAGTTTGCAACTGATGTTTATTTGTTCTCGGGTTGTTGTGGAGACTCAATTTTTTCATAAATCTTTATCGTAATATCTGAGTAATATTAGAATTACGAATCCGACTAAAGTCTTCTTTACACTTTGTGGTTGTGTAAGGTTTACACTGCATATTAACTTTAGTTCTAGAGCCTTGCCGAAGCTTGATTTTTTTGCAAAATGTTCTACGTTAAATCAGAATTGGGAATCTGACTGTTAGTTTTCTCTACACCTAGTAGTTGTGTAAAGTTTGCACTATTCATTTGTTCTTAATATGTAGTTTATACTACAAATTTATTTTACTTCCAAATCTAAGCGTTAGTGTTCCTTACACTTGATATTTGCGTAAAGTTTTTGAGTTTTCGCTGAAAAACTTTGATTTGTCTAAATAATGTAAGGTTGTCTTGTTTAAAAAGGATAATGCTGATGTTAAGAACAATATTGTTTTCCGCGTTCTTGGACTGTTGTCATTATTGTGGCATGTTACTGTATGTGTTTACTGACTGATGTACTGAAATCACGCTTATTAAAAGTAGTGTACTAGCAAAGAAAAATGCTTCGATGGAACAAAAAAGATGAATATACTTGGAATTGTGGATTATTAAGGATGTCAAAGGAGGGGACTAGGAAAAATCTACCTAAAGTCGAAAAATCTGCTAAAAATCACACTTTCCCTAAGCAACGCAAAAAATCGAAGTATATTCTGCAGCCTCTAAAAAGTGTCTTTTTTAAATAATGTTCAAAGTTTCAGATAAGAGTGTATAAACGAAATCTGTAATGTTTATTTTTTTAAATTGCTGGCAAGTAGCAACGCTGACTTGCTTCGAATCCTGATCGATAGAAAACTAAGTGGTATTGTATTTAAAGTTGTTTTATTTTGTTTTGAGCTTTAAAGCAAGCAAAGCAGGGACCGATTGATTAGTGCGCACAATCCTTAAGGGCATGCTAGTGTACCTACATTTAGTCTGTTTCAAGTCAACTTAAGTGTTTCCTACTGTTTTAAACCATTCATTCAATTGGCTTAGAAAGACTGTTAGTTTACTCAACATCATTTCCCATAGCTACTGCGTAGCTAATGTGTTGCTTTTTCAATCATTTTATGGTTAATTTATTTTAATCTGTTGGCCGCATAATATACTTCGATTTTTTGCGTTACTTAGAAAAAGTGTGATTTTTAGCAGATTTTGCGACTTTAGGTAGATTTTTCCTAGTCCCCTCCATTTACATCCTTAATAATCCACAATTCCAAGTACCTATATTCATCTTTTTTGTTCCATCGGAGCATTTTTCTTTGCTAGTTTTAATACTATCTCCGGCAATCAGCTGACAGAATGCGATTATAGCAAACAATTATCATAACCCTCGGCTTACTGTCGTTGAAAATTCTTAGAATTTATGCACGATGTTATGTGAAACAGACTATAAAGTGCTATGTATGTGGAGTATGTACCTACCAATTACGACACTTCGCGGATGTCTCGTTTGCTTGGTATTCGGTCAGAATTATTTTTTAAAACATTGGGCATGGGAATCAATCTTTAATGCTCAAAAGAGTAGCTACAAAAGTGGTTTAGGCAGCTTTTGATAATGCAACCTTGGCTAGTAAGACCTACAGTCTGTTTCAAAATTCTCAAGACTTTTTACAGTAAGGTGATCCGAAAACAGAGTAAGAATCCAGTATCACCGTAAGAGCTTTCATCCAATTTGGCTACGACCACAAGTGGGCGTGGGGTTTGGGGGTATGCACCCCCAGAAGTTTGAATCCCCCGGGAACCAAAATACCCCCAGAATTCAATTTTTGAAATTTTTTTGTTTTTTCCGCAATTTTTGATGCCAATGGATAGTGCTCGATGAGAAACATTGAAAAACAATGTTTTTTCGCCATGCCACCATTTTTGAGGCAATTTTTTACCTTTGAAAAATCTTGCACTTCGCCAGAATCTTTGGTGCTGCCCAACGACCACCTGTAATTTGTTAAGCAGCCCATATTCACTTTGTCAGCTTAAGATTCTCATTACTGTTATCATTCTTACTATAGGAATGACTTTCTTCTAAAGCTATAGCAATCGTCATTCAGACTTTTTCGTTGATATTTAATGTGCTCTATTTAATATTTGGCGCATTGAACAAATTGTCGAAGCAGAAAACCTTAAATGTTTAGCTACAGTAATAAGACTTTTTAAGTCGTAAAGCGGAGATGGGTCATTTGGAGTGGAAAAAATTATAGTCACGAACGACCTATGCACATGTAATTCGCTGAACAATAAAGAAATCGGGAGTTACAGTAATGAGAAAGAACATTCATTTTTTTGAGAGCTTTATTTCGTTTTAAAATCCAAACAAAATTAGCAAAAATCAACGACACTGTTAAAACGGTATGGTAAGATAATATAAATACTTAGGTACGTCTGCCTTGTGTCTACCTAATCGACGCAGGGAAAGACAAGTCTTTACCTTCGGGAGTTACTTATAGTCTGTTTCATTTATTCGAGAGCTTTTTAGTCAATTCTTTTAAGGGCTACAGTAAGCGAAACAAGACGAATTACTGTAATTCGGCAGATCAGCTAAGTGAGGCAAGTGGCTGGAATTCTTCCATTTTTAATGCACTAATCCGCCTATATAAATTTAATTTAGGCATTTAATTATTACTGGGACATACTACAGTAAGTGCGCTAAATAAAAAGCTATCGGGTGGAATCGAACCCGGTTGCTTCGACACGACAAGCAGACGTTTTACCACTGAGCTTTGAGGGAGTTTGCGGCGTTTCATAACATTTTAGTCTATTGTGTTTAAAGTGTCAAGTCAGGATAAGCTGAATGCGCGATTTGATTTGACTAATTTGATTAATAATTAACGATTTGACTAATCTGCTGGAAGACGAGAATAAATTACATATGTCGCAAAAATGTTATTGAAAAACCCTTCTCTGCTACGTCAGTGAGATCTAGCGAACTACAGTAAATAAGAAAGAAGGGGTTATTGTAGCCTCCGAAAACACTTACTGAAAAAGCTCTCGGATAAATGAAACAGACTATAGGTACCTACTCTACGCTCAGCGCTGGTCAGGTTGCTTAAGCACCAAGTTCGGCTCTCAACCTACGACCCTCAGAGCCTACGGCCTTGATCTCCTCGGTCCTAATATTGCTGACCGCACGTTTGCGGAGAATCTCTGCAGATACGCCCTACAACCTTCATAACTCTGATAACCTACCTACCTAATAGCACAATGAACATTGATTCCAACACCAGCGAGCTCTAAGCTGGACAGTCATCATTAATAAAAATTACATAATATTTTTGGCCAATTTTGGGATGAGAGTAAATAAGAAAATTCTTCGAAAACGAACAAAATACGATAACAAAAATATTCACCTTTTATAACCGACGGAATAAAAATAAGTCGACGTCGGGACCCAACTCTTTCACCCACGATATATCTTATCTCTGGGCAAACAATGCCAAATTTATTAATAAAAGAAAAAGGCGACTGCTCGACTACGAGCCAAAACAAATAAGCAAAAAAAACGACCTAACGTATAACGAATAATCGCCAACCACCAAAATCAAACAAAGGCCTCGTGATGGCTTACAGCATTAACACCTAATAAAGTGTAACGGGGGCGCCGCCTCCCACCGTTACGTGAGCAAAATTTTACCCGCACCGGTTTCCCGGATCTTCCGCCCTGATTCGCGTGTGTAATACTAATCGACTTCTCGGGCTCTTGCTCACAACTGCGCAAAGTATTGAATAATATTGAGAAACAATGAAACATCAACGTCACGGGTTAAACTTCAAAGTAGGCATTTCTAGCCGTGTAGTAGCACTCCTGCTACACTCCTCCCCGTCTAGGAGAAAGCGTAAGCGCAGACAACTCCAGAGAACGAACTCTGGGACCTGCAATATGTAACGGGGGCGCCGCCTCCCACCGTTACGTCAGCAAAATTTTACCCGCACCGGTTTCCCGGATCGTCCGCTCTGATTCGCGTGTGTAGTACTAATCGACTACTCGGGCTCTTGCTCACAACTGCGCAAAGTATTGAATAATATTGAGAAACAATGAAACATCAACGTCACGGGTTGAACTTCAAAGTAGGCATTTCTAGCCGTGTAGTAGCACTCCTGCTACAAAAGGCAAAAATCATTTAACGATAAAATAACTTTAGATAATGTCATATGAGGTATAATGTTTACATAGTTAAAATAAATATTGACTTAACTGATCTTAACGCATTCGTAACCTCGTACCGGCCAAGTTAGTCTGTTTCATTTAGCTTTGAGGTTTTGCAAAAATTTAAAGTGACTACAAAAGCGTTTTAAACTAGTGCGGTAAATATGATATTCTACAGTATATCGAGTCATATGGAGACGTGTATGTCATTGTTAAGCAGCATTACTACATCAAAATTTTAAACCACTTTTGTAGCCTGATTCTTGCGGAAAAATATAAAATAAAACCGCAAACTTAAATGAAACTGACTATAATAGGTGTTTAGAAGATAAAAAGATGGGATTAAATTTGAATCTGAAGGCAAAACCCAAGCTAACTCGTCTAAGAGACGGATACTTGATTGCTTATGGGATCCCGCTTGTACGACGGGGGTTGTGGCGTATGGTTAATTGAGTCAGCAGGCGTTTCGCTGATGCCACGGCAAACGTTCATAAATACTGTACCGAACGATACGGTAAGCAGTAAATGTTCTAACGACAGTTCGTGACGTGTAACTACCACAGTTACAATAACATGATACTAACTAATGATAAATTGAAAAGTGACTTACAACGACGATACTATCGTCTGTTTCATTTAAGTTTGCGGTTTTCTTTAAAATTTTTCCGCAAGAATTAGGCTACATAAGCGGTTTAAACTTCAAATATCAGTAATGCGGCTTCACACTGGCATGCGTTTCCAAGTGATTCGACATACCGTAGAATAGCAAATTAATTGTATTAGTTTAAAACACTTTTGTAGTAATTTTAAATTTTTTAAAACCTCAACGCTTAATGAAACAGACTATAGCGGGAGGACAAGAGATTTGACTGCGATTGACATGAAAAGCAGGTTCTTCTATTTGCACAAATGACCTATTTGACAATTTACTGTATGGTGTGCACCGAACAGCTCCAACTCAGGGTTGCCACTTGCCAGGTTGGGGGTTTTCCCCCATTTTGGGAGTTTTTGGGGTCCTTGAGGGCTTTTTTGGGGTTTTAGCTCACGGGGGATTTCATGGGGGTTTTTCGAAATTTTTGAGGTTTTTTTGGGGGTTTTTCATTTATTATTCAAGTATCAAATTTTAGTGAGTTTAGAGGCAGCAATCAATCACTGCAAGTTTTTGTCAAGAGAAGCCGACAGCACAGCCGTGCGTGCCCAGCTCAGCTGACCTTTTTTTATTTCAGGACTTTGGTTTTCAGCTCTATGATCACGGTAGAATTTATTTCAATTCTTCTAAAATATCGTGTTAATGAACAGTCGCCATCGATTCAACTAATTTTTGAAAGAATAGCAAAATTTAAGTACCTACACAAAGGTGAGTGTTGTTACAATAATATCAGAAATCTAGGGAAATTTTCGGATTTCTATGGATGAATTTATAGATGCTGAAAATTTAGACTTGACAACACTGTCCTGAGCCCTGGTTTCATATCGAGGTTCATCGTCCAAGTTGAGTTAATAATTCATCGTTTCATTTGTTCATTCTCCATGTCATTTTATCCTTTTTTGTGCCATATTGATTTTGATTTGATCACTACGCGTAGCTAGAATCAGTTTGAGAATCATAAATTTGATTGGTGAATTTTAATAGCATATATTTTGTTATTTCAAAATTTGAACAGTTTGTTCACGCCTCAGTAATCCGTATCGAACCGCTAAAATATTGTCAACAGGATTGGGGCATGCATACGATTATGTAAAATTAAGCACACATATGGACAAGGACAATAAATGAATTAAAGATGGACAAATCTAATACTAATAATATACTAATACTTTATTCGGAAAAAACACAAGGGTAAAACAAAAGTCGCAAGGAAAATAAAATAAAATGCGAAATGTCCTGGACACACAGGCAAGTAGATTGCTCGGTTACAGTTATCTCAGTTATCTCGCTTACCATTTTCGAATGCTGCTGTTGAACGCGTGTTTTCCATTATGAATGTTGTTAAAAATAAGTTACGTAATCGTATGCATGCCCTAGTACTGTTGACAATATTTTAGCGGTTCGATACGGATTACTGTGGCGTGAACAAACTGTTCAAATTTAAAAAAAACAAAATATATCCTATTAAAATTCACCAATCAAATTTATGATTCTCAAACTGATTCTAGCTCGCGCGTAGTGATCGACCGGGGCCCCGGCCCCGGCTATCCCCAGCCATTTTTCAGCATCCCCGGCCCCGGCCAGGGCAAGGTCTAAAAATGGCCGAAGAAAAATTTAGTGTAATTCGTATTTTGTACAGGATGTGATACTGCCAGTTATTTATCAATGGGCAAGTGTTAATTTTGAGAACTGTACTGATTCGACCATATGTATACTTAGTCATTGTTATATCTTTGCTACTGTGTATAAATGAGCTTTTGTTGAATAAATGTTCAGGACAATCTGCATGTTTTCGATTCCTTCACTTAACTCATTAAATCAAATGCTATTTTTACCTCATTCATTCGTAGCTAGTGGCTAAAAGATTTAGAGTTGACAAATTCGTTCTATTTTTAGTTGGAAATTGTACGTTTTCGAAAAACAATTTTCACAAAAAACACTTTTACATTTAATTGAATGGGAACCGCCTGCTTTAAAACGCGTTTCTTGTGTAATAGTTATTAGGACGTAAGTTAATTATAGGCAATTGCAAACTATATGTAGAATGCGGCGCAAGCAGCAGTAGTAGCAAGCAGTAGTGAAGATTCAAACGATATTGAGTGTGCTAATAGCAGCGACATAGAATTTATTGATGATTCAGACAATGAAACACTGGACTAAATTTGTTTCTTGTGACATAAATAGTAATAAAACTTGATTTGAAAAGGCGCATCTAACTTTGCGCTTGCCATTTACTACTAAATGGAGCAGTCGCTCATTATTTCTCTTCCTATGCCAACCTCAAGTATGTGTAATGCAATAATATTTTCCTTGTCCAACTCCGGCCCCCAGCCCCGGCCGGGGATTTTTTCGGCCCCGGTACTGCCCCGGCCCCGGCCAAAGAAGTCGCCCCGGTCGATCACTACTCGCTCGTAAATGATGTCCAATTTTGTTTAGATAATGTTTTGTTTGATGAAATCGATAATTATGCTGCTGAAGTCGTGTTAGAGTGAATTTGGTGAACCATTTTGAAATAAATTGTTTATAAAAGGTTGTTAATGTATTATGCTGCTTAGCTGAAAGCATGTTTTCGAACAAAAAATGCATGAATATCATCAGAAAGTTGTTTAAGATTGGCCAACTTTATACTTGTTCTATCAAGAGAAATTAGAATCAAAAAAATGTTGCGCAAAACAACTATTTTAAAACATTTTTTAATTAAAAAAAGCGAAAAATTCAGAAAAAATGGTTTTTTTTATTTTTGGCTGCAAAAGATGTGGCGCGGTGGAAAATGCACAAAAACGATGTTATTTAGCGCATCCAGCTTGCTTGTATGCGTTTTATTGACTTAATTGTTTAACAAAGCATTTTTTAATATGGGGGTTTTTTCTTCATTTGGGGGATTTTTTTGGGGGTTTTTAAAAATTTGACCTGGCAACACTGCTCCAACTCAGGGTTGCCAGGTGCAGGAAGAATTCTCCTGAATTCAGGAGAATCTTAAATTTTCAGGAGCAGGAGCAGGAGAATGGGCTTTTCAGGAGAAATTTCAGGAGAAATTGTAAACCTGCAGGAGAATGCAGGAGAATTTTAAAATGTCAGGAGAATTCAGGAGAATTTTCGAAACTTAAACAGCAAGTTATAATGATTATCATACATTAAGCTTCTTACTTCTTACTTCTTATATTAGTGATATCAACAGGCTGGAGGCTCTTAAGCGTAAATTTACTAAATACATAGTTGGATATCATAGCCCTCTTTCTTACGACGAACGCCTTAACCAACTTAACTTGTGTCGATTAGAATTATGTCGCCTTCATATTTGCTTATGTATGATGTATCAAATTATTAGTCAAAAATCTTGTCTTTCCATGACAGATTTTTTTGTGCTTAATCAAAATACTACTCGCTGCTCAAATCGTTTCAAGCTAGTTGTTCCTCTTGTCCGTTCTAATTTACAAAAATTTTACTTTTTCTATAAGTATATCTCTGTTTGGAATCATCTACCTGATTTTGTAGTCTCTTCCCTAACTTAAATATATTCAAATCTAGATTAATTGATGTCGACTTATCCAAATTTATTATAGGGCGGGCTTAAATCGTCATTTTCATGACTCGCTCATCGCCTTTTGCTGTACGCTTTTATTCTATTGACCGTACGTTTTATTACTCTTTTACATCTTTCGTAATTGTCGCGTTTCAGTAATAAATTATTTCATTCATTCATTCATTCATTCATACTGTAGTTAGTTGTATATAATTTTATACTTAGAGACCTTTCACATTAAAAATTTATTTCGTTCATAGTTAAGACCTAAGTGTTAAGTTATAACTATATCCAAATAAGTTTCGTGCTTCCGTAGTAAATCATTCATTCATTCATTTATTTATTCACTTAATATCACGAAGTGCAGAAATACATAGCTTTACACACCGTCCAATTGTTTTTATCAGTTTCATAGACGTTTGCAAAACACCGTTTTTTCCCACTTTTTGGTCTATTTGTCAACCAAAATTTTGGGAAATGGAAAAAATTTTTGGGCTTGGTTGGCATTTGTGGAAACTTTTTGTAATGTTAAAAATGCGTTTTAGAGAGTTAAAACTTCGAAAATTTTTCGGCGCTTCCATAGGCGTAGCCAGGGGGGGCATGGGGGCACATGCCCCCCCCCGAAATTTTTCCAGAAATATTGTTGATTTTTCTGTTGCAATAAAGTGTGCCCAGAAAACTGAGTTCAAAAAGGCAAAAACGTCAAAATTTTCCGGCGCTACGCGCCGAGTCATTATTATTTATTGTTATATAATCTAATGAATATACATAAAAGCTTAAATCAGCTAAAATAATTTAGCACTTCACATCACTTTAGTAATTTAATGCACTATTTCTTCGTTGATTGAAAGTGCGCATGCTTTTTGAGCTGCAAAAATGATTAAGTATCAGTTTGTCTATTCTCTGCTTTGTTTGTCTTTTGTGTACCAGTTTGTCTATTCTTTACTTTGTTTGTCTTTCTTTACAGGTCACATAATCTTATTTAAATTAAAGGAATAGCCAAATTTTCTTATCTTTTTTTGCGCATTTTCTGTTTTCTGAACAAGGCCACGAGTGGGCCTGAAAACGGTAAGGACAAAATTTTCATTGATACATTTTTCTATATCTTATTGGCAGCGACCCGTCGCTGCGCTATGTAATTAGCAGAGGTCAAAAAAGGCATTTCAGCTCAGAAGTTTTGTGCAATGAAGTTCTTCAATTTTAAGTGTTTTTGGGCTTGCTTGATTCAGAACCGAGATTTGGCCGATTTTGCGAAAATTTTAACGTTACTATTTAAAATTAAAATGCTTTTTTTACAAAATATTCCGTGACTCTGCCCCGGACCCCGCTTGGAACGCTTGAACGCGCCATTCCAGACCCCCGCAACCGTAAAATCTCGTTGTACATAGGCAACGAGATTTTAGGGAGAACAAGCCAAATAAAAGAGTTAGAAATTTCTCAAAATTTCCGTTGTTTCGCGCCGGCATTAATTTGTCTTTTTTTGTATGATTTAAGCGGTGTAAATTAAGTTTAAAATGCAAAAACGTCAAAATTTTGCGGCGCATAGCGCCGCCAGTTACTGTTCTTTCTGTTTGTAAAGCTCCAGAATTGCGTTTAAAAGCCTGAATCACTCAAAATATCTTTAGTCAAAGTTAGTAATTCGCAATTTTCTTGTTAGAAGCTTGAACTGTCAAAATTGTTTTGTACAAATTTGATAATTTTCTGCTCTGTCAGACTATTAGTATTCACAGAGCTACAAAATGTTAAGGGCGGTAAAAAATGACTAAATTTCTCGGCACTTTGCGCCACTTATTATTTCCGAAATGTTTGTCAATAGAAAGGCCGTAAATTCTTCACGAAAACGGTAAAAATACTAAAAATTTTCGGCACCTCGAGCCGCTTTACACTTTTTGTATTTTTGATCGTCAGAAACCTATTAATTAGCAAGGCTTCATCAGTGTTTTTTTGTATTCAGCAAAGATTTTTCCCGATGTACAAAGACTTTTCAGGACCGTCTTTGTACAGATACAAAGATTTTTGGAAGACAAAAACTGCAAAAAAGGTCTAAAATTCGTAAAAATTTTCGGCGCTTCGCGCCGAAATGACTAATTGTGTACTGGCGGAAATTGCATTTCAAAAGGAAAAATGTCAAATTTTTCGGCGCTTCGTGCCGTTTTAAGACTGTTATTAGTGATTTTTGCCCTTAGAGACCCAGAAATCAGCTAAAATATACTACCAAAAGTCGAATAACTGTTTTTACCACCCTAAAATCGCTACCGTACCATATTATAGCACTCAAAAATTTGTGTCTACAAAATGTACGAAGACCTTTGGGGACCATCTTCGTACATGTACAAACGGACCTTGTACAGTAAAAAAAACACTGGGCTACACTACTAAAGGTCGAAAAACTCAGTTTTACTATACATAACGTCACTGGCAGTCAATGGAAAAGTAGTCTTAAAAAATTTTTGTTTATGCCCCCCCGAACCAAAATCCTGGCTACGCCTCTGGGCGCTTCGTGCCGAATTGATTAAATTCTTACTTATTAGTAATCCTTAAGCCGCGCCGCGCCAATCGCAGCATTTTTATCGACAATCTGGTCTAGAACTTCACTACGATTGAAAATTCTTATCTTATGCACGGATTCAGTTAGTTTTTGTAATGCAAAAATGCGTTTTTAGAGAAGTGAAACTACAAAAATTTTTCGGCGCTTCGCGCCGAGTTGATTCAATCTTTTTTGTTATTAATATTTGAGCCGCGCCGCATCAACTGCAGCATTTTTATCGAAAATTTGATCTAGAACTTTACTACGATTGAAAATCCTTATCTTCTGCACGGATTCGGTTAGTTTTTGTAATTCAAAAATGCGTTTCAGAGAGGTGAAACTACAAAAAATTTTCGGCGCTTCGCGCCGCATTGATTTAATTCTTACTTGTTATTGATGTTTAAGCCGCGCGGCGCCAATTTGCAGCATTTTTTATCGATAATCTGGTCCTAGAACTCCACTACGATTGAAAATCCTTACCATCTGCACAGTTTTTGAAATGCAAAAATGATTTAGAGAGCTAAAATTTCAAAATTTCCTAGCGCTTCGCGCCATTTGATAAATTATAGTTTTAATTGTCAAAAACGACCTCAGAATTGGCTAAAATGCTTTACTGAAGGAAGGAAATTCAAGTTTCAACATAAATAACGTTACTGATCGTGATATTCTTGTAGAGCGCGAAATTTTTATACAAAAAGTGCATCAAACACCGCTATTGCATGTGTACATAAAATTTTCCACTTAAAAACACTGATTTTTCAACACAGGCGCTCTATTTTGAACGTTTTTAGACCTCTCAAAAAATGTTGAAAAAAGTTCGGAAAAAGTGGAAAAAAATTTTGGGTTCGGTCTATAATGTCAACCAAATCGCTGGGAAAAAAACCGTGTTTGCAAAGCGCCTATAAACATTTTTTGGATATATTTCAAAACGTAAGGATTTGCTTGCTACTGAAGTACATACAATTAGTAATAAAGTATTATTTATTTTTTCAAAAGACATTGCAAACAGGGCTCTTTTCAGAAATTTTTGATGATGTAAGTGCAACTGAAAATTGGCGGTCACTGTTTTTAAGCACAGAAACTGTTTTTTCGAATAATGTGTATTGTAAACAATGCGACCTCTTTAGCTTAGGCCCTTGAGCAGTATATCCTGATGAAGATCAGGAATCTGTTATTGAATGTTTGTCAGCTGTTGATGTTGAATAAAATGTTATACTTTGTGGTGCAGCATTAGTCTTCCATTATTTTTGCATCTGCCTGTATAATGCAGATATGCTCCATGAGCTTTTTGTGAGAGAATTAATGTTCATTATTTAGCCTTGAGTGTCCTTAGGATTAACAGGCAAGAGATCAGAATAAGATACTTGGGTGAACCAAGGTAAATTGGCCTGAGCATGCTTGATATGCATGTGCACATACAATTGTAGATCTGCTGTACAACCTTTCCTGCAAAATATGAGCCAGGAGAATTTTCAGGAGAATCAAAATATTTTCAGGAGAATTGCAGGAGAATTTTTCCCCAATTTTACCTCTGTGCAGGAGAATCTGACTTTTGGGACCTGGCAACACACTGCAAAGCAGGCAGATCGACTGGAGTACAGAGTCTGCTGGGGCTAGACACGACCTGACTTGGTTCCGTGTGCAGGCAGGCAATAGGTTGGCAGTTTTTCTTCCATTTTGACAGTTTTTAATTTATAGGCAGCTTTTTACTCCTATGCTTAGCCACAGGGTCTCAGTTTTTTGAGGGGCCCGTCGCAGTTTTTTTGGCCACTCCCATATACTTTGTACAAGGGATGGTAGTTTTCCTCACGAATTCTGGCAGTTTTTTAAATGTTGACCTGGCAACCAGGGTTGGCAAGGCTGGGTATTTTTAATCTGGATTTTTCGGATTTTTTATGGTTTTTTGGGTGCAAAAAATCATTTGGTTTTATGGTTTTTTATCCACAGATTACCATTTTAGACCTTTTTACATTTTTTGTCTTCCAAGATTTGTGTTCATTGACAAAGACGGTCCCAAAAAGTCTTTGTACATCGAGGAAAATCTTTGCCGAATAAAGAAACCGTGCTAGGTATCTATCTTGGAAATTCTTCTGATTGAATGTTCGGCACTTGTGGAGTTTAGCACCTATCGAATTTTTTCTATCTTTTTTAACATTACGGTATATACAACATTGTCGTATGTATATATTATATGATAAGCTTTGTCTTATATACCTACATATAATATGATATATTGCTTCATTTTCTTCAGGCTTTACTTACGATGGCTTTATATTTCGATGGAATTCATTTAACCAAAATCTACTATTATCTCCGACTGCTGTGTTATTAACAGCTCATGCACTGGCACCAATGTCAATCGTCAAACAGCGCAATTTTTTGAAAACCCCTCATAAAAATCAACTTTTACATTCATTGTTCTAGGTACTTATTGGACCAAATCAGTATTTCCCACCTTATTTTTTTAGGTATTTCCAGTTGATTCTGAGACATGGACAAAACAAACGATTCCCTTATGACTTCGTTCCTGATTCTTAGGAGCAGGTGGCTTAGCCGATTGGTTAACGTGTTGCGCTTTAGAGCGAGAGGTCGGAGGATCGAAACCTGGCAACTAAAAGTTATTTTCTATTGCGGAAAAAGCCATGTGTATACACTAATGTCAAAAAAGATGGAAAAAATTTACCCTGTATATACCCTAATCTTAAAAAAGAAAAAATTCGATAGGTGCTAAGC
The DNA here is from genome assembly GCA_036768485.1 of Mermis nigrescens. Lineage (NCBI taxonomy): Eukaryota > Metazoa > Nematoda > Enoplea > Mermithida > Mermithidae > Mermis > Mermis nigrescens. The sequence continues at coordinate 4,117,623 of JAVLUZ010000161.1, forward strand.
TATTCAAGTGTGAAAAAACAGCGCAATTTTAGTGTAAAACTGTAAAATAAAACCTTATTTAGCTTAATAAATAGTTGCTTAGAACTTTTTTGATAGTTTTGGGAAAGTTTCAATGCTGCTGTGAGAATGGAAATGAAAATTTTATTGAAAATTTACACCGCCAGTGCCGGTGAAAAAGGTGCCGGGTCTCTAAAAGGCATATCCTAAACTTTTTGGCTATTAAAGAGTTGTCTGCCCTGTTAGTAATGTTCTTTGAAATTTTTCTAAATGTTTTTTTTATTTCTGTAGCCTTTTTAAATATAATAAGCTATATTTAAAAAAAGAAGAAAAAACATGAATTGTTAAACATAGGTGCTGGTGTCAAATTCCGGCATCCTCTCTGCGAACCATGAACTTGTGCATTTAAAAGTTATACTCTCCTTGCAAGCAATTTGACCAGTTAGGCAGATTCATTCGCAAAAGCTAGCTACCTATACTTTTTTTATTTTTTTCAATATCTTGCCTTAGTAGGAATCCATTATTTATCATTTATTTGCAATGCTGCGCTCCCGTCATTGCTGTGCGACGGCTTTTCGGAAAGAAGCAGAATGAAAGGTTCCATCATTACTCAGGTGCCGCGTTCTGAATCAACAAAGGCAGATTGTACTGTAAATGAGAGCAACTGCTCTGAAAATAGTGCCTTATTTACACCGGGTAGGCACCAAATAAGTAATAAGCTGTATCGGGAATGACTAAGTCTCAGCCAGGAATGCACAGCATGGGGATTGTAGGGCGGGTAAATTTTTTTATAGTGTTATTTTTGTGCCTAAAAATGATGCATACGCGCCGAAAACATCGTTTTTCGAAGTTTCTGACGATGCAATATCTTTATAGAGCCTAAAAACATGAAAAGATTTTGAAAAAATCAGAAAGCCAAAGAAATTGAACGAAATATAGTCAAAACATAAGAAACTTTGACACTTTTGAGCAAATAGGTACCTAGCTAAAAACACGTAAAAAAGCACCTTTCCTACGAATTTTTAGGAAAGTTCGTGCAACTTGTGAAAAATCGTTGATTCTGGTGGGGTGAACCGAACCCCTCCCAACTCCCCTCAGATCGTAGCGCAAGGTGATTTGTGCTAAAAAAGTTTTGGCACAGTATACCCACCAAATTGCACATTTTCTCCCTTTAGTATTATCGTAACAGAACTTCAAGAATGGTATCCGTTGAAGCTGAAACTATTGTGCAAAATATGATAATAGTGATTTAAATGTTAGTAGGATAGGCTTACTGGAAAGTAAGGTAAATAGAATTATATAGTATAAACTACCTATTTCAAGCTGAAACTTATTTTAATTTTTTGGTTGAGGTGTCTGGATGATTATTCAGATCTTTTAGTTCATCATATTTAAATTTTTGTTATAATAAATATAAATTTTCAGAATGTATTATATTTCTTATTCAAATTTAAATAAAAATTATTCGAAAACATTTTTGAAAAGATTTTGAATAATGATTTTTAATTTTATATTAGATCAACTATTTATGCTTAAATGAATATTGTTTCACGTTATAATTCTTATTTTAGTTTTAAGCAAGACGTGTTTTTTATTTTAAACGTCGCAAGTGAAGGACATCTTGCGCAAAGAAAATTTTCGTTAGAAAGCAAAAGAGCTCCTACAAGCGGACATAAATTTAATTTGCGTGGTTTTTTATGTTTCACAAAGATGTTTCTGGATATACATAAAAAAATTTTCGATTGTTTTTTTCGGGAAAAAGGATAATTAAAATTTGTGACCTCAAGTTTTCTGAACTTTCTGTCATTCAAAATGCCCTGAATTCTACTTGAAAATATTTTTATAGGCACTTAAATTATCCGGCGCCATTCGGTTACTACTTGTATTTTTATTATCATAGGATCCAGAAATTGACTGTAAAAGACGTAGCAATTTTCTATATGTACTCGTATATGAGCACTTTGCCACATTTATGTAACGACTGGAAGTTTCGTGGTGTCCCCGGCCGTTTCCAGGAGGGGGTAGATGACCTCTAATTCTTAGCGAAAAAAACGGCAAAAAACACCAAAAAAATTGATTTTCTTCAAAAATCGGGGAGGGGCGTCAAAAATGTTCTGTTTTTGTGGGATAGGGCGGACGACCGACTTTGGGTGGGGCTTCTTCATCCCTCCTGTTACATGTATGCTTTGCCATTAGAAAATGCTGCTGTGCATATGGTGTTTCTTGAAGTGTGTTTAATTTGTTAAATTATATAAATATTAGACTGCGCTCAGTCGAAAAGTTCTCCTGGTCGGACCAAATTTAGAATTTTCGCCGCATCGTTGCTATGTTGCTTCCGCGGCAAAGATAAATTACTGAAATCGAAGTGCTGTGTACAGGTAATTTGTTTGTGCTTCATTATACATTGTCAAAAAATCTTAGCAATGATGTTCCTTTTCTAAACATAGAACGCATATCTGCTACCTCCTATTCGAAAATCTGACGTCAACAAGAAGTGTCTTATCATTGATCTTGACGAAACACTTGTACATAGTTCTTTCCAGGTAAAAACAACATATTGACTAAGTGTCTTGTTGTGTATGTATAGTTTTTGGTGAAGCGCAGTCGTATTGTGAACAGGCACGTAGCTGGCCGTCCTATTTTGGGGGGACCAACACCAATTTTGGGGGGCTAAGCCCAAAAAGGCCAAAAATAGCACAAAATAACGTTTAAAAAGTCCTATTTTTCCGATTTTCCAGAATTTTGGGGGTCCGAACCCCCCATTCTCCCCAGAGATACGTGCCTGATTGTGAAGAGCAATTTTTCCTCTGAATCTTCGTTCATTCAATATAATAAACATACGACCATCTGTTTTCGTATTGTCAGCGTAGTGCCTTACTATCATACATGTAACCGGGGATGGGGAATCCCCCACACAAAATTGGCCGTCTCCCCAAAGTCAGTTATTTTTTCACCCCCACCGATATTGGCGAAAACTTGTTTTTTGGTCACTTTTCGGTTTTTTGCCTTTTTGACCAATAATTCAAGGTCATTAACCACATCCGCCCTAAAAAACGGCCATCTATGACCCACCCATAATTTTGATCTGTTATATGTCTGTTTACTATTATTTGCCATATCTCATTTTTCACATTTCGCAGTTGAAAATGTAGAAAGTTAGATGATAAAAATGAAAAAATAAATAAATAAATAAATAAATAAATATAAATAGATGAAGAGGAAAACGAGACATTTGTACGCTTTGTAATGGAAAAGAGTGTTAGAAGTACGTGGTACCTACATATTTATGTAACTGAATGGTTGCAAATTAAGAGCAATAGTAGACTGCATTTTAATTCCTTGCGACATTATCAGATGCTAAAAATTGTACGTTTCAAATTTGTAGGCGAGATAGTCATTTTTAGGAATACGTTCTATTTATTCAAATTTTTTGTATGATGGCTTTGAATTGCTATTTAGTGTTTTTGTGCTGATGTACTCGTAGATTTCGTATTCTGCTGCATTTTTTCACGCTATTCCATCTTAAAAGAAGAGTCGCATTTTTGCGCAACTTAAGTGCTGAGCGATGAACTCTGAAACGATGCAAGACCAGGTCCGTCACCGCTATGTTTTATGTGCATGAAATTTTCTGGTTGTTTTTCGTGTATGACAATGCTGAGTGAATGCTAGATAAATAAAAGAAAACGTGAACCAATTTCTCAGGATGTTAACCATTCTTAGGACATAGTAGGTAAAAATGGCATAAGGTAAACAACTTGAAAGACATGAAGGAAATCTGTGGGATCAGGCAATCAACTTGGTGATTAGCCTAATTATTTGTGGAATCAAACAACAATCTGCTGGATCGTAAGGGTGATCATTTGGATAAGATAACTAAATTGGGATCAGACGATTAGCTTGAGGTCAATCAACCAAATTAGGGGATTAGGCAATCAGCCAAAGATAGGCCTTGGTTACCAACTAGGGCTTTGGGCTTGCCCACTTATTATCTGAGCCTAGATTGCCCATTCGTTGTCGAAATAATACATTGGCCTGGCACGCTCAAACTTGTCACATTAAAGTGGTCTTATTGCAATCGCATTACTTATATCGTTGTTATTTTAGCTAAAATGTATGGGTTGGGTTGTTGAAAAACAACTTTAGATTAGCAATTACATATCTGAAATTATCGCGCATAATTTGAAGTAAAGTTCACATTTATTATTTTCTCTACCTATTTATTGCACGCGTCATTTTAATGGTCCTTTCAATTAACAAGAGTTGAGAAATTCTGCAATTTACATCAAATTTGTATGTTGTTTGTTGTCTGTGTTCAGTAATATGTCAGATGCTTATTTTTGGGCAAGCTCTGCTTAATAATGAAGAAAAAACTGTAAAAAAATTCAAGCCCATTATTCTTCTGACTTCAAAAGATCGATCGTTCCGAATATCCGCACAATTTATTTCTCATCATTTAATCCATGAACATCTTTGCCCAACACAGAAAATTCATAAGAATTTTGGCACGTCATCGATGTATCTGTAAATTGTAAGCGGGTTAGAAGACAAAAGCTATAAAAAATTACTTTGCGTTTATTAGTCGAAATGTTACTTCGAAAATCTGTTTTAGCGGTCTTTTAAATGCACTTCAAAAATTTGTAATTTTTTGTTAATTTTTTTGTTTCCCGTCAGACTGCCTTGTGGACACTGACCTGAATATGAGTATATGTAAATTTTTGTTTCAAAATTGTCCGAAATATCTGAAAATGGAAAACAGCATATCTTCCTTCTTTTGTTGCTTCGTTTTTTCGAAGAAAAAACTGGAACTGATGTGTGAAATTTTTATCTTTTAATATTAGCCTTCGCAAACAGATGACGCTCATAGAATTGAGTGAATATTTGCACGAAATTTATCTCGTTATGAAAATAAAAAGACTAGCGATTTATTCAAAGGAATTGACGCATTCAATCGTCTCTGTGCACTTTTATCGGCTACTGATTACTTGATTATTTTTAAATTTAATCACATATTTAGACGATTTGCAAACATGCTCGCTTATGTAATGTATATCTCGTACTAATTTGAAGGCAGTAAGCTTTCCGCATTTTTAGCCTATACCGAATGCTGATTATGTGATACCAGTCGAAATTGACGGGATAGTTCATCAGGTATGCTTAATATTTTGTCTTGAAAAAAATCGTACGCTTACTCCGATCATGTGCGTGCGCTATTATTATCTGTCTTCTCTAGTAAGTACTTCTGGTCTCGTGACAACTGACAAGGACAATCTAATAAACGATAAATTTATACAACTGACTACTTATTTTCATGTTGTGGTGAAAATATTGAATTAATGCATATCTAAATGTGGTCTGTAATATAATATCAACTCTCCTTTTCTGCCCTATATGTAATAGCACGTGCAGTTTTACTTTTATAACGACACGTTACGTCATTGAAGGTCTTCCGTGAGTAGGCAATGCTTAACAATTATTCGAATTTCTTTTGAAAGCTCAACGTAATATATTCCGAAGCGGATCATCATATATAATATTGCACCAAACATTGTCAAGGCGATTTTTGGTGTAGTCCATTTTATGACGTAACGGAGGGAATACAAACAATGAAATAATGCGCAGTTATATACTTGGCTAGCTCGTGTGTAAAGCATTACCGTCGTATAACTTATCGATTTGATTTCTGCTTTATACTTTTAAGTATTCTGGTGCAAATTTTTGTAAAGGATTTAATAAATCATTGATAGTTTTTAAGCCCCTTCATGCATAATGTTGCATAATTTCGTTTTTTATCTTTTGATCGATCTTTTAGCCAGAAAATTAGGAACCTTTTAAGATCTTCCTCTTAAATCATGAATAGCACGTACTTATAAAAATTGTTGGTTATATTTAAGTTTATGTTCCGTGGACTGTCGACCGCTTGTTTTTGATTGTTGCCCTGGACCTACAAATTAATATGTACAAGAATTCGTAAGCGCAACTTTTTGTTGCTGCACATGATTGCGTAAAATTAGAAAATTAAAAAAAACCACTTTTCCTTTCAAAAAACCTTGGGTCTAAAAAACTCACCCTTAAAGAAAGCTATGTAGGTTAAGTGTGTAGTTTAAATAAGACATTTTGTCAGACCTGTCTCCAACTATGCATATTAAGAAAGAAATGCCAGTTTTTGTCGATATTTGATTTAATAAATTTTTTAATGTTTCGTAACTTACAATACAACTGATTTTTATTATCCTTGACTTTATCGGTATATTTTAGCTTTTTAGACGGCATTCTATACGGCAAGGCTCTTATGCCAGTAACACACATGCACATGAGGGGGTGAGGGGGGTATAACCCCCTTCCTGAGGTCAGCTAGACCGGTACTGTCCGGCGATTTTGAGCAAACTGGTCTTGTTCTGCATCATTTTTGACATCAAAATCAGTAAAAATGTCAAAATTATTCCGACTTTTACTCAAAAAGCGCCCAAAATTGATAAATTTTTGCATTTTTTAGTGTTAAAAGTGATATAATGCAGTCAAAATGGACTAAAAATGCTTTTAAAATGTGTTATTAACACGAAAAAACGTTTTATAGGCGATTTTGACCATTTTGATCATTAAAACAGCAAAAAAATCGTGAACGTTAAATTTACTGTTTTAGATTTTTGGCATTTCACCCCCCCTGCCGACCCTGACCTTGTGCACCTATGGCCAGTAAAATATCATTAGACATCTTCTTTTACTTACTGAGTAAATGGGATCGTTTTTTGAAATGCCGTTTTTGGGCTCAGAAACGATGGGTACATATGCGTCAAAAGCACCATTTTTGACTTTTCTGCTAAAGCTCCTTTTCAGAACATAAAGACAAATTCATTTTCGAAAAAATATAAAAAGTCAAATAAATTGAGCTAAATTGAGCTAACTATAGCAAAACATAGTGTATGGCGCTAAGCGTCGAAACTTTAATACTTTTGATCCAAAAGTTCGCTAAAAACGCCTAAGACAACTTTTTTAAACGATTTTTTGAAAATAAAATATTGTGGAAGTTTGAACCCCCGATTATACAAATTATGTAGAACGATTTCTTTGAACTCAAAACTGTTGGATATAACTTTTCTGATTATGCTTTTTGTATAATGAGAAAGCGTATAGTTTTTGAAAAATTTGTAAAATTGAGCTGTAGGAAAAGCAAAAAATGACTTATCAACGGCTTCATGCTTTTAAGTTGAAAAGCTTTCAAAAAAATCGCTCAAAACAGCAAAAACTTTATTTTATGGCAAAAAGACATCGAAAAAGTATCGATATTGAGAATAAACACACGTATTGCATTTAATGCGAAAGAGTTAATTCAAAATGAAAATTTATTTTGACGTTTATTCTTCCTACTCTTCCTGGTGAAATTTCTAAGATATGGCAATATTTATCGAATGAAAATTCTATTTTTATTCTTGTTCTCATTTCTATCAAGCGAAACATGCGGAATTGTGATATGTCATTTCTAACTTTCAAAAGGCGATGTTCCTTATTTTGAATATGAACAGCTGGTTATGGTCCATGAATTTTTTTGAATGTCTCGACTAGTTTTATGTTCACGATGTCATAAAGTGTTCAATAGATAATAAAATTTCTTCAGCATTTAAAGAGTTCATTGTCTAGTAGTTCGGTTATTTTTTAATGTTCTATTCGTTATGGTTCCTGGACTAACTAAAATGATTTATGAGATGCAGTTGATGATCTCTTAACGATTCTGTTTAAAATCGTTCCGAAATTTAAAATGAGCACTCCACTTTATAAACTGACGTCTGGATCTTCTGGAATCGTATAATGAGCGATGACCTATTTACATCAGGTTTAAACAAGAATTTTCTGTGAACGGGCAATAACTTTACGTGCTCAAGGCTCATTTTTCATAATTGTAATTTTAACCTAGTGTATTTTATGAGGCCTCGTGCATGGATCACAGTTTTTGAAGCGGTGTAAATCGATTACAAAAGCGGTTTGAATTTTAGCACTTATCACGATTCTGTGCATAGATGTTGATGGGCACGAAGTTTTGTTACATAAAATTGTTTTACAGTAGCATAGGGTGCCTAAAAACCATTTTTGTAGTCATTTTCTTTGATCGGTGAAAATTAATTTTTATGCACAAGATTTCATGAAATAGACTATAGGTCCGTTCAGATGTAGACGAATATTTAAGGTTTCTGTAGTGATTATTTGACGACGACATGCTTTAGAAAAGCATGAAATCCAGAAGAAATTTCAAAAATTACCTACTGTCTTCTAATTGTCAAAGGCGTACGGTAATTTTGAAAAATCACATGTCCATTGATGTATAGTCTTCATAATGCGCTTCATACATGGGCACAGGGTCATTTCAGGGTCAACTAGCTTAATTTTGGCGGCTGAGCAACCCTGCAGCGAGAATCGGTCCGACCCCGCAAGAGTTTGGAAAATTTCCTTGAGGAAATGAGGCAAATGGAAGGCCGAAAATGGATGGAAAGCGAAAATTTTATTCAAAAGTGCTTGAAATTGACTGAAAACTGAAATGAAGTAGTTTTAACGCTTTTTCAACATTTATACCAGTTTTTAGGGTCATTTTGGCCCAAAAAAAGCTCAAGTTTTCACCCCTTCCACAGATCGACCATGCTCTGCATCTATGGTCATGATCACACCTGGATGTGGGGAGTTTGGGGTATGCACCCCCTCCTCGAGAAACCAAAATACCCCCCCTAGAAATCAAAATAATCCCCCCAGAAATCAAAATACCCCCCCAGAATTCAATTTTTAAAAATTTTTTTCGTTTTTTCGCAATTTTTTGTTGCCCATGGATAGTGCTCGATAAGAAACGTCGAAAAATGGTTTGTTTTTTGCCATACCACCACTTTTAAAGCCATTTTTTGACCTTTGAAAAATCTTGCACCCCCAGAATTTGCTTGCTGCCCACGTATGGTCATGAGCTGGGGCGTAACCAGGATTTTATTTCGAAGGCCTGAAATTTTTGAAGTCCTATATCTCGAGAACCGTTAGGAGATTCGCGAAAATAATGGCATTTTTGAGCGTTTCGCGACGAGATCTATGCCATGGTTGAGAAAAAAATTAAAAAAAATAAGAAATTTTCTTGCTCGATTTCAAAGTTGGATATCAAAAATCTATCTTTTTAGCTATTTGTACGACTAATTTCTCAATATCAACTTAAATCTTGACTCCAAAACATTTCCGAAATACTTGTCTTTGCATTTAATTTTGCGGTTTTGCAAAGAAAACTAATGAAGAAAATAAGAAATCGGTGCGAAGCGCCTAAAAATTTTGACATATCCGCTATTTTTAAGTCAAATCTGGGCTTCTAAGGTAAGAAATAAGATGGAAGATAATAAATCCAGCGCGAAGCGGCTGGAAAATTTCGAGAATTTCGAGAATTTCTAATTTTTTACTTAGGGGACGCTTGTGAAAAATAAAACTATTTTTTCATTGGGGGGCGCCCCCCTGCCTCCCGGCTGGTTACGTCCCTGGCCATGACCGACCCCGCAGCTTCCAGGGAAGTCATTTGACCCTTAAAAAACCTGAGCTTGCCCACTCACGTATGATGCATTTTATAAAAATGTTTGATTATCGCTACGTTTTTAGGTTTATGTGCTAAAAAGGCCGTTTGTTGACGAATTTTTGCAGCGAATAGGAGGCTTATTCGAATGCATTCTGTTTACGGCCAGTTTAGGCAAAGTATAAAAATAATTTTTAAGTTTAACTATTTTCTGCTAATCATTATCATTTTCCCCGTCAGTATGCTGAACCTGTGGCCGACCTTCTTGATCAGAAGGGCATTTTCAAGGCAAGGTTGCTGAGGGAAGCCTGCGTGTTCCACAAAGGCAATTATGTAAAAGTAAGACTTTTAGTTCAAGCATTAACTTTTTGATGATATACTGCCTCGAAGTTTTACAAATTTTTACTTATATTTTTTAATTAAGCTTTTTCATTCTTATTAGAAAAAAACCCGCTAAAGCATGAGCATTAGTTTCATTTATATATAATGTTTTTTATTTTGAAAAACTCGTAGGATGGCTTTTCAGAGTAATCTTCGTTCTAATTAATGTGATGGGTTGAAAATAGTGCATAGTTTTACGATTTCAAGTCAAGGGCATCCTATAAATCTAGCAAAAATTTTGTGAATCCGCTGAAAAAATTACCTTTTGAAAGAGAAGTTACTGAAAATCTCGGATTCTATTTCGTAAACCGTTCGTAACTCGTAAAGTAAATGTTTTTATACTATTACTTTGTCCAACACTTGGTCGCTTTTTGGCGAAGTGCCAAGATTTATTTTAATCCTTAATAAAATATAACGATATATTCAAACTTTTTTATTTGGGCTAGGATTTAACTCGACTTGGTCGCGATTTGCATCGGGTTATTATTCTGGACAATTCACCTGCATCATACGCCTTCCATCCCGAAAATGCTGTAAGCTATAAAACTGTGGATCTATAATTTTATCGTTTTTAAAACAATTTTATTTTTTATTTTTTCAAATTTTTTAGTCATTTATTTTTTAAATTTTTAGTTGGTTCATGCTTTCCATTCTTTACTGTATAGTATAAGTCATTTTTAGAGTTCTTACTTTTAGTACCTACTGCAAATAAGTTGTCATAATTTTTGTGTTATGGTTGCTTTAGTCGTATATTAATTGTGTTCCGACGGAATCTAAAATCGTGTTTTATCGTCTTTTTTCCTTATTATATTTCATAAATTTGATTTTTCGACGAATTCGACACTATTTTGAATGCTTTCAAGGTAAACAAGACCAACAATACTGCCGTTGTCCTCGAATATGATGCATAAAATGCTTCGTCAGCTTAAAATCACCTGACAGTAACAGTCTGTCTGACTCTTTAGGCGGTAATAAACACCTCGTGCTGACCCCTGCATGTATGTAAATGAGTACTTAATTTTGTTATTTAACGTCAAGCTTTGATATATATACTTGATTTGTTGTAAGCGTTTTTAGCCATCTATTTGCTGGTCAAATTTTTAGCGACATTTTTTCAAACTATTTTTTATCAATTTGCTCGATTTTCTGATTTTTTGCGGAATTTCTTTGTTTTCGTGCTCTAGAAAGATATCGTCAGAAACGCCGAAAAGTCTATTTTTGACGCATATCCACCATTTCGAACCGAAAAAAGGCACTTTAAAATTTCACTGCCACTCCAGAATTTTCTTGCACGCTATGCATGTCCGCTGAGGGGTATGCTTTTCGTAAGTTCTAGTAGGAGATAACCCATCCCCTCCCCAGCGTGCATATGTGGCACTTACGTTGTTTTGCTTTTACCAAAGCTGCCCGTTCAATCGTGGTACGACGATTTAAATGATACCGAATTATTAGACATTGTTCCGTTATTGGAAAAGTTGGCCCAGGCGGATGACATTTATCCAATTCTACAGGCAAGTCTAAGCGAACGCTCGCTGCTCAGGTCTCTTACTGTAGTTTGCGGCAATGAAGCGGCCGAATATGACAAGGAGTGTTCTGAATACGAAAATGACAACGACGAGCCTTTGTCGCTGGCCATTGAAAATTTAAAAATGGATCACTTGAAGGTCGACAAATTGTTGAGCATAGTGAAATGATTTAAACCTAAATCGGTTCGCCGCGCTTTGTAAATTGATCAAGTTATTCGTCGATTTGTTTTTGTACAACAAATGACTAATTTTTCGTCGTTTTTGCGTACGTCTTTTTATTTTCTACGTCACACATATTGAGCGCACTCTGTGGAATGGTTTGGAAATTGTGTAAAAGAAATGGTTCACATAGCCGTTTTCGGCCAAATAATGATTATAAAGTATACCTATGTGCTTCCTTATTTCTAGTCTCCTATTTAAATTTAATTAACCATCTCTCAGTGAAATTTACTGAATTGCCAGTTTTTCTCTGAGAACAGAGGGTAAGTTCGTCTTTTTTGGATGAGAAACGTAAACTGGGTACCCGGAAGATTTACAAAGCAAATTTGAGTCGAGAATTTAGACAAATTGGAGTTTTTTAATCAGGAAAAGCCGACTTTGGTTTAAATAATCGGTTTTCTGCTTGATGGGCGCTTTGCATCTATCGCTGTAGACTTTTAGTGCTTCATATCTCAATCTATAAGTGTATGCGTCCCCATACTTTGACCTCTCGTCATTTCCTACATACTCAAAATCCCAAATTTTCTCTTGAAAATTTGTTTTTCTTGGCATTTCTGGGGAACGAGATTTTTTAAAATTCCGATTAGTGCGGTTTTAAATCGAAATTAGTGTACGTACTTTTCCATTTTAAGTCTCAAACTACAACGTCGACTATTAATCTGTTTCTTATCTCACAAATTTTGTGAGCTATTATACATAAGATCTTATTTTTGATTAAGTTATGCACGCTGTCTATACAAGATCTTGAAGGAGCGGTTTGGGCGGGGGTAATTCCCCCTCAGAAGGCCCCAGAAATTTTCTCGCCATCCTAGCATTCGCGATTTTTTAAAAGTTCACAAAACTATCCAAAAAATTCGTAGAAACGGTGTTGTTTTAAGCATTTTTAGCTATCTTTTGCTCAAAAGTGTTAAATTTTCGACGCTTCGCGCCACATACTCATTCTTTGACTACATTTTATTTAATTTGTTCAATTTTTTGTTGATTTCTTCATAATTTTTTAATGTTTATTTGCTCCATAAAGATTGAGCATCGTCAGAAAAGTCTGAAAACGATCTTTTTGACGCTAATCCACCATTTTTGAGCCCAAAAAGAGATACTTTAAAGTTTCACTCCTTCCCTCCCCAGGATTCCCATGCTGTCCATATCTGATGCTGTCTAGAGTTATTTACTGCTTAGTGAAATTTATTCATCCTCACTTTTTACACAATCGTGGTCCGGCTTCGATACAAATTATTTTCGGCTTTATTTTGGTAAATGTACGAGTGCAATCATGTTATGTTAGCATGTTCGTCATTGTTCCTTTCTCGTCCTATTTCAAACGTGCCTTTTATGTTTCGTGTTTTGTTTACACCATCGTCATTTCACGTTTCAACGCTTCTTTTTTACTATCAGGTATCAAATACACTTGTGTCGCGTTGTTCGAATATTTCATCTCTTCACGCACTCTTTCGTGTAGTCTCGTCTTTTTTTCTTGCGGCTAATTGTCGAACGAATCCGCTTCATATCAAATTTTTGTCGAAAATGCGCGTAGTACACCGCGTTGATGCCATGATTTTTTCACGGTATTAGTGGAATCTAATGCTTTTTTGTTGCCGGAATCTTACTCGTTAAATTTGCGTAGAAAATAAAGTATTCATCTTTTCGAATGTGTGTAAACTGCATTTTGAGGAACCTGGATAGCATAACCTAATGACAAAACTGTCTTAATTATTCAACTCTGAGTTCCTTTGGCCTAGTTCTATTTTTTAAATATAGATTCTTATCTTTCAGATCAATTATTGTCGTTATTACTATTAGGTATTTATTTCTATCTCTTTTAATATAATTAGTAGTATTATTGCTATCATTTTCACTGGAGATTCCCCTGCTTCTCTCTGCTAAAGCACGTTCGCAATCTTCGGATTATTATTATCCTTATTATAATTAATCATTATTATCGTTTTTAGAAATTACTACTACTAATTACGATTGTTGTAGGTACTAATTGGTGCTGTATTACTTTTTCATTATTATTACTATTATTCGAATTACATTTTATTACTGCAGTATTTTTTTGCTATGATTTTTATTTTTCTGTATAGTATTACAATTTATTCCATTAGAATAACTTTTATCATATAATGGCTTATTTACTTACTGTCAGCAACTAACGTAATTCTCGTAATTCAGTTGTCGAGCGGTTCTATATGTAATGCAACTTGCATTGTGTGCGATTGCATACTACCCCTTTGGGAGTTTTCGACCCTTTGCAGTAGCTAGCGTATAACATACGCCTCTGGTGTACAGGCAGTAGTGGATCTAGAATTTTCGTAAGCGGGGCCACCCAATTCTTCCGTAGAAAAAGTCGAAAAATTTGCGCTTCAAGTGCTAAATAACGCGTTTTCGCTGTTTTACTTTGTCTATTATTTTATTTAGAATCGCTTTTGCGCGAAATTTGTCAAAAAAAATTTCGACAATTTTGTACGAAAATATTAATAAATTTTTTGACTTTAGCCAAAAATTTTTTGTGAAATTTAGGCGGAAGGACGATCAGAGCCTTGAATTCCTGTCTGATTTCGTGAATTTGTGCACTTGTTGCAACAAAGAGGTCCGTTGAAGCATTTGACGCAAAGCGACGAAATTTTTCTTTAAATTTATAAATAAAAATGCGATAGAGTTGCTGAAATTCCTGTTTTAATGCTCTAGAAATCGTTTAAGGAGTCTATTCTGGCGCAAAATTTTGACTTCCAGACTGGCAAGCAACTTATAAATGTCATGCGCCTGAAACTTAAAAAAATAAGATTAACGATGGTCAAAAATCATTGCAAACTACGTATCCATTCTTTATATCGCCAACTACGATGGACCAATGGGGGCCGCCCCTCGAATACGTCCTTTATGTTGGGCAATACGTGAATTTGCGTAAAAAGCCTATCTTTAGACCTTCTAGACTCGTAGTAACATTGAATGCAAATGTGAGATCTGCAGTTCTCCTAAGGTCAAAAAGTTAATTGACATTTCGGCGAGCGTACCCGTTTGCATTGATATCTTCTGCCCTTTGGCAAGGAAATCGCCCGGAAATAGGCGTAGCAGTCTTAATGAGCTCAGTCCATTCTGCAAATTCCATCAATGTACAGTGGCGGATCCAGGTTTTTCTGACGGGGCGGAACCCAAAATTTTCCTAAAAGTTTTAAACATTCTAAAAATCGTATATTATGCTCAAAGTACTGGTTTTTTTGCTGTCTTTTAATAGCCAGAATTATTTCCAATGCAAAAAGAAGGAATTTTTTAAAGTTTTCTTATGGAAACTCGTAAAACTTATGCAGAAATCGACACAAATCGCTGAAAAAAAAACACTCGTGAAATCATTGTCGGAGCTATAAAATCTTTATTCTTTACAAAACTACTCTTCTGACGTACAATTTTGTTTTTTCGATGAGTCAGGAGAGTCAGTGAATGTCATTAATGAGTACTACCCCTGCGCGAAGCGCTGGAAAAATTTGAAAAATCATGATAAAAATGCGTAAGATCATCAAAAAATACACATCTATTCATCGCGCCCAAATATTTTCTTTAAGACGGGAGGGTGCTGCCCCCTCTCTAAATCTGTCAGTGTGGTGTGGTGTTCTTATCTATGTGACTCATATTTTGATCATATATTTTCCTCTATCAAATTGATACCTATACTATGCGTCTCTGAATCTGTTCTTAGCTCAGATTTCATCGGTTGTGAAATGAAGAGAGCGATGCTTCTCTGTGTTACCACTTCTAACGTTGCAAAGAGACATTTGTCTTTCACACGAACTTCACGCAGTGCCGAAAAATTTAAAAATATCTTAATTGACGAACGAGATAAAGTTTATAAAATTACGTTTAATAGGCCAGCGAAGAAAAACGCCTTGACACCTGAAGTAAGAATAGGATCAGTAAGTGTGTAGGATGCTTATTCGCATGCATTTTATCTTGCTTCATTTTAGATGTATAGTGAGATAATAGATGCGATGAACTTATCGTCACGCAGCAATTCCTTGTTGACCGTTTTTACTGGTAAGAATGCTTTCGTGGTGAATTCATTCCTTTGATTGCTGCTTCTGCGCTAGGTTATCTCTCAAATTCAGTTGTCTCGATTGTTTTCGTTTCCCTCACCTTCTTAGTCCAAATTTAAGATTCATTATTCTTCACCTATACAAATATCCAAATTTATGTATTTCAGTCTCATTTTAAATTTGATAGGTAATAGAAGGTAAGTTTTTCAGTATCTATAGAGGTGCCTCATTGGCTCCGATTTTGAATATTACATTGCGTCATTTTATACATACACATAAGGAGGGTGAGATGGGTATTACCCCCTCTGAATGGTCTAAAAGTTAGGTACTGTCAAGGAATTTGAGCCATAAATAATGTATTTTTAAGCAATTTCGACGTAGAAATAGCACAAAACTTAATTTACTTCGGTAAAAACCTAGGTTTTACCCCTCCTTGACTCCGAAATCTTGATTTTACCCATCCCTGGCCAAGCGGACCTTGTGCATTTATGGTCGTTTCTGAGCTTCTATTGAAGAGAAAATTAAATCTTGAACAAATTTGAAGATATTACTAAGGGAATGAAAAACATTTCGACAAACAATTTGGGTACTCCATAGTGAATGCATATTTTTCTAGTCAGTCATTATTATCTCGTTTTCAAAAGACTTTCCCATCTGCGGAGATTATCTGTGACCACGGACTGAACTTCTGTTAATTTGTATGCTATGTGAAATACGTCCCATTCCGTTACGCAGGCAATGGAGACTTTTACTGTAGTGGCAACGATTTGAGCAATTTTAAAGTTGATCCAAAAGAACTGAAACAACTAGCTGCTGATTCTCGAAAGCTGCTACAGTAAGAAGCTTTGCATTACATCTATTGCTTATTATTTTAACAAAAATCTTTAGCCTCATAGGAATTACGTCGCAGCTTTCATTGATCATCCTAAGCCCCTTGTTGCACTGGTGAATGGTCCTGCTATAGGCCTCTCGGTGACGGTCCTTGGCTTGTTTGACCTAGTTATCGCATCGGACAATGTAAATTTTAATTTAGAATATTTAAATTGCATAAATGTTCGTTTCGGTTACCTACGTTTATTTTATCAAATGTTTGATAATATGTGCTTAAAATATTTATGGCTTGAAAAAAGTCGTCTGCTGAACGCAAAATGGCGAAAAGTAATTTTAATTTATTATTTATAAATGATCATGGGATTTTCATGACGAATTTTTTGTTATTACCACCGATTTCGTTATCTTCGTTAAGTTATTTGATCCTTTTTTTACTTTCTCATCATTTTTATTTCTGTTGTTCAGCTGTACACAAAATAGCGAAAGTGTCACTTAAATTTATTATTTTTGAATGATCCTATTATTCATGACGATTTTTTTGGTCATTAACGATAATGTTGTTTCTTATCGTTTTTTCCGTATAATTTTCATTTCAATTGTTATTTGTATCCAATTTCTTTCATTTCGCCATGAAATCGTACTCTGTGTCCATTTTAAGCCTTAAAGCTCATAATGCAATTCATGCATGGGGCCTTCTATAGTGAAAACTTCGTTTTCGATAAAACGGTGCCTAAAAAGCCGATTGAAAATGTAAAATTTTCTTCCAGTGCATTTTTAAATGATTATTTCCAGCATTTTATGTGAATGTTTATTTCTTTCAGGCTCTTTTTATTTTTAATTTTTTGTATCGCTCCCTGCTCAATTCTGTTCAACTACAAACATATTTAGTCATTGTTCAACTGAGCTGATCCAACTGTTCAGCATATTTGTCCGTCGTTTAGTACGTTTTAAAATTTATTCAAGCTTATATCAGGAATGAATAATTAAATTTGATTCATGTAATAATCTGATAATTTAGTTCATGTTGCTGCTATTAATTATACTGGACTTATTATTCGCTTTATTTTAGGCTTGGTTCCATACGCCCTTCGGTTCTTTAGGTCAGTCACCAGAAGGTGTATCCACATCTACATTTCCAAGTATTATGGGCCTGAGCAAGGTATACATTTAAGGTGCACAAAAATAGAATTCATGGATGAAAAAATTGAAAAATAAATTTGCATGCATAACTGTGTATGTATTCTATATTTCTGAAATATATGTGTTAAAATGTTTGATGATATCGATATATAAAAAGTTAGCCGAGAATATATGTTTCCTTCTGAAAAAGAAAATTGCGTTTTGAATGAATAGGTTAAATCTATAGTTTTGGTAATGATTAGAGTTTATCGCTTGTGGGCTGTAAAAGTCTTCCTTGTCACATTGTAAGCTTGGCGAGGGAGTCTTTGACAGACAGCATGAGAATTCTGGATAGGTGAAACTGAATAATATTTCTAAAATGCCTTTTTTGGCTTAAAAACGGTGGATACGCGTTAAAAACATCATTGTTTGACGGTTCTTACGATGCTCTATTTTTACGGAACACACAAATATAAAAAGTTTCGAAAAAAATATCGAGAAAAATCGATTAATTGAAGAAAATGTAGTCAAAAACCTAAAATTTGACATTTTTGTGCGGGCAGATAGCTAAAAACTCTTAAAACATCACTTTTTCTACGAATTTTTTGAATATCGCGAATTCTGGGCGTTGAAACTCCCCATTATCATGCAAGCGTTTTATCATTGACGACTTTTCATTTCAGTCCGCTTCATACATGCACCTGGGGGATTTACGCGTCAAAAACATCGTTTTTCAGCGTTTCTGACGATGCTATATCTTTCTAGAGCATAAAAACATAAAAAATTTCGAAAAAAATCAAAAAAGTAGGAATAAATTGAACAAAATATAGTCAAAATATGAGTAGAATGGCGCGAAGCGCCGAAAATTTAGCACTTTTGAGCATATAGATAGCTAAAAACGCTTAAAAAGCATCTTTTTTACGAATTTTTCAGAAAATTTTTTAAAACTTTAAAAAAATCGCTTATTCTGGGGGTGAAAAAATGTTTGCGGGGGAGATATAAATTTTTCCGAGAGGGGATGAACCCTCTCCGCAAGATCATGCATGGTTCGCTTCATTTTAAAACTTGTGTTATGTGCATATCTGCAAATTTAAGGCCACGGAATTTCTGCTCTTTAACAAAAAATTAAGCGCGAAGGAAGCCCATAGCGTTGGATTAGTAAACGAAGTTTTCCCTCATTCGACATTTCAAACTGATGCGAATGGAAAGATCGATGAAATTTCCAAGTTGCTTCCAGAAGTAAGCTGTTCAATCAATCGATATCGTGTGCAAATTGCATTTTAAACATTTTTGTAGTCAAAGTCCCTTTAAAAGTTAAAAAACGGTGAAATGAGAAAGCTCTCAAAGAAACTATAGTCTTTTCGTTTACTATAGTCTGTTTCATTTATGTAGCTTTGCGATTTTTCCTTGAATTTAATCCGCTTTAATCGCGCTACAAAAGTGCTTTTAAAAGTTATTACAGTAATGCACAGTAATGCGGCTTTACGATTGCCATTGTCTCTCCATAACTCGATATACTGCAGAATATCGCAACCATGGTGTAGTTTAAAGCACTTTTGTAGGCACTTTAAATTTTTTCAAAAACCCCAAAGCTTAATGAAACGGACTATAGCTGTGCATGAAAATCAATTGTCAGCGCTCACGAAAGTAGCTACAAAGGTGGTTTTTAGCAGACATGCACATCTTGGGAATTGTGGGGTATGAAATTTTGATGGGCGTTTCTTCGCTTAAAAATTGTGCACACGCGTCAAACATAAACACAAGAAATTTTGGAAAAAGAATGAAAAAAATTTGAATAATTTGAACAAAATATAGTCAAAATTTGACACTTTTGGGCAAATGAATAGCTGAGGACGCGTAAAACAACACATTTTTACGATTTTTTTCGGAAACTTTCAAAAAAATCGCGAATTCTGAGGCGGTGAAAAATGTTCTGAGGGTGGAAGTTTCTCTTTGATGAAAACCTCTTTCAACCCTCCCCCAGAAAATGTATGGTTTTTGGGCAGCCTACATTAATAGAGTTTTGCACTGTAGAACTTCACGTGCCAATTAATTGTTAAGCACAGTTTCATGATTTTCGCTTCAGTTTAAAAGCTTTTGTAATCGATGTACACTGATTTAAGGATTGCCATTCATGCATAAGGTTTCGTTAGATAGACTATAGCAACTGTCCATTAAACGTATGTACGTATACAATCGAACCGGCGACTGTATTGTACGATTTCAAAAGTTGAAAATGAATTTTATCAGTTTATATGTTGAGTTTAGCATTTACCTCAAGAATCATTTTGGTAGCTAGCTAAGCTAATACGTAATATGGGCTCTTAGCAGCCTAATCAGATTCGCTTCTCAATTCGTCTTTTAGAAAGAATTAGAACCTGATTTTTTGGAAAATCTTTACAGCTTAACCTTTTTATATCTTTGTCTGGAATATACTCATTTTAAAGCATTAATCTAAAGGTTTAAAAGCGCCCAAAGACCTTAGTCTTTCTCCTTACGTCGTTGTAGAATATATTGCAATCGCGGAAATTAATGCGGCAACCGTATATTGAGCATTGGCACAGAGTGAACGATACCGAATGCACATTACTCGAATCGCGTTGGCAATCAAAGGAATGCTTAGGGGCCTTGGCTGAGTTTTTCAGCCGCCAAAAGCAGTCGGCTGCTCGATAATTGTAGCAATTTTGCGCTCGCTTTTGTTTACACTACGGGATAAATAAATACATAAATTGTTAGACTTTCCGCATATTTATACTCGCTTTTTCCTGCTTATGTATTCAATACAGGCCAGCTATGAGGGAGAGTAATTAATCAAATTAGTAATTTATTATTTAATGAGTAATAATAAGTGGAGGTAACCATAGGTGGGAAGCACCAAAATTCTGCGGGTGCAAGATTTTTCAAAGGTCAAAAAAATGGTTTCAAAAATGGTGGTTTGGCGGAAAAACACCATTTTTCAACGTTTCTCCTCGAGTATTATCCATTGGCATTAAAACATTGCGAGAAAAAACGAAAAATTTCGAAAATTGAATTTGGGGGTATTGCCTTCTGAAGGGTGCATACCCCCAACCTCCCCTCCTACCCCACGTGTGGAGGTAACTAACTCAACGATTTTGCGTGTTATTGCTCTTTTTAGGCGTTGTTCGTTTATATTAATTTTAAACGAGTATTCGAATCGTATAGGGCATCTTCAATGATAGAATTCTTGCATCCACCAAGTCGTGAAAATAATGAGAAGAACTTTAAAATGTTTTGTCGACAAAAACTTCCGGCGATAATGATACTATGTAGTTTTTTTGACAATGACTATCTTTTTGAAAATGACTTTTTACTTTTTGTTGGCTTAGTCGCGTCTGTGGTGATTTGATTAGCAATATTCTCATTTTTTTATTCACTTAATTCTTGAGACAAAAGTGGAGTTGCCGTCTATTTTCTGTTTAGTCACGTCAAACCTTGCACGTTATCTTTAGATAATTTTGAAAAATAAATTTCTTTACGATATTCTGAACTGAAACAACTTTTGTGTTTGTTAATAGTCATTTATCTTGCCCACGTATGTTGTTCGGTGTTTACTTGTATGCTAATCGTCGAAAATTTAATATGCACTGGGTGACGGTGGAACCCTTGAAAAGTCCGAAGAGGAAATTCATTTGTCTTAAAAGTGACGTTGTGAAATTTCATCTCGTGCTAAATAAATTTAATTGTACATATGAATCTTTTACTTAAAGTCGTGCATGTAAACGGCTCAAAATTTTAGGAGGGGAGTCCCGGCCTTTTTTTAAGGGGTATATAAATGACCTCCAATCATACATGCACATATGGGAGGGTGAGGGAGTAAAACCTTCCTGAAGGGTCAGTCGAACGGTACTGTCCGGCGACTTTGAGCTGATAGAACGTCTTTTGCATCATTTTTGGGGTCAAAAGCGGTAAAAACATGGAAATTTTTCCGGCGTTTTGCGCCAGATTAGTACTTTTAAGTACTTTTTTACTCAAAAAGCGCCCAAAATTGAAAAATGTTTGCATATTTTAGTGTTAAAAGTGATATAATGCAGTCTAAATGGACTAAAAATGCTTTTAAAATGCGACATTACCGCAAAAAACGTTTTATAGGCTATTTTTACCATTTTGATCGTTAAAACAGCAAAAAAATCGTGATCATTAAATCTACTGTCTTAGATTTTTAGGATTTCACATCCCCCGCCGATCCTGGCCTTGTGCACCTCTAACGCCTCCAATTTGTGGCCAAAACGGCCAAAAAATATAAGATTTTTTTCCAAAAATCGGGTTGGGGGGTCAAAAATTTTCTCACTTTGTTTGGGGATCTCCCATCCCCCTGCTACATGTCTGCTTAAAGTAGTGAATAGTGAATCCCTTCGGTTGAACTATGAATAATTTGATGATCAAAAAGCAACAAGCGTATGAAGTTTTACTATGCTAAATTTTATTGCTCTTCATACGTTAAGAATCATTTTTGTAGCTTCTTTCTTAAACCTTAAAAATTGATTTCTATGCACTTGGCTTCGTAAAATGAAATTTTTGCAGAAAAAGAAATCTAAGGTTAACGCTCTTCATCGATGTGCCTGTTTGAAGCATCGTCCGATCTAATTTGCTGTATGTAGGTTTTGCCGCGCCTTTGTATGCATAAATTTATTCTCTGTAACGGCTTTGATTATGTACACGTACATATATCGTGAGTTAATGGTTTAGGAATATTTTATTTTGAGACATGTTCGCTATATAATGGCAAATGTTTCTAAAACAGTGTCGTTCTAATAAAACTGTTCAACTTTCGCGTGTCATTTCAATTGCTTAGTCCTTTTAGATTCTCCTTCGAAGATTCAGTTTATCTTCATTTAACGCGTTAATGGCATTAGTTAGCAATGCTGCTTTATCTTAAACAAGAAAGTGAATTTCGGAATCAAACGGAAAGATTATACTTGTTGAGCTATAAAACATTCATTGAATATTTCAATCTAAGTTTATATATTTAGAATACTGTTTATTTAAGACTATGGCCCACCAGCCTACTTTTGAAATATTTGGATTCGCTTTCCTTAAAAGCTACAAGCACTGAGGGAATTTAGTTTATCGCTTGCCTTATTTTTGATTCAGTATTTTCTGTTTTAGGAGTTTATCAGTTGTGTGAATTTATGAGAAACATCTTAAATATTGAGCGATTTAGGCGAAATCAAACTGGAAAATTTATGCCAGCTCTCATAGCGCGATTTATCTAAATTTTTGCGCTTTGTAAGTGTTGGCCAATTATGACGACGATCCATAGTTACTATTAGTCAAATGCTCGAAATTCAATGTGATTCTCATATCACTTTTATAGTTCAAAATAGCACATATGAATGTAGGTATTGTGGATTGTGAATGATGAATGGCGAAAATGATCTATGAAAAGCGCCAATCTTGACATTCAGGAAATGAATGTTGCTTTCCCTGATGCTGACAAGAATGTTTCTCAACCTGCAAAATTTTTAAGTCCGGTTTATACACTGACTGAACAAGAGAAGCTCACGGTCTACGATCCATCAGAAGACACGTTCTTGCTATTGGATGCCTTGGAAAAAGAATATGAGCATTTGAAGGTTCGCTATGTAATTTATTCTGATTCTGCTTATCGAGATAGGATTCTTACTTTAATAATTCAAGATAAATTGAGTACAATAAATAATTTTTTTATAAGTGCTGCATGTTAATAACTGATTCAAATGTTTGCTGTAATAGTTGAAATATCGTTCATAAGTGTGACACTTGTATTAATAAAAGTTGTACATGATCTAATATAAATGTTGTTATAAGTGTACGTCGTTTGAATTCTGAACGATTGCCCTTGACAATCTTTGTTGAAGCGAGTTTTGTTGGGTGTAACGATGCTATTTGCACGATAAAGTAGCATCTTTTACTCATTTACGGTTTTCTTTTTTAGGATGGAAAATATTGAATTCATGATACGCCGTAGTGAAATGAATTTTTGTCGCAAAGCGTCGAAGGTTGATATCTTTAAACCAATAAAACGTTAAAAACGCGTAAATAGCGTTCTCTCATTTTCTTTTGATATGTAAATATTGATGCGGCGGGGGTCAATCATATTGCCCGGGTTTAATCATTGGGGCGTCATATTTATGCAATGGTTTGGCCCATTTGTCGTCGATTCTCATAAAGCTTTGTCCGTTGACATAAATAAATCGCGAAGAAAGATAAAAGTTTCAATTTAAAATTATGGTCCTGCGGAGATTCACTCAAAACCTTAACTACCATGTGCATGGTCGGTCTGAGGGGTTAGCTATTAGCTAGAGAGCTTTTTGAAGCCAAAATGACTTCAAAAAATTTATATAGATGTAAATGCTAAAATAGCTTAAAACTGTTTATCCACAGTTCCGGATGACTTTAGAGCACTTTTGCAGAAATTTTGTTATTTTACTTTATTTCTGGTCTTCGTTTTGCCTCATTCTTCAGAAAATTTCCGATTTTTCCGTTTTGGGTAGTCTTTAGACCACAAACAAGCATGAAGAAGCTAGGGGTCTGGTCTCCCCAATTGCATTTTTGGTACTCTTTTTGACGGTTTTGCTCCATCGGACCCTCCTCCCATAGAATTTGGTTGTTGACCAAGTATGGTATAGATTATACATGGACACGGTCACAGCCTTCAGGGTATCCGAAAATTTCAAAATCAGCATACAGTAATTTTCACACATAAAGGCGTTGTTTTGTTATATGAGATTTTTCTTGCAAAGCGGACACACACTTCTGGCGGTTAAGGGTTTTGAGGTTTTCTGAGTTCCTACGCTATTTTGGCAGTTCTATTTCTGACGAGACAAGATAAGAAATATGAATATAATTCTAATTAATAATCAATGAAATATAAGAAAATGTAATTAATTAAAAGAATTGAAATGTAATTTATTATAATTAGCCACAAAAAAGCTTTCTGACATCTAGCTGTGCTATTTAAGAAGTGATCACAATTTTGCCTTGTAGTAGCCGTTAGGAAAAATCGGCTGACAGTGATTTTTTATTCCTAATGTCAGGGTATAGTAATCGGATACCCTGAGAATAACTGTCCATGTTTAGTTTAGACCTCCCAAACTCTCCCCCGCCCCCACATGCATGTCTGGTCATACTCATAATTGCATCGAATCGACCGCCCCAAATGTTGTTGCGCCGGAACGACCACATCGTATAATTTGTCGACCAGAATGTGTATTTAATACCCAATTTTAGCGATTCTTTCTTTTGGTGGTGTGATGACTATTTTTAAAAAATTGGTCTTACCGCGAGATTTTTCTTTACGTAATTTTTGAATAAAAGCATTCCTGCCCGCGGTTTTATCCTAGCATGTCTCCACCTTCGGAAAAACGTATGTCCTAAAAATGTCTTTTCGCAAAATTAATCGATTATAGTCATATTTGATACGCTGATGACGAATATGGTAGTTATTTTCAACAAAAACATGCAAATTTATGCAAATTTGAAATTGTGCATGATCGTACGAATATTATGAACAACTGAGAATTTTTGTTACCATCTGCTTTGTCTTAGGCTTAGTTATGTGCCTTCACATTGGTGCCAGTGCATGGGCTAAGCCTGAGATAAGTGAGGTTAAAATTGCGGAGCGACCGAAGCTAGCGGAGCAATTTTTTCCTATTTATGACTTAGGCCAAATGCCACAGATATACTAGTGCGACACAAAGTGACATACGTTTAACAAATAAAATGATTAATTCGCCACTCGCTAACTTTTGTAATTATCGGGTCGTTGGCCAAATGGATAGCTTATCTATCTAAGAGCAAGAGGTCTAAGGCTCGATCCCTGTGAGAGCTAGTTTGTTTCTTTTAACCGTCACATTGTGGGGGCAAAGAAAAAGTATATCCTATGTCAACAACTTAGAAAAATTTAATTGGGGTGTAAATGTGCAAGACCGTTGACCGCAAGGTGGAGACATGCTAGGATAATACCCCTGCCCGCTTTATCCGCTGTTCTTTGAAGGTCCCGTCACATCCAGTGTGCGTAGAAGTTGGATGTGGCAGTGGTGTTGTATCGATTTTTTTGGCGAAAATTCTGAAAAGTCGTATGTCTTTGCCCTTTGTTATTTGTACCGATCTAAATCGAGATGCCTTGAGCGCTTGTCGTCGAAATGCGTCGAAAAACGGTGTTTGTGTCCATACGGTTCGAACTAACCTCTTGGATTCAATCAAAGACCGATTAAAAGGTTACTCAAAATAGTATATTGCAATTAAGTCAAAATAATGTTAGATCTGATTCGTTTTTTGCATATTCACTGAAAGGGTGGAAATCGTTTAATACTCCTTATTTTAATCAGCACTTAAAAATGTATATGCATTATCATTGGAACACGTTCCACTTACTCATACTTATCATATCCTGAGACTCAAATGTATAAATATCAGCGGCAAAACTTATTTTTTTCGTTCTTATTGCATAGTGGCCTTCTGTATTATGTTCATTTTCAGATGGTGATTTTTCTGAAAAATTTTATTTTTCAAATCGATGATCGAGAACTCGTCGTAAGCGGCTCTAATATTGTAAGCTTCAACACGTATATAAAGCAAAGTCGTTTTTGCGTATGTTTCTGGTTAAGCTGTAATCGCTCGCAGCTTTTCGTCGCTTGCATATGTGAGTGGAGGCTGGATTTTTCTATGGGGATAATTTTTATTCGAATTTCAAGTCGTTTAGTAAGGTCCCGATCATACATGCACAACATTGGAAATTTGGGGGGGGTGTGAAATTATAAAGTGCCTTTTTCGGGTCCAAAAATGGTAGGTACGCGTCAGAAACATCGTTTTTCAGTGTTTCTGACGATGCTCTATCTTTCTAGAGCATGAAAACATAAAAAATTTCGGAAAAAAATCAAAAAAAAGTTGAATGAAATTGAACACAATATAGTCAAAACATGAGTATAATGGCGCGAAGCGCCGAAAATTTAGCACGTTTGAGCAAATAGATAGCTAAAAACGCTTAAAAAAGCATCTTTTCTACAAATTTTTAGAAAATTTTTAGGGAACTTTCAAAATTTTGAAAGTTCAAGATCTGGACCCGAAATTTGGAAGTTGCAGGACCGTATCCGATTTTCTCGAATTTTTCGGACCCGCGTCGAATGCTTTTTGCATTTAATTGGAAAATCTTAAGCTTCGAGAAATCTTCAATAAGCAAAACTGTTTTAGTGCGTGCAATTTTTTTGCCTTCCTAAAATGTTGTGTGTTGTCTTGCTAAGTAGTAAGACTCATTATTTTAAGAAGCTCACGGAGTTCGCGCCTGTTGTAGGTATGGCTTTAAACGACTCAGGTAAGTTCCCACGAAGTTAACAAATAATAACTATACTGCCGTCTTCAGAAAATAAAATAATAAAATAATTTAAATACTTACACATTCCACAGCGTGAAAATAATAAAATTTTAGGCGCTTCAGGTCATGAGTTTAATCGAAATAACCGTCTACAATACCTATTTCATTATTTATCCACAAAAAAACTTGTCGCGACATAATATTTTACATTCTTTATCTTCAGGAAGATACAAAATTAAGCTTAAAAGGATAAAACATCCAAAATTATCGGCACTTTGCTACTTATCACATTCTTTCCTTCAGAAACGTGCTAAATTGATCTAAAATGAATAAAAATGCCGAAATTGTCCGGCGCTTCGCGCCATTTATAAATACTGTATTGCTTACATTCAGAAAGCTAAAGTTGAGCCTAAAGGGATATGTGTCTAAAATTTTAGGTGCGTCGCGTTAGATATACTTCCTGTTTAGCTTATCACTCATGGGCATGGGGAGGAATATTACCGCTACCCAGTGTTTTTTGTACAAGGTCCGTTTGTACATGTACAAAGATGGTTCCCAAAAGTCGTTGTACATTTTGTACACACAAATTTTTGGGTACTATAATATGGTGCAGTAGCGATTTTAGTGTGGTAAAAACGGAGTTGTTCGACTGTTGGTAGTGTATAAGCTAATTTCTGGATTTCTTAGGGCAAAACTCACTAATAATCGTCTTAACACGGCGCAAAGCGCCAAAAAATTTTACATTTTTCCTTTGAAATGCAATTTCTGCCATCATATAGATATATAGAACATACAATTACTCATTTCGGCGCGAAGCGCCGAAAATTTTTGCAAATTTTAGACCTTTTTTGCAATTTTTGTCTTCCCAAAAATCTTTTTACATGTATAAAGACGGTCCCGGAAAGTCTTTGTACATTGGGAAAAATCTTTGCCGAGTACGAAAAAACAGTGCCCCTACCTCAGGTTTTGGAAAATCAGGTGGTACTGTCAGGCGATTTTGAGATAATGGAAGGTCTGCAAGAGAGCTTGGTGCGGTAGCAAGGCCGCAAATTTTGCTTGAAAACGGTAAAGTTATCAAAATTTTCCGGTGCTTCGCGCCGTATTTTTAAGTTTTTATATTTTTCATCATTGGTAACCCAGAAACTAGTTAAACTCCGTTACTTAATTTTGGAAACCCAGTTCACCACACAGAACGCGTTCCTGTACCATATAGTACCCAAAAATGTTTTATTTAAAAAATTATCAAGACTTGTGGGCCATTCGTACAAAAAAGGGCTGATCAATCAGCTTCGGCTAGTGATTAAATACTGGCACAAATCGTGATCAAGAAAGATCTCAATGTTTCACTCTATAAAATGCATTTTTAAATTAAATTTAATCCATTTCTTATATACATTTCAGAATGGCGCATACATATTTAATGATAATCAAAATGATTATCATTACAAAAATGTGCAAATGTTTTAAGCGGGGCCAAAAATCGGAGGATTGCTTGCAGGGGCGGATTTAAGGGGGAGCGGCCGGCCGCCCCCCCCAATGGCCCAAAATAGTGCGCAAAATTAAGGATTTTTGAGCGATTTTTAGCGATTTTCGGGTTAAAATGGCTAATTTTTCCGCCCAAGTCAGGGTTCCGCCGCCCCCCCCCCCCTTAGGGATACCGCCCCCCTTAGGAAAATCCTGGATCCGCCACTGATTGCTTGTACGTCTGTAATGTTTCTGGATAGCATAAACCTCTTACCGAATAAAAATATAATGCAATTACAAGTTCCAGAATGATAGATTAGCATTTTTATGTCCTGTGAAACCCTTGTTTTATCTTAGGCTACATTATACATTAACTACAAGGTGCTTAGCGATCGTACTAACAGCTAGAATCTTACCTATGCTTAACATAAGTATTTATAACTACGGCTTGTATATATAAATTTTAAGCAAGTTGGACCCGGATCCGGACCCGGTCGGGTCCAAGGCTGAAAGAAGACCCGGACCCGAAATTTTAATTCTCTAAGACTCGCACCCGAAATTTTCATTTGCTAAGACCCGGACCCGAAAAATTATGAATTTTTGAATCGGTTCATCTCTAGTGCTCAATATCCCCCTTCTTAAAGTGAGAAGAGATTTGTCTCCCCCTCCCCGATTTTAGATCAAAAAATGTGTTTTTTCTCAGTTTGAGGCGCTTTTTTGCCATATTTGACTAAAAATTGGAGTCATCCTCTAAAAATGGCCGGGGACTCTTCACCCAAAATTTCGAGCCGTCACATGTATGCAGGCCTGTAGCCAATCCCGAAAAGAGAAAAAAATTTTCCCAAATCGGTTGTTTTCGTACTTTTGAGGTAGTAAACGTCGAATTTCCGGCGCTTCGCGCCGGAGTAATTATTTCTGTATACTTTTTGTCTTTTAAACCGCTCAAGTTTGAACTAAAAACATTTCCATTTTTTCTGGCGCTTCGCGCCGCTTCATTCATTTTCTGGTGTCGGATTACATTATTTGTTATTGTGCAATTCGATTCAACTCTGCTCTGGTCTTGCTGTATTACTGAGCACTCGAATTCTTCAAAAGCATTCTTCTCGTTGATAGATAAGTAATCCCTTTAAAAATGATTTTATTTAATCTTTATAATTCTAATTTTTAATTGTTGTGTAAATTTTAACGATTTTCGATTTTGACCAATTTTTTCGTTAAGGTCAAGTTGACATATTATTATTCAATCCTCCTTATGTACCAACGGATGAAAAATTGCCTGAAGATGATTATTTAGCCAAGTGCTACGCTGGTGGGGCAAGTGGACTGGACTGTTTCGAAAGACTGATACCTGAAGTCCATAGGTGATCCTTATGTCCGGAATAATGTGTTCAATATTTTATATAAATGCATAACTGAAACTCTTGTGCCTGATTTTCATTCTGTAAATCGTGGCTTGAAAATTGTTTTCTTTCTGACACTTTTTCGGAAAAAGCGACTATCGTCTATCAACGTTTCGTATTCAAGTATTAGGGCATTGGGCTGCAGCGTGCATTTAATAGCTTAAAAATTCAAGTGAGAAGGCCATACCTGTTCTTAGGGATTTGGGGAGGTAGATTTCAATCCTTAGCAAAATGATCTGCAATGCAACCCCGGAATTGTCATTTTTCCGGGAAAAACCGTAGTAAATGTGTTTTTTAACGTTTTTAACTAGCTTTTGGCTCAAAAAGGCCACATTTTCGGCGCTTATCGCCATTACTCATTTTTTAAGTATATTTTATTTAGTTTACTCGAATTTTTTTAAATTTACCAATTTTTTTATGCTCCAAAGGACGAGTATTAAATTTTGTGGTCTACCAAAAGTTTGAACGTGGGCGCTATAATTTTTACTCAATTAGTACTAATTAGTTTTGCACGCATTTCAACAGAAAGCTGCCCAGAGCCAATGCAAATGCGATTCTTAAGCTCTTAGAGCTTAACGGGGCATGTTGTATTCATTTCTGACTGGACGAACCCCCAAAAAAATCACAAGGTGACAAATCACAGTGAAAGAAGTGCTGCTGCTCGCGAGCTGAACTTTCGGTAGAATCAGCTTTCTTTTCTTTTTTTAACCATTTATAAATGCTTTTATCATTTTGCCACTCACATTGGCATTCAGTTCGAACTTCCTTTGTACCACAACAATGCTGTTAATCTATTAAAATAATATTACAATTTTTGCTTGTTCCTGCGTACAGTGGCTCTTGCAATAATTTGTCCGATAAATAATATATAAGCATGAAAGATTCGCTGATAAAATTTCTAAGTTTATCCTATATGCTGTCTGAGCTTTGTTCAGTTTACACACAAAATGTGCATTTTACTCAATTCAAAACTGGATAGACAAATGAAACCCGTTATTATATTATTGATAATGTTCCCTTTTTTTGTTTTTCTTATTTGAGGCGTTCATTTTTTTGTTTCTTAACAGGTTGCTCTCGCAAAATGGTCGGTTTTACCTGGTGGCCTTGCATTCGAATAATATCAAAAAGCTGCTTGCCTGGGATAATAGATTACAATGTTCGATTGTCATGGAACGCAAATGTGGCATTGAACGGCTGTATATACTAAAGTTTACGCTCAAAGGCTATGAAAATATTGATTAAACCCTGACCTTTTGTATACTGCCAAATATAAACTGTATAGTTATACAAGCGTATGAATGATCGTTACTTTATAAAGTAGATCCAAAAATGTTGTTAATTTTCATCCCTTTTTCTCGAACTTCGGATTACACTTGTCTTTTAATCCTCTTTGGTCTTTCAAAAATCAAAGTTTAGGGTTGCCACATACAGTATATACAGTGTAACCATACGTGGGCAGCAAGAAAATTCTGGGGAGTGCAAGATTTTTCAAAGGTCAAAAAATGGCCTTAAACATGATGGTATGGCGTAAAAAGCACCATTTTTCGACGTTTTTCATCAAGCACTAAAATTTTCAAAAATTGAATTCTGGGGGGGGTATTTTGATTTCTGGGGGTGCATACCCCCAAATCCCCACGCCCGGGTGTGAGTGTAACTAACCAGTGCTCAGTATATGTACTTGTTAGCGTGGTTACGTTAGTGAAAAAAGAAAACGCTAGCGTTAGCGTTAACGTTTTTTTCAAAATAAAATAACGTTAGCGTTAACTGCTAACGTCGCCTAAAAAATAACGTTAACGCGTTAATGTTAACGTTAGTGAACTTCTTTGTACATAGCAATTTACACTCACTCATGGCCATCAAAAAGTTTTTTGGAATATGCATAAAGTGTAGGTGAATTTTTGGTACCACCTTTTCTCGGAAATCCATCCCACCATTACCACCATACCTGGGCGCGGGGGTAAGCATCACACGTGGGCGTGAGGGGTATGCACCTCCCAGAAGTTGAAATACCCCCATAAATTAAAATACTCCCTAGAATTCAATTTTTGAAAATTTTTTCCTCTCTTTCGCAATGTTTTAAGGCCAATGGATAGTGAGTGCTCAATGATAAACGTTGAAAAATGGTGCTTTTTTCGCCAAACAACAATTTTTTGACCTTTGAAAAAATTTTGCACCCCCATAACTTTAGTGCCGCCCAATTATGATTACCACCAGTCAGCCGAGAATCTTGCTGCCCAACCAAACTTTTTTCCTCGATGGACTGAAATGGATTAATGGGGGTTGGTTGGCTAGTGCCCTCGATTTTTTGGTCCTACATATATAAGTCTGACTGTATTGCACTGCAGCACCCTGCCCTGTCTGTTTGTTTTCAAAATTTTGGATTCCATTGAGAATTTTGCCTTTGCTCAGACCAGATCATTTCAGATTAAAAGATTAAATAAGGTAGGTACATATATACTTACATATGTAGGTAAACATGTAAAATGCTATCAGGACCGTATTTATAGTCTGTTTCAAACAAGTCCGGTCATAAATTTTAAAACTATTTGTCAATTAGCTGACAGATTGCGGTTATAGCATTGATGTGATATATAATTATCGTAGCCCTCGGCTAATTGTCGATCAAAATTCTCAGAATTTATGCACGAAGCTATGTGAAACAGACCATAGGGGAGGGAGGCGGTCCCCCGGCCGCAAAAATTTTGAAACGTGTGATAATGCACGAAAAGACGGAAAAAGTGCATGTGTTTGACTTGAAATCTTCGAATTTTCGCTGCCTCGCGCCAGCTGGGAAGTATTTTCCATGATTCTGGCTCGAGCGCAACCAAAAAACAACACTTTCTATTGCCTTCTAACTTGTGTAGAATATCACTTCTTTAAAACACTTTTTTAATCATTTTATATTTTTTAAATCCGCAAAGTTAAACAAAAGGAATTAAGTAAATCAAAAATGCAACGATTTTAGTGTATTTGACTTCTTGACGTTATAAAAGTGATTCTTGGCTTTCTCCAGGCTGTTTACAAATTTCGAGATAATAAAGGGTGGTTCGCTCGAATATCCGAAGTTAACAATAATAAGAGCAAGGAGCCTGTTTTCCTTCAGATTATGTATACTGGTGAGTCTAAAAATCCTGAGGCACGTTTAACAATCTGTTTCTCGGATAGAGCGAGATTCAAAATCTGAGTAAATTGCACATATTGCAACGCAAAATCCTACTTGTGTTTGTAATCGACTTTGTACATACATACTCGTACTTAATTATTTACAAGATTGCCTATAATTATATTAAGCATTATGCGATTTTAAATGTTAAACTTCTGTACTTCATCAACGTTGGTTAGATAGGTATTCAAATAAACAAAATTTTCCGCGCCTTTTCATGCTTTCTGCAGATTTTGCGAAAAACCTGGATTCTGTAAAACTATTTTTTGTTTTTGACTAGTTCTAAAGTCACATATTCGACAATTTAGCCATAAATTGGAGCATTGACCATCAGAGAATCCACTCCTAAATAACTTCTGCAATCTCGGAATTGCATGTGGGTCTGGGGGTTTTGACCCCCTCACCGGAATCCGGTCGATCCCTCGAAATCGGCAAACCCCCTGAGTTGAATCTTCCAGAATTTGGTCGCTGCCCATGTTATGCTCGTATTTGTTGCCCTTCCGTATTTCCTGAAAATACTTTTTGTAACTACGATAGTTACACGCTACGAACTTTATACGAACACTTCGCCATTAGTTCGCCAAGGCCAGCAGACGACATTATATTACTGTACCGCTTTTACATAACTTTTCGAGCAGCCGTCCTTGCGATGTGTGAGTTCGAGGTTATGCCTTCAGTTCTCAATTAACCCTTATTTTTCAACTTAAAATTCTACTAGCAAATGGGGCGCTTCGCTGCCCCATCTGCTAGAGTGTTTGTAAACAAATAATATCTTAACCAGTAATTAGTAAAAAAAATTGAATGACTGCAATGGATCGGCGTGCGGTTTTTACTAATTTTTATATCTAGCTGAGCTGCCCGGCGTTGCCCTGGCTGAACTTAGGCCTGATAGCTGTATGGGATTGAGACGTCTCTTGTATTTTTTTTATTTTTCAGGACTTTTTGATGTTTTTGGGATATATTTTAAAAAATTGTTGGTAAAAACATATTGTATTTTTTAAATTTTTTAAAACTGTCTTTTGTCAACCATTTCTTTGATTAAATCCATATTTCTGACGTTATAGAATGGTTCTGAGAATTCTTTATCCTAAATCATATTTTTGATGTTCTGGGATGTTCTGGAAATTTTACCATTAGATGGTTTGGGATGTTTAAAAATTTTGTTTGATCATAACCATATTTTTAACGTTTTGGAACATTAAAAAAACTTTTTTGGTCCAAAACCATACTTTTGATGTTTTTGGAGGTTTCAAAATTTTTTTTGGTCAAAACCATTTTTTTGATGTTTTGGGACGTTTAAAGATTTTTTTGGTGCAAACCATATTTTTGATGTTTTGGGACACCAATCTTACAGCACAGGATATGTTATAGCACTGGGTATGGTATATCACGTCCTATCTTGTAGCATGGGGTATGTTATATCACGTCCTATCCTGTAACACTGGGTATGTTATATCACGCCCTATCTTATAGCATGGGGCATGTTATATCACGTCCTATTGTATAGCATGGGGTATGTTACATCACGTCCTGTTGTATAGCATTGATTATGTTGTATCACGTCCTACCTTATAGCGTCGGGTTCAACTTTGTACAATATTCAACTTTGCCCTCATTAAAAACAAATGCAAAAAGTTGCATATTAAATTAGCCGCTAGAAGCAAAAACATTTGGATTTGTATGTTCGAAAGCCGCATGTTTGCTGCTTTCTTTCGAAAGCCGCATGTTTGCTGCTTTCTTTCGAAAGCCGCATGTTTACTGCTTTCGATTGTTTCGCATTAAATTTCACGCGCGCTGGTTTACAAGGTCAAAAATTTTGACTTGGTGCAAGCTCTTTTTCAGTGATTAATCATGTTTATAAGTACCCGTACGTGATTTCCTTTCAACCCGTCTCATACATGTTTAATGATGCCAGATCGTATATTTAAAGTAGCGAATATGGAATCAGCGGTCCCAGAAACCACTGGGGCCAAATTTTGGAAGCAACAGTCAATCTGTGCTTCTGCAAAAAGACAAAAACCTAAATTTTACGCTATGCATAGGGTACCTTTGGGCTCCCGTATCTCAGAAACCAATCCGTGAATGTTCTTCAAATTCTACAGTAAGGTCAGTCATAAGATATCGAATAATTGGCGAAAACTTTAAAAAAATTTATCCGCTGCGATTTGAGATATTTCATAAAATACGCTTGTAAATCACGTTTTTCTTACGGCATTACATCAGTTTACACTGTAGTGTAAAGTGGTTCACACCAGTCGATAGCGCATAAAAAGTTGATCTAGGGTGGCTTTAAAATTTTACCCTGCGGCAATTGCATAAGCGGCTAGAGCTACCAAAACCTTTTACATAAATCCGTAGTTTCCGGGTTTCAGGAGTCCGATTGAGCCATTTTAATCAAAAAATCGTAATTAGCGCCCGAGAATACCCATTGAGTGAAAATATAAGTATCACAAAATTATCTAGTAAAAACTTTTTTGCCTCACAGACACACACACACACTTACACACAACTCGAAATCAATATTATAGATTAGGAACTTGTCCGGTAAACCAGAGTTACGTATATGCTAACATCAGTAATTTACTTATGTAAAAGTTCTCGAACATTTGATTTCGTTGCTTTACTATAATCATCCTAGTAAAACGCGTGTGTTGTATTATTTCACATTCTTGTTCCATATTAATATTAGCATAACCACTAATATCGTTCATTTTATTTTATGTGCGCGTCAACTGACGCCAAGTGATACATGTAAATTTGGTATTAATGTTGATGAATGGGTCTTTTGTTTTGGTCAGTCATAGTATGATTCGAGAATTAGTATTAATCGTAGTCCGGACGAGTTGGCGTTTATTCTTGGTTTGTTGCGTTTTCACGCATTATGTAAAGAATATAGGTTCATATTCTTTATGCTTTTTAATTAACGTTCTAAACTTATTCGTATTTAACATACTCATCATATGACGAATGATATTCAGCTTTTTCTAAAGTTCGTGACCACCCCAGTTTCCCTGCGTTTCGTTTAATCTATCTCTCCGATCTGTTCGAAGACCCGAAATCGCCTATTTCTCAGTTTTCTTTGACGTCAATTAGCACATGACCTTTCTCCCACGTAACATTTAGACTTCTTTAATCTAACTTAAAATGTGACGTTTTTCTGAATATTCGTTATTCGGTCGTTGTATCGCCTTGCGTGTAATCGTCCTGTTTCATCTTTATGCTCTGCGTATTTTATTTACCTATTAATACATGCAACTGCCTGTACAACGAACCACCTTCCATTTCAATGGTGCGTTAGCCGGGAAAAGAAAAAAACCTATTAAACAGCCTCCATACAGAGTCCCTCATAAACAGAGAAAGGTAATTAATGACGAAATTAATAAAATGCTTTCTAATAAAATTATTAGGCCTTCTCAGAGTCCGTGGGCAAGTCCAATTGTCATGGTTCCTAAGAAAACTGGAGGATTTCGTTCCTGCGTCGATTATCGTAAATTAAATGCCATCACCAAAAGGGACAGTTACCCCTTCCCAGAATTGATGATATTCTGGACACTCTAAATCACAGTGGGTTTTTCACTACTCTTGAACAAGCCTGGGGATATTGGCAAATACCTATGGCTGAAAACGATAAGGAAAAAACTGCTTTTATTACTTATAACAGGTTATTTGAATTTAACGTACTTCCTTTTGGTCTCTGTAATGCCCCTGCCACCTTTGAACGCCTGATGGATCTCCTTTTAGTAGGATTACAATGGGATATCTGCTTAGTGTATCTAGATGACATACTTATTTTCAGTAATAATTTCGAAGAACATTTAAAACGCGTTGAAATCATTTTTCAAAAATTAAAATCTGCTAATTTGAAGCTCAGACTTGAAAAATGTAAATTTCTACAACGAGAAGTATCATATTTAGGTTATATAATATCTTCCAAAGGAATCAACCCTGATCCTAATAAAGTAGCTGCTGTTCAGAATTTTCCTGTACCAAATACCACAACCACACTTAAAAGTTTTTTAGGGTTAGCAGGTTATTATCGTCGTTTTATACATAATTTTGCTTTAATAGCGGAACCATTATATGAACTTTTGCGAAAAAATTCTAAATTTATCTGGCTACCTAAACACGAAAATTCATTTCGAGTACTTCAAAAATCGCTTTTGACAGTACCTGTTTTACATTATCCGGATTATTCGACAGCTTTTGTTATTCAAACTGATGCATCAGGCACTGGGATTGGAGCTATTCTTGCCCAGGAGCATGAAGGAGTAGACCATCCTGTAGCCTATATCAGTAGAGCCTTAAAACCAGCAGAAAAAAATTATCCAGTTTTTGAGCTTGAAGCTTTAGCCATTGTCTGGGCAATTAAACAATTTCGAACATATCTTTTTAATCAAAAAGTGATCATTGTAACTGACCATGCCGCTTTACAGTATATTCTAAAAAAGCCTAATCCGTCTCCCAGAATTTCTCGATGGGGTCTCGCTATCCAAGAATATGACTTTGAAATTCGCCACAGACCAGGGAAAAAACATAGTAACGTTGACGCCCTTTCTAGAGCTTTTTGTTCCTTAAGTATCGATAATTCGCCAAAAATCGATAAAGTAGAATCTGAATTTCCAAATCAACAGCATTCTGATCCTTTTTGTAGCGGTATGATAGATTTTATCACAAAAGGCAACTTACCGGAAAATTCGGTGAATGCTAGAAAAATAATTTTGACTCATGACCATTTCTCATATTTCAACAACCTCCTGATTTACACTGGTTCACCAAAAAGTAAAAAAGCAGTCGAATTACTCGTAGTACCTAAATCTCTTATTTCTAGAATTTTAACTGCATTTCATGATGACTCACTTGCTGGACATCTTGGGTTCAAACGTACGTATGCCCGCATTAGAGAACGATTTTTTTGGCATCAACTTTATAACGATGTAAAAGAATATTGTACTCAGTGTAAAGCTTGCATAAGTAGAAAATCGCCTACTAAAATAAAAGCTAGTCTCGTACCGATCCCTGTAGATGGACCTTTTGATCGGTTAGCCACCGATATTCTGGGCCCATTACCTCAAACTCAACATGGGAATAGGTACATCATTGTATTTACTGATTATTTAACTAAGTACTGTATGACTGTGTCCTTACCATATGTGACTGCAGAAGCAACTGCACATGCCTTAATTCATGAAGTTATTTTAAGACATGGAGCACCAAAGGAACTATTATCTGATCGTGGGACTAATTTCCTCTCAACTGTCATCACTGAAATTTGTAAATTATGCCAAATTCGGAAAATCAATACCTCTGCTTATCACCCACAAACTGATGGTTTAGTAGAACGATTTAACAAAACTTTGGCTAATATGCTTTCGATGTATGTAAATTCGCAGCATAATGATTGGGACGATTTTTTGCCTTTTGTTACTTTCGCCTACAACTCTTCACAACAAGAATCGACAAAATTCAGCCCATTTTTTCTTCTTTTTGGTCGACAACCTCGTTTCCCTATTGACTCTGTGCTTAGCTTAAAACCTAGCCGGTATACCATTGATTTAAGCGATTATTTATCAGAATTAAGTCGTCTTCTATATAATGCATGGACTATAGCTTATAATAATATAAAACATGCTCAAGTCATTCAGAAATATAATTATGATAAAACTGCTAAAGATATACAAATTGAACCAGGAGATTTAGTTTATAAGCGTGTTCACACCTTGCAATCGGGTCAGACACCAAAATTTTCACGTCCTTGGGTTGGCCCTTACACTGTTATTCAAATTAATTATCCAAACGTTTTAATTAAATCTTCTGACAATTTACAAAAGCCAGAAACTGTTCATGTTAATAGATTAAAAATTTGGAAAACAACCGAAAACAAAAATGAAATTTCAGAAAATGCTAAGCCTGCCCGTCAAATCAAAACTCCTCTCATTGAAAAAATACCTCAGTCAACCATTTCTCGTTATAATCTAAGACCACGTCACTAATTAAATTTATATGTATGTAACTAAAATCGATATCCACCTGTATATAAAGTGCCGATTTTGTTGTTTATAAATAGATACAAAAAAATGTCAAGCCGAGAAATGTCCAGTGGCTCTCGTAGCCCATCTATAGCGAGTGAGGAGCATGAG
Source organism: Mermis nigrescens (assembly GCA_036768485.1). Taxonomy (NCBI): domain Eukaryota; kingdom Metazoa; phylum Nematoda; class Enoplea; order Mermithida; family Mermithidae; genus Mermis; species Mermis nigrescens. The sequence goes on from JAVLUZ010000161.1 coordinate 4,156,718, forward strand.
GAACGCGAGGAACCACGTGAAACAGAAAACTGGAAGCGATTCGAGGACAGTCCTGTAATCCTGCCACCTCAAAGTGCCTTGATTGAGGATTGGTACCTCAAATTTAGTCGTCGTCCGGGTGAATTCCATTTGCATCGCGTACCTGATGACATACCGGTTGACTTGGCTTCCATGCCATCAACTTTTTCGAGATCATCAAGTACCAGGTCTATTAGGTCTGCATATCAGTGAATACACGGTTGGGGAAAGCCAAGGCGCTGATACTGAGGATGGCTGTTCCTCGGCAACACAGACAAAACCACGTTCTTTTTGCCACCTTTTGTCATTAGCTCGTCCGGATGGGTTTACGTGTGCTTTTGATATAAGATGCTTAAATGGTATACCTAGGCACCTGCAGTCAGCATTAAATGACGACTCAACATTTTTTGTTGAATTTTTGTCTTCACCTGCTCTTTCAAACACTGATCCAAATTTTAGCGCGTGGGAAGTAAATCTGCAACTGAAAAATACCGTTGAGAAAATTCGAAAATACCAGCTTTTGCCTCAACTTTTAAAAATTGTGCTGTCAATCTGGAATCGGTAGCTAATACACTGTTTTGCACTTCTCTAAATCTGCACTTATCTCCACATCACGATTCAGCAATTCGAGCAGTGTCAACTTTGGATATATATGCATTGATTGAGCATAATATTGATGAATTATACGCTTTTTCTGTCAACCACCAGGAGCGCACCAGCGAGCATTTATTCCAGCTGCCGGATCCGATGATCTGGTTTCCACGCAAAAGATCAGTTGCAGTCAACACGGAGGAGTCGTCTGATCCGCAAAGCGCAGCAGATTCGAGGATGGCAGTCCAATCAGCTTCGGCAACCGTGCAACCAGCAGCATCCGCGACCCAGGCTGTAGCGGTCAAGCCGCCAAACGCTCCACTAGTAGTTGCTACGCGTATTCCGGCCGCTCCTCTTGCAGTAAATCGTCGAATCACATATCCTGCTCCACCGGCTCCCATCGAAGCTCCACTACGTCCATTGGGCAATCCTCGAATGATGGATATCAAAGGTCGATTTGCTTGCTTGGTGGCGGAAATGGTCTCGCAGTTCAAATCCCGATTTCGATTGTGTGACAACCGAACATGGCGGGCCTATCACGAAGATTTCTTTAATTATTGGTGCAATCAGCTGCGTCAGGCATTCAATCTTCCGCCCGAAGAATTGCGTCATAAGGAGGTGAGGCTTCGTCAAGCTTTGCTACTTCGAATTGGCGTTATCCGTCCCCAGGATGGCCCGAGCACAAGCAGCAACAACCAGCAGCACTAACGAGTACCGTCTAGTCCGAGCAGCAACATAAAGGAGCGAAACACGAATATTTACGCTTTTCACATGTTATGCATTATACGCTGCGTTGTTTCGATTTCTAATTATCAATATCAAGTTAAATAACATAATCATTTTCTTAAATTGTCAAATCTTTTAATCTTAACTAACTTTTTATTTATCCATACCTGAAAAAAATTATAATCTATCTATTCTTAATTTTGAGACCTATTTCACTTATCAGCTTCCTGTAAGTTAGGTATGATTAATTGCAATCTGAACCTGTCAAAACTTCAACAGCGAGGGAAGAGTGTAAAGAATATAGGTTCATATTCTTTATGCTTTTTAATTAACGTTCTAAACTTATTCGTATTTAACATACTCATCATATGACGAATGATATTCAGCTTTTTCTAAAGTTCGTGACCACCCAAGTTTCCCTGCGTTTCGTTTAATCTATCTCTCCGATCTGTTCGAAGACCCGAAATCGCCGATTTCTCAGTTTTCTTTGACGTCAATTAGCACATGACCTTTCTCCCACGTAACTTTTAGAATTCTTTAATCTAACTTAAAATGTGACGTTTTTCTGAATATTGGTTATTCGTTATTCGGTCGTTGTATCGCCTTGCGTGTAATCGTCCTGTTTCATCTTTATGCTCTGCGTATTTTATTTACCTATTAATACATGCAACTGCCTGTACAACGAACCACCTTCCATTTCAATTATTATTTATGTGCCGGCTCATAGCCGTGCGTAGTATATTCGTGGAATAAAGTTGGAAAATCTACCCAGGGATAATATATATCGAGGGTTGGTAGGTCGCGCGACAACGACTCATTATTTTTGACTGGATTGGACGTCAATAATTATATTTTATTCTGGAGTTACGTCACTTGGAAAAAGAGTAATTAAATTATGGTCTTACCTTTTATCGAAATTATATAATCTTTCCTCAACCCAAAAATAGCTGGAAGATTATCTAATATTTTATGATGACTGTCCAGATGAGAGCTCGCTGTTGTTGTATTTGAAGTTAAGAGTGCTACACTAATTAGGAATCAAAAAACATTTCAAGCCAGCCTAACCCTAGAAAAGAAGTTAAATTATCAACTTGAGTGGGTTGAGATAGGTCAACTGACCTTGCGAGCCTTCCGGGATTTCGGTAGGTACTAGTCTTAGGATTTAGGCGTTGCTGCTGAAACCTCCTGACGAAAAGCGGTCAGCAATATTAAGACTGAGGGAGTTGAAGCCGTAGGTCTACAAGGGTCAACTGGTTCGAAATCGCCCTGCGATATTGCGAACCTGACCAGCGCTGAGAGCTGAGAGTAATGTTAGCCACGCCCGTATTGCTCTAGTAGATACGAGGCGCCTACATTTACACTCAATTTGTAAGAGTTTCACAAAACTGGGCAGACCCGAAGGTCCGCCACTGATCAGTGTTTGGTCAGCTTTTGCGAGCCGAACCAGTGCTCAAACAAAAACAAGATCGGCTGAGTTTTATGCCCACCTGAAGCATAAACTCACGGGTTAATACCCGACTGCAGTGCCATTGAAAAGTTGGCGTGCAATACCGATCAAATGCAACACCAAGAGAGCATTTTAGGCCTGATTGATTGGTGAGCATAATGCAACCAAGAGAGCAACACATGGGGCTCTATCGATTAGTGCATAATTGCTCTGGTGAGCGTGGTAGGCATACCACTATGGCCCGTCTTAGCTCGTCATCGGCTTTAATGCCTGTTGCGGTATTACCTTCCTGTCCATGAGGCGTTTGAACCGAAGTTCAAAAGGCGTGTAACTACTGACAGCAGTTACACTACCCTCCCCTTTAGGGAAGAGGGCCCTTTGGGCGAGCAACCCAAAGGATTCTCCGTGGGACCTCCTGTATCACTTCGCCATCCAGGGAATGTTCTATGGTACGCCACAAAACCGATTCCGACCACAAATCTGTAGCCTCACGCTGTTTCTCTCAGTTCCGCGCGTCCAAACCCGGTTTTTGGATTGTTATTAAACTTCGAAGCTAGGAGCTAAAAACTCGTGATCATCGCCCCATCAGCCAGCAGCTGTCGTCACCGGATGTTGTTTTTTGCGGTCTATTATCACATTGTGTTAATTTTCTCATCTTTGCTATTAATTTTCTCTTGCCTTATGATCTTATGTGCCTTTCTCGTGTTTAATACCTTATTTGCTCAATATCAAAGCGATACTGTTGTTAAGATATCGTAACTCTTTAATGAACAACGGTTCAAACCCAATCTGAAATATTTTCAACTTAAAATTTTTTTCCTACCCCAAGGACTGAAGGAGTGGATAAAAGTTAGCAAATTTCATTCGCGCGTGTATTGACCGTAATAAACCAGGACGTTTATGGATGCTGTTCAGTGTTTATGACGTGCCTAAGTCATTGTTCGTTTGATGAAAACGTCTGGCCGCAAAGATCGTCGATACGATTGCTTATTTTGAGGTGCAGTCAGCTGCCGTTCGTCTTGAAAAATTCGACACTTTGTATCGAATTTTTTCGAAAACTGTCGGGAGAGTGTAACTACAACAGTTACACACTACGAACTCTATAGTAGCTGCTAAAACTCCCGACTCAAAGCGGTCAACAATATTAGGACTGAGGGAGTTGAAGCCATAGGTCTACAAGGGTCTATTGGTTCGAAATTGCCCTGCGATACTGCGAACCTGACCAGCACTGAGAGCAGTTTAGGTACCTAAGTAAATCCCGAAGGCAAATACAGCCGTTTCTGTGTTGAGTCTATAGACACGGAGCGACACTGTATTTACACTGGAGGTTCTACTGAGTCCGATAGAGAATTACGCCAAAATGCCTATTCAAGCGAAACCCATTTTGTGCTACATTCTATAATACGTTAGCAAAGGCTCAGCTTTTCACTCGACACCATATGATTGAGGCTGAATCGCATTGCCTGAAGCAATTGGCTGAGCATTGACTTTATTTGAAGCTGTTGGGACGACCCGGCCTTGCTGTTGCCAAAGTTTCAGGTCGCTACCAGCTCTCTGCTGGGCTTGATTGTAACTTTGACAACTGAAACCGCCATTGCCTTGACAGCAACGCATTTACTGGTCAATATTTTGCAATTTATCGTGCCGATTGACACGTCAAGGCCATCAATTGAGCCGTCATTGCTTATTTTGTATCCGTTGTTGTACATTTTGCAAACGCTACTGATTGCCATGTAATTGATCACGACTGTGTCACCAGCGTTTCCGATCATTTTGCAAGCCGCGCCGATTTTTCTCGCAATTGCTACCAATTGCTACGCAATCGATTACAAGTAATGTCGCAAGCAATGCCAAGTTTCTGCCCAAGTGTTGCCAATCGCATCGCAGCCGGCCAATTGGGACAAAATGGCCCAATTCCTTCACACTTGATGGACGTTACAATGATTGTGTTGCCGCCGAGGCCAGTGCCGTTGCCAGCCGCGTCACAAGCAAGTGCCACATATTCTACCGCATCCGCAACGCCCGTTGGTCTTGGTCAGCAATTGCGCCAGCCGCGATAGAGGCTGATCACAGACCACCACCGCAATTTATTTCACAACCAAGCCTTTTCCAACGTTTGTATTATTTGGACAACTATTTCGCCCGAAATCTTTTCTTCATTACGAGTGGACTTATAGTTTACGAAGTTCCGTTGGAATTTTTGCTGAATCATTGAACGCTCAAAACGCCACGCGAAATATGGTTAAATCCTGCGCGTAACATTCCTAGTGAATTGTTGCCGTACGACCCGCAAACAGCATGCTTATTCGCAAGATCCAAAAGGATCTAAGGCGAAATTAAAAAGGCATGTTGTCAGTTTGGAGATTTCTGCCCAAATCGAAATCCGAAAAAAACGAGGATGATTATCAAGCAGAAGGAACGAGGAGGAACCGCCCCCAAATTACTGAGGCGCTTGACCCTTACGTCGCCCAGGATAGCTAACCATTTTGTCTGCCATTCGCCACACTTCCTACGAGAGAGCACAACCATAAAATTAACGAATTTTACAAAGCAAAAACGTCACGTGCTCTCCATTGCTTGAAGAATTTGGAGAGGGAAAGTCTAAAGCGACTTTGTCAACCCAAAATACCTATGGAATTGCATTTGCAGCCGCTCTCACATTCCGATTCGCATTTGTATTCGCCTGCTGGCCATGTTTTGCGCCCACGTCAGCAACAAGCGCAAGTCTTTTACCCAATGCAGCCGAATTGTGAATCTGTTGAGGAGCGCTCACAGTCACGTCCGAGATGACAACCATTGTTACCGCAGCCGCGGACTGCAACACAGTCCAAGAAGCGCCTGCAAACGTCACCACAACAATGCTTGTACGGGTTCGCTCCTGAGCAATACGACATGTTGGCTCCGCCAATACCTCGTCGCTATGCCGATTCTGACGACAATGATGATACAACCGTCGATCCGCATTGTGATTTACGTCAACATCTACAGCCGCGGATCACTTTGCCATCCAGGGATTGTTCTATGGTACGCCACAAAACCGATTCCGACCGCAAATCTGTAGCCTCACGCTGTTTCTCTCGGTTCCACGCGTCCAAACCCGGTTATTTGGATTGTTATTGAACTTAGAAGCTAGAAGCTAAAACTCTGCGATCGTCACCCCATCGGCCAGCAGCTGTCGTCACCGGATGTTGTTTTTCCCGGTCTATTATCACATTGTGTTAATTTTTTTGTCTTTGCTCTTAATTTTCTCTTGCCTTATGATCTTATGTGCCTTTCTCGTGTTTAATACCTTATTTGCTCAATATCAAAGCGATACTGTTGTTAAGATATCGTAACTCTTTAATGAACAACGGTTCAAACCCAATCTAAAATATTTTCAACTTAAAATTTTTCCTACCCCAAGGACTGAAGGAGTGGATAAAAGTTAGCAAATTTCATTGCGCGTGTATTGACCGTAATAAACCAGGACGTTTATGGATGCTGTTCGTGTTTATGACGTGCCTAAGTCATTGTTCGTTTGATGAAAACGTCTGGCCGCGTAAGATCGTCGATACGATTGCTTATTTTGAGGTGCAGTCAGCTGCCGTTCGTCTTGAAAAATTCGACACTTTGTATCGAATTTTTTTCGAAACGTGGGAGAGTGTAACTACAACAGTTACACACTACGAACTCATAGTAGCTGCTAAAACTCCCGACTCAAAGCGGTCAACAATATTAGGACTGAGGGAGTTGAAGCCGTAGGTCTACAAGGGTCAATTGGTTCAAAATCGCCCTGCGATACTGCGAACCTGACCAGCGCTGAGAGCAGTTTAGGTACCTAAGTAAATCCCGAAGGCAAATACATCCGTTTCTGTGTTGAGTCTATAGACACGGAGCAGCACTGTATTTACACTTTTATATTTTATTACTAAGCTCTGCACGTTTCACAACCTGATGAATGAATGATTGATTAATCAGGCTTTTCATAAAAGCGACAAAATTGATTGCCTTAAAGACTTGTCATTCAGAGGGCTGATATTGATTGACGGTATGCATGTATTATTGTTGAGACGAAAATCTGTTTTCTTTCGCGGTTTGAAAAAATAATATAATAAATTATTTATTTTTTCAATTATGTAAATTTTGACTTGTGAGAATTGAGTCCATTTTACGTTCCTAAATTTTAGTTTTGCATAGGAAATCAGACATGCACGTAAGCGAGGGGAGTTGCGATGATCTAAACCCAGAATTGGAAACATGGTTAATTTGCTTGGGAAAGCGAGGCAAAATGAAATCGGAAAACTGATTAAAATCAAAAAATTTTCTGTAAAAGGTGCTTCAGAGTAAACAGGAACTTTTGACTGACTTAATTTTTATATTCTTGCACATTTTAGCATTTTTGTGGTCATTTTGGCCTGTGGTTGATTCCTACGACCGATCATGCCATGTGTCTATGGATGAGATACATACAGGTACATATGTACATTGTAAAAATCACATGGACCATTGTCGTGTTGAAAAGTGTCTCAAAAATGCGGTCAAATTAAATTAATATCCATATGAGAGCGCTTACACCGAAAATGCATGCTGAAACTGGTTTCTATTACCTATAGTTCCTGAACAGACCACAGTCAAAACTCCGCATGGAGGTATACGTATTGCCTATTATAGACTTATCGCGTGCGACAGTAAATATGAGGTCATCGACGTTGTGACCGCCAAAATGTTCAAACTGTTTAGAACTTAATTTTTGGTTGCTTACGTCTTTTTGATCCCGCGTCCGTCTTTCGTTTATCGAATTCATCACGCACAAATTTTTGTACAATTATCCTTCATTATTAAGCAAAACATGGATTATTTTAAGACAAGACGTGATTGTTTTGAAAAACAAATCCTATTCGAAGATCCGGATTTTCTTGCCGACAATAATTCATTGTTTTATCATCAAATTCCGTCAGTCCACTTCGAATGGAAAAGACCTCATGTAAGTGTCCTGTCCAGGCGATGAACATGTGCATTTATAAATACTGAGACCTTCTATATCTACGTAATCGACACAGAAAAAGCTAGGTATTCACCTTCGGGAATTACTCAGGTACCCACGCTACTCTCAGCGCTGGCCAGGTTGTATAAGCGCGAAGTTGGCCCTTAATAACTTACGGCCTCGACTTCCTCGGTCCTAATATTGCTGACCGCTTCTTGGTCGGAAGTCTCGGTAGCTACGCCCTACAACCTACCTACCTAATCCCGGAATGCTCGCAAGGTCAGTTGACCTATCTCAATCCCAAGTCTCAAGTTGATAATTTAACTTGTTTTCCAATGTCAACCTGTTTCGAAATGTTTTGGTTCCTAACAGCACTCATAAACCTTGATTCCAACAACAGCGAGCTCTAATCTGGACAGTCATCATCATACAAAGATTAGATAATATTTTTGACCAATTTTTGGATTGAGAAATAGATAAGAAACTTTTCGAAGATAAAACATAAATAGGGCACGAAAATGTTTACCTTTTCAGTAGCTGACGATACAAAATAAAATATCGTCGGGGCCCGCACTCTACCCGCGATCTAACTTATCTCTGGGTAAATAAATTGCCCAATTTATTAATGTACATAGGAAGAATAATAATGACGGCTTGTTTACTAGCGAAACAAAAATAGCACGACTTAGCGTCGGCAACAACAAAAACAAAAAACGCCTCGCTCCAACCTCGTAACTCAACAAGTGCTTAATCATCCTCTCGTGATTGATTACAGTATATAACAATTAATCAAACAAAATTAAGTACAGATGAAATAACTTTTAGACAAAGTCATAAGACATATAGTTTACATAACTAAAACAAATATTGACATAGCTGATCTTAACGCATTCTTACCCTTGTACCGGAAAGTACCTAATAGGTTTTTAAAATAAAAGAATGGGATTAAATTGGAAACTGTAGGCATAACCCAAGCTAACTCATCAAGTAGATGGATGTTCGATTGGTTAAGGGATTTCCTTTTCACGACGGGATCTGACGTTCCAAATCTTCGCAATAGAGTTCGTAACGTGTAACTACTACAGTTTCACATTTATTTTGTTCTTTTTCGGTCTAAATCGTAATTAGAAATGAATTCCATTACTATAGTGCATGAATTTAGCCTGGAAAAGTTGAAAAATATTTAAGGAAGGCATACCTGGCCTCATTAATCAAAAACTGGAGTTTCTTATTAACAGAAGTTCCAGTTCCGGATCTCCCAAAAACTAAGCAAGGCTTTGACCTACATTATTTGTTATATTTCATCGAGTAGGGCAGGACAATATTATGTTAGAGTTAATTAACTTTTTTACGAAAGTGATACGATGTGGGTACGTTTGTTTTTGAAAAATTCAAGGAAGATTCCGAGCAAATACACTAAAGGAAGTAGATTTAAACAACACTATCTTTTGTTCCACAGCAGTAACAAGAGAAAAAACTAATATAGAGTGTCTAAAAACACCGCAAACAATGAATAAACTAATTTTGAAAAAGTACGTCCTAAAATCAATCAATATTGAATTGCCTGAAGAAGGTACGAGTAAGTATATTGCCAAAAAAATTTAATTTTCAATCGACAATACAGCTTGTATCGGTACTGTGAAAGATCAGAATTCGGAGAACTGATAGTCAAAAAGTTGTTGATGTTTATTATTCAGCTTAATGTTTCTCATTCAAAATAAAATTTCGGTTTTTATTTGGTACATAATGTATATAAAGCATTCCGCATTCTCCAATGCTTGTTTGTATCTCTAAAGCGTGACTGTGATTTAGGAAATAGTACCGAATCCACGATTTGTCATTGATGACGTCAAACAATTTGATATCTCACCGGGACACTTCGGTAGTTCGCTTTAGCTGATCATCCAAGTCGGCTTGCTTGAATTTCGAATGAGTCACTTAGGCGTCATGAAGAGTGCACGATAATTTAATATAGATCTTCTAATCCAAAATTTTTGACAATTTCTTAAAAATATTGTAAATAATAAACATGAGTTACGGATAATACTTATTACAATAATAATAAACTTATGAGATAATTGCCGGGATTAGAGCGAAAAAGAAATCGAATTCCTCTTTAGAAATAAGTAATTTTAATATTATAATCGCAAGTTCTCAGATCTGCAGGATTATGTAAAAAGAAAATAATTGGAAAATATAAAATGAAAATATTACGAGTAATGACAAAAAGTCTATCAATTTATGTTCAGGACTCTTTTTGCGCACATTTTGAACATTGAATGTAATTCAAAACAATTAATTAAATCTACGATAGAGGTCAAACGTGGGCAGTGAGGGGGTGGTGAACTTTCGAGAATCCGATGGACCACGAAAAATCGATAGACCCCCTGAATTGGATTCTGGCATGTTTTCGGGATTTAGGCCGGTTTTACACCACTGAGACCCCCAAAATTCGGCCGCTATCTATGTATGAAAGAGACTATGATAGTTACGAATTATTTAGGTGCGATAACTTGCTTTAGGAAGTGCAAAGGAACATAATATTATGAGCTAACCTTCGAGCTTTTTGAATATTTTGCAGCTCAATTTTTAAAAGTAAAATAAGCCAGGAAAATATTTAACAACAGAATCGTTTTGCATATTAATAAATTTTATAAAAAGTTATTTTTAGGGGATTCATGGTTTGCATCTGTACTGGGCGTGCTGTATCAGTATCGAGGTCTGTTTTACCGAACTACGCCGGCGGATCAAGGCTTTTCAAGAGAATACCAATACGCTGGCATTTTTCATTTTCATTTCAGATGGGCCGGCGAATGGACCGAAGTAATAAAGGATTATGCTTTCTAAAAGATTATATAGTACTCGTATGTTTGCTTAAATATCAATCAGCGATTTAATCGTGCACTTACTAGATTTTCGACTTTTAAAACGTTTGAGAACGATTGTAGCGACGCTAATTTTTTGAAAGAAGTAGGATCATATCAGCTCGGAGAAATTTACTTCGAAACTGTGTCATGGCAAACGTACATTTAGTGTTTACTGTATCTACAAACAATTACAGTAAAAATTTTCTCAGTTACGTTTAGGTAATTGTTGATGATCGTTTGCCTGTTATAAGCGGAAAATTTGCCTTTGCCCATTCCGAAAGATCGTCGCAAATCTGGGCAGCATTGCTTGAAAAAGCTTACGCTAAGTAAGCTTCGTATTTAAAATTTTAGACTGCTATTGAATATTATTTTTTTGAAGCTGTTGTGTAAAAAAATATTTTAAGCTTACATTTCAAACCAACTCATTTTTTCTCGCTCGTAGAGTACGAAAAAAAGAACATGACGTTCACTTATTTTTTTGCTGTATTTTCTTTTCATCATTTTATGACCTAAATTAAGCGGAAGGGTAAAACAAAGTAATCTTAATAAGAGAAGATTAAAAAGTTGATTGTATCGTTTAACTTGTACAATTGTTGAATTGGAAAAAGTTGGAAAAACGGCAAGCAAACGTTGACTGGATAAAATAAAAGTTAATTAACTTGATATTTAGCAAACCAAGTTTAAATTTTTTATTTATTCAAATTACTCCGCCGCATTATTTCTCCGTCAGACTTCATAAAAGCTATGAAGCATTGAAATACACAACTAGCATTGATGTGTTTAACGAATTGACGGGAGGCACCACGGAAACCGTATCAGTTACTCCAGATGATGATTGCTTGCGCTATCTCAGCCGGGCCCTGAAGATGACTGCGATAGTGACGGCCAATTCAGAAATTTAATCACCGTAAAATTAATTATTAAAATACTCGTGTGAATCGGCGTTTGGGTCAATGCTTTTGCTTTTTCATTCGTATTTCATTCCCTCCAATGATATGATTATTCCATGCACTGGCTGGGTGACTTGTCAGGATCACACTGTTGCCCCATCCCTTAAAATCCTGCATATTTTCACATCGTTTTGGTTTGAAAGTTTCTTTTGAGCCAAAAATAACCTTTCGATAGTTGGCTTATGCGTTTTTCAATTTATGATTCAAAAATGAAAAAACTCATCGCCTTTGCATTTTTAAGAAATTTCAGATTTTAAATTAATGTTTTGGTCAAAGATAGAAACTGGCTTCAGTCAAATTGTACTCGCAAAAACTGATAAAGTACCTACCGCTTTGATATTCTCAGTATCACGCGATAAGCTGAACTTCTAATTTCACCTGTGATTGAACAGGGAAAGGCTCAATCATGTAACTCGTGTACGATATGCATTCACTTCAGAATTTTTCTCGTCCATTACTCTACTTTTGAATTCGGATATACACAATTTTACAAACTGATAGAGAAAAATCATAAATCATAAATCACTTAAAGTTCTTAATTAATGGACGCAATTTTTCTATGCTTGCACACCTGCACACATGTATGGAAGGTACTTGTATAAAATAACAGAATTATTCCATTATTTTTGGAGGCAATATGCATCTTAGATCTCAGACTTATTTGGAAAGGAGTGTTTCTAATAATTGAAACGCTTTATAGGAAATCGATCGCAATTTGCACTTTGGCCTTCAATCTGGACGTAATTACTGCATTTTAGCCATGGATGTTGTAAGTCGCAAACAGCTGCACATGCTTATTCATTCATTACTAGCAAAGAAAAATGCTCCGATGGAACAAAAAAGACGAATTTACTTGAGATTGTGGATTATTAATGATGTAAAAGGAGGGAATAGAGAAAAGCTACCAATGTATATGCCTAAAGTCGCAAAATCTATTAAATATCAGACTCTCTAAGCAACGCAAAAAATCGAAGTATATTCTGCGGCCTGCAGATTGAAATAAACTATTGAACACAAAAAACGATTGAAAAAGCAGCAAGTTAGCTATGTAGTAGCTATGGGAAATTAGATGCAGTAAAATATGAGCGACTTAGCAAGCCAATTGAATGAAATAGTTAATTAATAAATTCATTCAAGACAATCAAAGAAATTGTTGGTTTAAAGCTGTAGGAAACGCATAAGCTTACGTGAAACAGACTACATGTAGGTACCCTTTCATGCCCACAACGATTGTGTGCACTAATCAATCGACGCCAGGTTTGTTTGCTATAATGCTCATGACAACAAAATAAAACACCTTTGAATACAAATGCAGTTAGTTTTTTATCAATCACGATACGAAGCAAGTCAGCGTTGCAACTTGCAAGGAATTTACAAGAAGTAAACATTTTAGATTATGTTGATACACTCTTATGTGAAGCATTGAAAATTATTTAAAGAAGGTTTTTGCACTTTTTCAGAGGCCGCAGAATATACTGCGATTTTTTGCGTTGCTTAGAGAAGTCTGGTTTTTGACAGATTTTGCAACTTTAGGCATTTACATAGGTAGCTTTTTCCTAGTCCCCCGCTTTTAAATCCTAAATAATCCACAATCCCAAGGTATATTCGTCTTTTTTGTTCAATCGAAACAATTTTCTTTGCTAGTTGCCTACTTTTAATTAGCATGATTTGAGTAATTCAGTCGGTAAACACATGCGGTAACATGCCACAATAACGACAGCAGTCCAATAACGCGGAAAACAATATTGTTCTTGAACATCAGCATTATCTTTTTTCAGCTAGACAATCTTATCTTATTTAAATAGATCAAAGGTTTTCAGCATAAACCTTACGTAAATATTGGTTGTAAAGAACACTTACAGTCAGATTCGTAATTCTGATGTTACATGGAACATTTCGAATAAAAATTAAGCTTCTGCAGCGCTCTGAAACTAAATTAATTTTCAGTGTAAACATTACATAACTAATGGGTGTAATGAAAACATATATTCAGATTCGTAATCCTGACGTTACAGAACATATTTTGAAAAAAATCACGTTTTGCAACGCTCTGGAAGTAAAATAAATTTGTAGTGTAAACTCACACATTAACAATAAATGAATAGTGCAAACTTTACATAACTACTGGGTATAGAGAAAACTAACAATCAGATTCGTAATTTTGACGTTACGTAGAACATTTTGAAAAAATTAAGCTCCTTTAAGGCTCTAGAACTAAAGTTAAGTTGTCAGTGTAAACTTCACACAACTACAGAGTGTAAAGAAGATTTAAGTCTCCACAATGGCTTGAAGACAAATAAATATTAGATGTAAATCACTTTACATTACTCTTAAGTGTAATAAATGCGCCCAACTGGCGTATTACGTTTGATTCGTGGTACATTTTTAACTTGAACTGGCGGAGTTGGCAGAAAAAACAAGACAGAAACACATTTAAGACACCCAATTTTCGACTTTACACTCCCTGAAAAAGCTAGATATTCATGTAAATGAACGCAATTTGCTGTGACGTGTACCCCTTAGAAAGTACTTTATTTTTATTCTATTCGACCTATATCGACTTCTAAACGGGAAAACTGGCGAACAAAAAAGCGGACAAAAACGTATTTTCCACCATCCACCACATTGTAAACTTTAAAAATCTGAACCCAGCTCCCCATTGAGTGTGAAGAAATGCGGTTTGTGCCAGTTTGTAGCCTTTGAATCGTAGTAAGTTTGTGTGTAGAAAACTTTTGTTCCGCGAATTATTTGAGATATATACCAATCAAAATAAAGGAAAAACGTGTTTTCTCGCCCATTTCACACCCCTGATGTCGAACTTTACACCCCCATGAATAACTCAATATTCCGGTTTTTTAAACGCGGTTTGCTGCGACGTGTAGCCCTTTGAGAGATACTTTATTCCTATTTTATTCGATTCATTCCGACTTATAACCGGAGAAGTTGCCGGAGAAATCTGAGACAAAACCTATTTTTACACTATCCGCTAGAGTGTAAAGTTTAAACCCCTAGATCTAACTCTGTCTTGAGTGTACAAAAGTTTGCTGATAAGCACAAAGTAGCCCTTAAGCCGTAGCACATTTCTATACAGAAAAAATTTCTTGGGACTCAGAATCAGAGTTGTTGGCAGACATAAACAAGTCTAAAACTCGACCAAAATGTGTTTTTTCACCCCCAGATTTTCACACTCTTTACACTCCCATTCGAGAACTGATGCAAAATTCAAAAAAACAAAAAAAGTGGTATCTGTAGCATTCCTTCCTCTAATATTCAAAACCATTAAATTGTTTATGGCGTTAATACTGAGTTGTTCACAAGCCGTGTAAAAAACAACCAAAGTTTTTGCTATATGTTATAACGTCACGCCAAAACTTTACACGCTCATTACAAACTCGGTATTGAGTGTATACAAAAAACAGCTCCATCGAGTTTTTTATTATCTATCTTTAAAAAAACCGCACCTCCCAGATGTGTCCTGTAATCGCTGTAGGGGTGCACAGCACATGTGGGCGTGGGGAATATGCACCCCCACGAAGGCCGAATACTCCCCCCAGAAACCGAAATACGCTCCCCCAGAATTCAATTTTTGAAAGTTTTTTGTTTTTTTCTCGCAATTTTTGATGCCAATGGATGAGTGCTGTTCTTTGTGTTCTTTTATTTTTTCTTTTCTTCTCTTTTCTTCTCGTCATACTACCATTTTTAAGACCATTTTTTGAACTTTGATTCACCCTCAGAATTTTGGTGCTGCCCACCTAGGGTGCACAGGTGTTAGGGGTACCCAAGTATATTATAGGTACGCGCTAACGCGCTACCTATGATTATCTGAAGCACTCTTTCTAAAAAATGCAGGTTCATGTCGCAGATGGTTCAACATTTACGTTGATAAAACTGAGGATGTCTCCCGGCGCACCGTATTATACAGGTCCTTGGGGCGTTTTGGAGTAAGTTATGAATAAGTTCTCAGTAGAACAGATTTTAATATTTTAATTTGAACTTAAGGGGACCAGAATGGAAACTATTGAGCCTCAAAGAAAAGGACAGGCTCGGCATAAACCGAATGCAAAACAATGAATTCTGGTAAGACTGCACATGCTTATACTATAATTGTTGAGAAGCAGTACAAAGCCATAATTATTTGTGATAATGTTTTTAAACTTCTCTTCAAAGCATTGAGCTCTTTTGGTCCAAAATGACTACAAAACCTGGTATAAGCTCTAAAATAGCGTTAAACTACGTTATTACACAGTTTCTTATTAATTTAAAGCACTTTTGAAAAACTTTAATTTTCATGGATTTTTTGCCTTCAGATTGCCTCCCGAGAAAATTTGCCATTTTTTTATTCTGGAGAGTCTATCTTCCCAACCCCCACGTGCATGTCTGGTAAAGACTACGATCTTTTAAATAAAACCAAATCTGGTAGGTGTAATGTATATACCGAAAATTTTCAAAATTACCGAATCTCTTTTAGGGAACGCTTTTCCTATTTTGCTTCAAGTTGAACTGTCATTCACTGATATTAGTGTCACGGCTGAAGACTGATAATTGCAAACTATAGGAAAATCAATTGAAATTTCTGCGTCATCATATTAGGATGGACTGGAAAACGTTTTGCTCATGTTATTCCCACCTGGAAGTTGTATATTTGGATGAAGAGACGTGCCAGTGCGAACAGCGATTCAGGCAGAATGCTCTAATATCTCCGCACGCTCGAATATTCCAAGGTTTTTGGAGAAAAGGATCTTCGGCAGGAGGTTGTCGAAATCACTTGGGTATGTGAATTCGGACATAAAACTCATGCGAGTGTCATTTTAGTTTGCATCAATTCCATTTAAGCGGTTTGTTCGAAAAAGGTTTAGTCACTGATGATTATAGATGCACGGCATGGACCGATCTGTGGGGGTCAGCCGGTCTGAGGCTTATGTACATGGGCAAACCAAACAACTCCATTCAACCAAGTATAAATGGGGACCGGATCGGAATCAATGGGAAAACCTGCCAGTATCGATGAAAATTAAGCAACATGCCATGCAAATGAGAGGAAAATGGTGAAAATGCGCAAAAATGACCGTAGAACCAAAGAAATAAGTCAATGAATTAGAAAAAGGCATATAAATCTAGGGAAATACACGCGAATGACTTGAAAATCAACTGATCAGTTTACTAATTAACAAATAACTTACCAACCGAGAATCGATAACCAGTCGAACAACCAATAATTAAGCAATCACCCACTTTACAACCAATCAAACAACCTTCTTGTTAAAGAACAATCAACCGAAAATTTGGCAGCTGGTATCAGTGGGAAGACGGCTTTCGTCCATGTATGGTCTGAGGGGTCAATTAGTGAACTTTTCTAGGCCAGAATAAACTCAAAAACTGTTACAAATGATCAAACAGCGTTAAAACTACATTATTCTTCAGTTTCTGACCACTTTCAAGCATTCTTGCAGAAGATTTTCGATTTTCATTCATTTCCGGTCTTCATTTTGCCTCATTTACCCCACAAGACTTCCCGTTTTTCCATTCAATGAGTCTAGAGTCTAGATCCCCAACCCCCCCCCCACAAGGATGTCTGCTCATGACCAGACATGTACGTAGGGGAGGACTTAGTGGGTCTTGAAGATTCCAAAAGGAAAAGAGGGAAAGTTTTCTGGGCAAAATAACGCAAAGTCACGGTCAAAAATGGACGAAAATCAAAATTATTCCTTTTTAATGCGTTTGTAGCCAAAGTGAATTGGCTGCCCCCATGTTAAAAATTTAAAACGCTGAGCCCGCAAGAAAAAGCAAAATCCGTTAAACAGGAAAGTGATGCATTTTACCCTGTGTAAGGACGCAACTATTTTGCTACTTTTGAGCATTCTAACTACAATACACAGTGAATGGGAGCATGTGCAATTTTCGGCTATCTTTTCAGCATAGTGCTCCACAGACATGAAAAATCTTATTTTTTGGCAAAATAGTTGCGTATCAAAATTTTTAATCTAAAAAATTTTACTCTATCAAAATCGGTTCAGTATATCTTTATATCTTAGCGAAAAACAGCATGATTGAAATAAGTAGTGGAAATGGCGTGGGGCAACATCGACGTCAAAAACGGACGAAAAACACAACTTGCTTTCGAAAGTATACTGTCATATGAATACGCATAAGCGTGATTTAGAGCTTTAGAATGATAAATATCCCCCGCAGACCCTCAAGAAACAGAACTTTCAAATGTTTTTTTAAAGCGATTATTGCGGTTAGGATGCACCGAACCCCAATCCCAGAATTCCTTTGCTGCTGTAATAACTTGGGAATTTTGATTTACTGACAGTTTCATGTAATTACTGACGGTCTCGGGCCCAAATTGTATTTGGAACAATCTAAAACCAGTGATAACTTGCAGCTTCACTTGTCAGTTCATACGATTTCCAGATACGTTTCACATCAATCCACAACTCTTATTCACAATGATCAATCCTGAAGAAGCATTGATAGCACTTCTGCAGCATAATTGCCAGGAACCAAAAGTCGTTGGTTTCTCGATTTACCGGGTGAGAATTAAGTTCATCTGCCCGATTATGAATTAGGATAGCATTCTAGCAGTTCATCTAGATAATTTATTTCGTTGTCAGCATACATGGGCAGCAACCAAATTTTGGGGGCCCGGCGGGCAAAGTTGCTAAAAATAGCGCCAAAAATTTGATTCGGTCAATCGATTTTGGAGAATCCAGCCCCCCCCCGCCATGCCCATGTGCGATTGTGTAGGCATATGTCAATAGTGGTCCTAAGTTTTCTTTGGCGATGTGAAAGGTCAGATTTAATTTCTTTGTTTTTGTGTAAATAAAGCAATAAAACGACATTTTTACGCACGTCTCTATATGAACTCATACAGGAATTTGCGTTCTACATCGAAATTCACTAATTCGGTTGAAAGTCAACGAATTTATAACGTTAAATCGCACACTTCTATTAAATATTAATTTCGAAATTATTTGAAAATCTGCTTAAATCGTCTTAAATAACAATCTGGAATTTAAAACGAATTACCATGCTTTCGAAAAGTAAAATTTTGAAATCATCGCGGCATCTAAGCCTTATTAAGCTTCATTGTGGCTTTCTTGTCATTTGACAGTGTCTTCGCTACAACTTCTATTGCTAAAATCAAAGTGTACATTCTTGACTGCTAATTGTTTGTCTTGCGAATTTATTAAGAATTATATGTGTAATTCGTAGGAGTTTTGACGTGCACATTTGTATATTTTTGAGCTAGGTTTACTTTCTTTATTTGCAAAGTAGAGTATTCCATGTTAGTTTGAGTATTCCTTGTTAATTTCTTTTTTTGCATTCCTTATTCTTTTTGTTTTGAAGCTTCGAATGCGTTTTCAGCTATTTTTTGATATTACAGGAAGTCATAATCAGCGGCGGATCAAGGATTTTCGTAAGAGGGGCGGTACCGTAGGTTGGCAGCACCAGAACTCTGGGGGGTTGCAAGATTTTTCTAAGGTCAAAAAATGGGATGAATACCAGTGATCGGACCGAGGGTACTTTTGGACCCGAGGCCGAGGCCGAGGGTCAAGCTTATATACCTATACCCATAAATAGTACTCTTAGAATATTTTGTATGCACATGAGCTAGAGAATAATCGTAATATTAAACACTGTATCGAACTAAAACAAATGTTTATCGCTGTTAGCCAGAATTATTATTCCAATCTGATGAAGCAGATAATTCATCATCAAAATCTAGATCATCTGAATCAGAGTTATCCTCATCTATTTCGCCTTGTTGTGCTATCGCGTCATCGTTGTCGTCATTCTTTATCAGATTCTTTAAAGTCACACTATTAAAACCAACTGCTTTGAGATTGTGCTTTACAAAAAGGAGTTTTTGAACATTTGATACAATCGACATTATGAAATACGAGTATAGTAAAATCGAATTGCTGAAGTAAAGAACAATGACTGAAAGAACACTACTTCAGAGAACAAAAATTTCATGCAGAGTCGATTTACATACAAGTATTTTAATGAAAGTGAAATCGAAACGCATAATATGTCAAACAATTCATTCTTATTTTCAATAATAGTAGATTAAATGTGTGAAAGATTTATTGAATAAAGTCAGTCGCATGAAAGCATCTTTAATTTAACAAGTTGCCGTTGAAGCGTGTTTTTTTGTACAAGGTCCGTTTGTACATGTACGAAGATGGTCCCCAAAAGTCTTTGTACATTTTGTGCATGCAAATTTTTGTGTACTATAATATAGTATAGTAGCGATTTTAGTGTTATAAAACAGGGTTTTCGATCGTTGGTAGTGTATTTTAGCTAATTTCTGGGTTTCTGACGCCAAAAATTACTAAAAATTGTCTCAAAACGGCGCGAAGCGCAGAAAAATTTGACATTTTTCAATTCTAAATGCAGATTCTGCCATTTTAAAGATGTGTAGGAAAATTTTTGGGAATTTTACACCTTTTTACAGTTTTAGTCTTCTCAAAAATCTTTGTACATTTTGTACACACAAATTTTTGGGTACTATAATATGGTACGGTAGCGATTTTAGTGTGGTAAAAAACAGAGTTGTTCGACTTTCGGTAGTGTATTTTAGCTAATTTATGGGTCTCTAAGGGCAAAAATCAATAAGAATCGTCTTAAAACCGCGCGAAGCGCCGAAAAATTTGACATTTTTTTATATGCAATTCCTTCCAATATAAAGATATGTAGAACACACAATTACTTATTTTGGCGCGAAGCGCCGAAAATTTTTGCGAATTTCAGACTTTTTTTACAATTTTTGTCTTCCCAAAAATCTTTGTACATGTGCAAAGACGGTCCCGAAAAGTCTCTGTACATCAGGAAAAATCTTTGCCGAGTACAAAAAAAGACTGCGTTGAAGACTTCGAAAAGTAAATAAAAAATATGGCTGAACAAGCAGTTAAAAAGTTTTTACTATAAATAAGAAGACAGTGTCGAAGAAATAAATGAACAAATGAAATAAGCTATGTAAAGACAGAACTGCAGCCATTGTTGTGCTCTCTTTTGCAGTAATGCATGTTTAAACACGCTTTTTCAGTCATCCACAGTGGCGGATCTAGGATTTTCCTAAAAGGGGAGCCGTATCCCAAATTTTCCAAAAACAGTCAAAAATAGGTCCGAAAATTTGCCCTTAACGCACGAAATAGCATTTTTTGGTGTTTTACATTGTGTACTTTTACATAAAATCACTTTTGACGCAATATTTTATCTAAAAATTTTAGAATTTCCGACAATTTTTTGCGAAAAAATCATTAAATTTTTTTTGACTTTAACAAAAATCTGGCGCGAAGCGCCGGAAAATTTGTGAAATTAAGGCGGATAGACGTCTAGAAGCATGATTTCCTGTATTTACAGCATCCGATGCGAAACATCAAAATTTTTAATTGAAAATAGAAGAAAACTATGCAAAAATAGCTGTTTCTGCTGTTAAAATTGTTTTGAAACCTATAGAACAGAAAATGGCTTCCAAGTCGCCAAGAAAGTAAATAAATGTCATTAATAGGTATCATCCGGCGCGTAGCGCCGGAAAAATTTGAGAAATTATGGTCAATGACGGCCAAAAATCATTGCAAATTGCATATTCATTCTTTATCTCGCCAAATATTTTTGGCCTAAGGGGGGAGCGGCCGCTCCCACCACCTTGAATCCTTCCCTAGTCATCTAATTCTGGTGTGATAAGTAATATGACGGAAACTGCACCGTACTTTCCGATCCATGTAGCGAGCATGAGAATTATAACTTAGTCATCATATGAATATCACCATTAGAAAAGCCAATAGATAAAAAACAGCCCGTGTACTGCAAATGCCTTTAAATGTTAATATTCAACGGATATATTAAACTTATTCAAATTTGATTTTAATTCTCGGCGCCTCGGCACTATTCAGCTTCGCCCTCGGCGCCAAGGCCGAGGCTCCAAAAAACGCCGAGCCTTGCCGAGGCCGAGGCCTCGGTCCGATCACTGGTGAATACCCCCCTCGCGCTCACGTGTGGGCGGTACCCCAATTTTTCTAAAAACAGTCGGAAAAAACAGTGCAACCCTTCATGGGCGAAAAAGCATTTTTTAGGCGTTTTACGTTGTCTACTTTTATTTAAGATCGCGTTTTGCGCAACACTTTTTTGATAAATTTTAAAATTTTCGACAATTTGTGGGATACAAAATCATACTCCTCGATTTTCTGAATTTGTAGCATTTGACGCGAAGTATCGAAAATTTTTAAAATGTATGCTGGTGAATAAAAGAAACTATGTTGATTAGCTGTTTTTGCTCTTGAAATCGTTTCAAAACCAATTCCTTGCGCAAAAATACGGCCTCCAGGCCGCCAAGAAAGTGAATAAATGTCAACATAGGCATTCACCGGATAATTTTGAGAAATTGTGATCACTGACGGCCAAAAATTATTGCAGATTACATATCCCTTTTTATCTCGCCAGCTATGTGGGGCCAATGGGGGGAGTGCGGTCGCCCCTTCCCCCTGATCCTCCCCTGATCATAATAACAAATCATTTCCTATCCGATTCTATGATGATTTTATGCTTAAGATACCCGAATCTTTCCCACCTTCTGGTCTGATGGCTTCTCAGTTCTTCCGAACGACGAAAGCTATTGCGCATAGCTTTTACACGAACGCACGACAGGTTCGTCGTAGATTATCCGTCAATTATTTTAAACCATTTACGAGTAGCAAGTGGAGATAAAAATACGTTTGTTATATATTCCTACTCAAGCTTTTTTGGTCGGTATTTTAAAGTTTTCTAAAGGCAATCTGCTTTTTCAAGACGTTCTCTGCTCCTCACTTTTGGCGTATTCTTTCAAAACTTTTATTTCACTGGAATTTTCTTCACTTAATTATGAATTCGATTTGAATTTATGAATTTAAATTTTTAGGTCGTGCATAGATTGTTTCTCGATCCGGGGACTTATGTTATCGTTCCGACGACGTACGATTGTGGTCAAGAAGGTGCTTTCACTCTAAAGGCATATTGCGCGGCCCCCATAAATCTCAGGTAGGATAAGACTCTTGAAGCATTTTCATCATACGTGGGCAGCTCCAAAATTCTGGGGGTGCAAGATTTTTCAAAGGTCAAAAAATGGCCTTAAAAATGGTGGTATGGCGGAAAACACAATTTTTCAACGTTTCTCATCGAGCACTATCCATTGGCATCAAAAAATTGCGAACAAAAAACAAAAAAAGTTTCAGAAATTGAATTATGGTGAGGTATTTTGGTTTCTGGGGGTATTTTGTTTCGGGGTGCATACCCCCAACCCCCCTCCCCCACGCCCAGGTGTGATTTTCATGATTAATGAAATTCCAAGCTTTTTTGTAATTTTCTGGATAATATTAATTTATTTAGAGCTCATTGAACCAGATATGTTGTGTTAACATATTTTGTATCATTTCGCTTTTTATCTCCATTTTATAACATGCATATTTACTCAGAAGATTTTGCATAATTAAAATTCATAAAATCCCAATGATTTATTAATCTTATAACTTATACGATTGCAATCGTTATTCTGCGGATAAAATTCCGTGACCGATAAACTTTAGACCCTTTTCGCTCCCAGGCAACTTGCTCAGCGGAATATTTAATTATTATTTACCTGTATATTTTAGAAAACCTTTCTGGTTAGATTTTGTACTGTCTTGCAGATTATCGAGATCCAAAATTTTACAGATTCGTTTTTTAAATTGTTGTATTTACTGCTTAGATTTTCATCTTAGGTGCGAACACTTTTACTTTTGGTCGCATTCGACTCTGATTGCAGCCTTATTTTTGTAAATTTAGTAAATGCGAAAGCTGGATTCAAAACTGCGTTTTAATTTGCTAAAATTCGTTGAGTTTATGTGTGCGTATACTTTTTTGTCATCATTAATGTTAAATTTTTCTAGAATGTCGATCTTCTAGTCAAGACAATTTGATTAATAAAATCTTTAAACATGATTTTTTGCTTTCTGCATAACAGTATGTTTATATGTAACTTGTAAGCATAAATGTACGAATTCTCTTCCTTATTACATTTTTGTGCGATTGTTTTTGTTTTGAATATTCAGCTTGCTTGATGCTCCAATGGATATAAAGAAATCACCGATAATAAAGGTGAGCCCCATTTTTTTGCTTAAAACACGGAGAGTCATTGAAAGTTTTGATGCTAAGGCTGAAGATGGGATGGCTACTTATCAAGACATGTTCCTCTCATTTGCTGACGAAGTAAACTTCTTAATAGTCTTGCTTTCATTATAAAAAAATTCCGGGTTGATTTTTTTAGGATAAGACTGTCAATGCATACGAGTTACAGGAATTGTTACACAGTTGTTTGCCAAATGGTAAAAAGCAATTTTGTGCTATTTTCGTATTAACTTGACAATGACAGCTATTTAAGACTATATGAAGTCGTGCGCTAGTTTGGATGTGTGCAGAAAAGTTTTGGCAGCGTTCCAGGTTGACTATTTGCAGTTATCATGAATGGGTATCAACTGAATTTTTTTATGGTTCTCATTCGTTTCAGCCTGATAATCGGCTTGGGAGAATGGATTGCGAAAAGTTTAAAGATTTCTTATGCAGCCTGAAAATTTGGCAAGTACTGAGTCGCATTTATGCTTTTTATTTTATTGTTAAAATTTCGAACGTTATCTACTAGGAAATATTGAGTAATTATGGCAAGGCTACTGCAGGAGTGATAAAGGCGGAAAAGTTGCGAGATGCGCTAACTGACGTAGGTAAGAATATAATTTTTGTATCTTTTTCGGAATCGTTTACCAAATGCTTTTTTTGAAAATATTTTCCTGTAGGATTCCAGCTCAATACAGACCTTATGCACATGCTGCTTCTACGCTATATGCGACGAGATGGCACACTGCGTTTCGGAGACTTCGTAGCGTGCATATTGCATTTGATTTGCATATTTAGTAAGAGTTTAAGGACCACACATGCGTTTGGGGGTAATGGGATGTCCGGACTTCCCTAAGTTCGGCGGACCCCCCCCAAATCGATAGACCACCAGAAACGAATTTTTAACATGTTTTTTAATTTTTGCCGGTTTTGAACCCCCTCACCCGAATTTGTCTGCTGCCCATGTATGCTAAACACTGTGCATTTATGAAAAGGAATGTATAATAAAATAAATCTGACAATTTTTTCAAATTAGGTTTGTCGTTTTTTTGTTGCCAAAATTAGGATAAATGTATTTCGTATCGAACGAAAATTTAGGTAAAGGCGTAGTTTGGAAAAATTTTACTGCTTTTTGTGATTTAAATTGCTTCTGCTGATTTGTTTGTGCGTTTCTGCCGCAGTACTATATACTATTGTTATACTGTTTTTAGGCATAGTATTTCAAGCTGCTTGTAGTAAGCTAAGATCGCCTAAGTGATGTTGGCATAAAGAATTTCAGTTCAGGGGGGCAAGACATGTTAAATTTCAATAAGGTACCCTGTAGATAAAATTCGCATTTTATTCAGATGTAGAATAGCAAGTTTTTACTTTTCTTATTTCTTGAAAATTTTCAAGTTATACTCATAGTCGAAGTAAATTTGTTAGACACTTACTGTACAAAATTATTGAAACAGAATATATCACGACGAAGTTGTCTTAAATAAGTGTTTTTATTACCAATATCGGGATCAGACATATAAGTGCGGGAGAAGGGTTTAAGACGTCTCTATAACCCCAGAAAGAACAAGTGGGAATTTCCTGAGGAAAGTGAGGCGAAATGAGGATCAAAAATGGATGAAATTGAAGATTTTCATCAAAAGTTCTTGAAACTGATCAGAAACTACAAATTAATATAGTTTTTACGATATTTTAGTATTTATGCCAGTTTTTTTAGGTCATTTTAGCCAAAACAGCTCCAACCTAGACCAGCCTTGCTGTGCTTGTGACTGGGCTAGTGTTTTTCCCTATCTAAAGAAAATTTGGTTGAAGGTGTCCTAAATTGTTACAAAATATCCAAATTTTCGCTCGATATTAAAGTAAGCATTTCCAATTTGAAAAAACAATTGTTTTTTTTTGAGTTAGTCCGTGCGGTAAAAACGAGAATCGCTGATGATTTTATAATTTGATACAACTTGTGAGGCAAACAAAACCTTAATAAATAATTAATGAAATTTTTAATATTTTAATAATAATTTTTCATCTTTTATTCTCCAAAATTTTTTCATCAGCAAGTCACTCATATTGGGTTGCTGAGTATAAAGCGTGAAAAATGTTGATGCTATTGTCCTTTTCATTTAGCAATAAAGTTTTCGAAAAAATTTAAAGCGCCTACAAAAGCCTTTTAAACTAATGCTATATTTGCTATATTCTGTAATACATCGAGTTATGGTGGGACATCTACCATCGTAAAACCGCATCACTGTATCAACATTGTAAAACACTTTTGTAGCCTAATTTATGCGGATAAAATTCGAAAGAAAACCGCAAAGCTAAATGAAACAGACTATATTATTCATTGAATGCGCTTCCAAAGCAAGCCACTTGATTTAAAAAATCCATTTTAGCAAAGATTGCAACAGTTATACTATTTTATTAATTAAGATGCCTTTGATCAAAAAGATTCGGCTCATACTGGAATAATAAAGCTCAGCTCGTATGAAGTAAGTTCGATAACTTTAATAGGTTGTATAGTGTATAATTTTTTACTTACATGTTTAATGATCTTTCAGTGGATGAAAACTGTGCTGCGTTGCTGACTTATCAGCCTTGACGATTTTCG
The DNA here is from genome assembly GCA_036768485.1 of Mermis nigrescens. NCBI lineage: Eukaryota > Metazoa > Nematoda > Enoplea > Mermithida > Mermithidae > Mermis > Mermis nigrescens. The sequence goes on from JAVLUZ010000161.1 coordinate 4,183,008, forward strand.
TACAATTTTTCAGTGCAATACTCGTATTATGATCGCATTTTATAAGCGGAATTTAGCTTTTATAGTAAATGTAGGATTACTTTATCCTGACCGATGTACATACGATGATTGATCACTCTGTGACATTTATAATTTGACTTATGATTTATCGAATAAATTGGACAATTTTTTATGCTTTCAATAAAGTTGGATAAACTTTTGTTTTAGATTATCTACTGAACAACGGAATTTGTCCGGAAGGCAAAAAATATCCTGACTTATGCCATCGAAACTTAAGATATATTATGACGCATGAATTTCACTTATTACAGATGTAAAACTTTCCTTTTGTCTTAAGTTGAATAAGCACTGACATAGCATAGGTGGGCAGCACCAAAATTCTGGTAAAGGTGGATTGCAAGATTTTTAAAAAATAAGTTGAATATGCAGCATAGGTGGGCAGCACCAAAATTCTGGTAAAGGTGGGGTGCAAGATTTAAGTCTCCAAAAATGGTCTTAAAATGGTGGTATAGCGAAAAAAGATCATTTTTCAACCTTTCTCATCGAGGTACTATCAGCATCAAAATCTTGCAAAGTTTTCAAAAATTGAATTGTGGGGTATTCGGCCTTCTGGGAGGTGAATACCCCTAAACCAACCCCACGCCCATGTGTGCTCACATAATGAATTCTAATTATAGTCTGTTCCATTCCAAACGGCCCATTTTTGCTGAAGTCTTATTACTGTAATGGATTTTTCAGTGCACAAATGAAATCTTTATGCTCCCGTATCAGCTAATTGCTTTCAACTCTTCTTATTGATGTTTAATGCGTTTTGCTTTACAAGTGGGGCATCAAAATGACTGCCGCAACAACCTAACCCGCAGAATATTCTGCTACAGTAATAAGCCGTAAAGCAAAACTGGGCCGCTTGGAATGGAACAGACTATAACTATAATAGCAATCTAGGTATGTATGTAAGTACCTACCTGCTTATAAAAGATTAGCATCGAATCGTGGCATTACCTGTGTAGAAGTGTGGGAGGAGCTTCGCAACCTTTGATAGAAATGAAGGTAGGCAATTTACGTGACATATACTTTTGGAGAAAAAGCAGTATTACGATTAAATATGAATAAGAAATCTGATATTCCTCTATCACAGTTTGAATCATCTACAGACAGACCTTGCTTGAGAGGAGTTGCGTATATGTAGGAATGCTCCTTACCCCTTTGCAGTGCGTTAAATCAACGTGAATGTTTGTTGCTTTCGTATCGGCCGGTTGCCAGCGAGGATCAACTTCGCTCATCTTGCGTTATGCAATTTTTGAAAATTTTTTCTCAATTTCTTGATGCTAATTGTAACGGGCGGCGCCGCATACCTTCCGTTACGTGAGCAAAATTTTACCCGCACCGGTATCGCGTGTGTAGTACTAACCGACTACTCGGCAAGCGCGTAGCTACGTGGAGGCACTTGAGGCACAAGCCTAGCCTGGAAAAATTATGAAAGAAAAGTTCTGGTTTCAATATGAAATTCTTTTAATCAGGCACGTAACTGACCCTCCTATTTTGGGGGAGCAACACCGATTTTGGGGGTCTAAGCCAAGAATAGCACAAAATAACGTGTAAAAAAACCTATTTTTCTGGTTTTTTCTGAATGTTGGGGGGTCCGGACCCCCCAGTCCCCCCACAGCTACGTGCCTGCTTTTAATGAAGTCATTGTGAGGCGCAAGATGGAATGTGTCATTCTGCAAATGGTTTGTTCTTACGAATGTTAGCTAGGAACCACATATGGGATGTGAGGCGAGTTTAGCCGATTTTTTATGAAGCCAAATAGCTTGAGTCATGACCACACATGGGCGTGGGGGGTTTGGGGGTATGCACCCCAAGAAGTTGAAATACCCCCCCCCAGAAATCAAAATACCCCCCAGAATTCAAATTTTGAAATTTTTTTTGCTTTTTTAGCGATTTTTTCATGCCATTGGATAGTGCTTGATGAGAAACGTCGAAAAATGGTGTTTTTTCGCCATATGACCACTTTTAAGACCATTTTTTGACCTTTGAACATTTTTTCACCCCCCTAGAATTTCGGTGCTGCCCACCTATGGTCATGACCATACGTGGGCAGCAAGAAAATTCTGGGGGGGTTGCAAGATTTTTTTGAAGGTCAAAAATGGCCTTAAAAATGGTGGTATGGCGATAAAAACACCATTTTTCGACGTTTCTCATCAAGCACTATCCATTGGCATCAAAAAATTGCGAATAAAACGAAAAAAATTTTCAAAAATTGAATTCTGGAGAATTTTGATTTCTGGGGGGGGGTATTTTGGTTTCTGGGGTTGCATACCCCCAAACCCCCACGCCCAGGTGTGGTCATGACTCAGAATATGAATCATTCAGGTAATTCATCGAATTTAATAAATGACCATGAAAATAAATCCATTGTCTGGTAATGCTTTAGATTCAATTAGGTGCCTATCATACTAATATAGGTAAGTTTTTTGGCCTTTTGAGGCAATTTTTATGATAGACTTTTGTATATTAATCTTTCATGAATGTAGGAAATTCGGCTATTCTTATCCGCACAGCCGGCCATTTTGTAACTGCGAGAGTTACACGTTTGGCGAACTTACCTTAGCAGTTCGCCAAACGTGTAACTCTCGCAGTTACAATTTTTATGATTTCAAGATTTTTACGACGCAAAGATTTCTGCCTCACAAGATGAAATGATACAGCATATTTAATCTCTTCACACAAAATTCCCTAAAATTTTGAACTTTGTTTGGGAGAACAAGTAGCCAATATCATACAAAGAAAACAGTGATCTGAGCTTATGGAAACCCTGCAGCTCAGACGCAAATCCAGGGAGTGAGGTGAAGGCTTGTACATAGCACAGCATTTTCACACAAACTTAAAAATTTGTTGCATTTACGTATGCTTTCAACTTTTGATCCATTGATAATCATACAAAAATTAAGAACAATGTATAATCTTCATTGTTTGGGCTTCTAGGAAAAGTAATGCAAATGAGAGGATAGTATGCACCTACATACAGTGTAACTACGGGCGAAGGCAGTGAACATCCTAACCATCGAAAAATGCTGCTAAAAGAAATGGCTATTTTTAAGATTAACACAAGAACCACTTAATAGGTTTAAATAAAACGCAATGTTTTGGGAAGATAATTTCAAAGTGAAACTATATTGCCGAAAAAAGTTGTGCTAATAAAGCTTATGTCTATAGTATGCTATGCTCTAGAAACTTTTCAAACTTTGCATGCTCCTACAGTATACAGCTTTTGTTTTATGTTTCGAGAACTAGCAAAATAGATGGATATTCTTGGGCTCTAAATTTCACCCCCTTTTGTTTTTTTATGTTTCTAAAAAGTTCATCCAGCAATCTCAATTTAGTTTATTTGCAATATGGCTGCCCCATTCAATGTTTAAGTCCATTTTGGAAAGCCAAAAGTTTTTCAATCCGGCCGCAATGGAGGCCGCTATATTGGAAAAATGCTATACTTTTTGACGTATTCATCTATCATTCTTTAAGGCTTCAACGTGTTTAAAAATTTTTTCAGTAAATATTTAGCTAGAAAATTGCTCTTTCTGATGAGCTAAGTTTCCCGTACTGAATTCTTCTAGTCCTCTCGGAAAAGTGAAAAAACCTTCAATATTATTAATTTTAGATTAAAAACGACACCGCCTCAAACCCCATTTTGGAAAATTTTTAAGCAGCATGTACCCTGGTATGCGCTGCACATTGTTAGAGCCCTGAATTAAGTCTAGAATAGCAAAAACATGCAAAAGTTTTGGCGCTGGCGCCTATCACTGTTTTTTACAATAGAGTTCCAATATCAAGTTTAGAGGATTGAATCACTTAGAATATTCCTACGCTTTACGCCATTTTAGTGGATTTAGTGCACCACTATTTGTCCGTTGTTAACAGACCCATATTCAGGGGGAACAGGGAGCATGTGTTTCTCGAAATGAAATATTAAAACAATTTCTCTTCTCACTTTTCAGCTTTTTAAGCAAAAAATCACTAAATGTTTGACGTTTCACACCGAATTGCTTAATTAGTACTTACTTACACACATTTATTTAGCCCCAAGCTAGCGGTTTCAAAACACTCCATATTTAGCCTTCACATACATACAACCGTCGGCATATTTTACATCTTATGTTTTTTGTAGATTATACGCAGAAAATAAGATCTTTCTGAACAATTTGGCTTTGTCTTATTAAAAAACGAAATAATTTTTCTTGTGTTTATGTTTAATTAAATCAAGTGTGCAATAGCGTCTAATGCCACATTCACAAGCATTTAGCGACCTTATGTTCTGGTTCTGTGATAAAATAAATTTTTTCCGGCTTTCTGAGATAATTTTAGTGAAATTTCAGCTGAAAAATCATAATTTTTTACGCTTCGCACCTGACTATTATTAAATCAGTATTGTATATTTAGAGCTGAACATCAAGTAGTGGTATACTAGAGTAGAAAAAATTATTAAGTTTGATGACCAGCTTTGGTTATATTTAGACTGAATTTAGAACAAAGATTGGCTGAGCTTATTGAGATTTTAGCGTTACGATTAATTTTTTGCAAAATTTTCTGGGGCTCATTCCACTGCGGAGGGGAGGGCGGTGCTTGAGCGCGTCAATCTCCCTGCCGCCGTGGAAGAAAAGGTGTCTCTTGTAATCTTTCTCGCCTTATCGAATGTATCCAGATTACAAAATTTGGAAAGTTTGCAGCTCTAGTGATTCTAAAAATTTCTTTTTGAATTAATCTTGGTCCATAGTTGTTTTTAAAAAATTTTGTTTATGGCCTTCAAAATAAAATCCTTCATACGGGCATAGTTGTAATCACACACAGGTGTGAGGAGGCGGGTTTGGGGGAGGGTCGTACCTTCCAGAATCCGTTAGGTTCCGAAATATCGATGGTCCCCAGAATTAATTTTTAGCATATGTTTTGGAATTTTTGCGAGTTTTACACCATCCAGATCCCCCAGAAGTGTTATCAGTACAATCTGTGTACTGAACTGAATTTTTTATTCATAACTTTTTGCACAATTTAGTGACAGAGATCCGTTGATACGCTAATAAATATTAGAGGTCGCAAAAAGCATTTGACATCTATTGATGGACCCCACTGGGGGCCAGGACCGTAATAGATTTTCCCTAGATCAGCTAATGCTGCGGTCTGCGCATTCAGGGGACAGAAGGGGCTCGAGCTTTTCATATGGAAAATAAATTTAATTTTTAAGAAGGGCTCCCCAAAAAGAAAAATTAAGAATCCTTGAAATCAACTAAAAATGACCACTAAATAATGTTTCAGCATACTTAAGAGTATAGTCAAGTCAGTATTTTTAAGCGCTTAGCGCCCGATGTCTTAATTTTTCTATAATGCTTGTTATTTACAACGAAGCCCAAATATGAACTACACCTACAAAATATGCTAATATTTATTATCGAGTTATCAATTTCAGTCTTTGAAACGACCTAAATTTGAGCAAAAAAGCAGTTTTTAATCAAAGTTTGGTAGTGCAAAGGAGGACCATGGCTATTAACACAACGTTCTAGCATGTAGACTTTCCAGGCAAAAATGTAGTAACTTTAACGCCTTTTAACTTATTTTTCAGTCAAAATTCTTAAAAATTCAGGTGCTTCGCGCCGAATTTAGTAGTTACTACATCTATATTTAGCCCCAAACGCGTGATTCAAGCATTTAAAGTCAATCCAGTTAATCGGTGCATGATCTAAAGCCTTATGAGCATGCACTGAGTACTGAAAATCAGTCCTACGAGCACTTTAAACATAGATTTTGTATCAAAAGACATGCATAAACAGTTTAATTTTTTCATTTTTTTCACCATTGCATGTAGCTCGACCAGAAACACAAAATAATCTTCATTTTCGTATTGCTCCTAATGTTTCTCGAGAAGTTTGACGTCAAAAATTTCTTAGGATGATGCCTACCCTAGGAAAAAATCCTGGCTACGCCTATCCTCGGGCTCTTGCTCACTTTCTGCGCTAATATTCGATATAATTGAGAAACAATATAACATTAACCTCACGGGTTTAACGTCAAAGTATCAATTTCAAATTGTGTAGTAGCACCTCCGCTACATAATGCATAGTGCAGGATGAGAAACGTTAAAAAATGGTGTTTTTTCGCCATACCACAATTTTGACGACCATTTTTTAACCTTTGAAAGATCTTGCACCCCTACCCAGAATTTTGGTGCTGCCCACCTATGGTCGCATGTGTGCGTTGTGCACGCATGCCTTTTCTTGTTGCTTGTGCCTACGGACTTCGTCGCTTTCAGTAAAGGTGCGTATAGCATCTTAATGTATTTTTGATCGAGAAAGTTTTACTCTAAAAAAAATTCAAAAATTATCATTTAAAACGATGTTGGGCTCGGTTGAATTTTCGGGCTGTTGCTTTCTGTCCTTGTGCGTTTTCTTCGCTAAGGAACCATGACACATTTTCAAGTACGAAACCGGAACAATTAATAATCATTTATCAATTTGAGACTTCGGTAGGTTCTGAGGTTTTCAAGTAAGTACGCGTGCAACGCACCAAGAGGATTAAGTAAGTTTTTTCGTGTGTTTCACATAACTTCGTGCATAAATTCTAGGAACTTTCATCGACAGTAAGCCGAGGGTTACGATAATTATATATCAGATCAATGCTATCATCGCAATCTGTCAGCTTATTGTCGGAGATGGTTTTAAAATTTATGACCGAAATTGTGTGAAACAGACTATAGGTTGGTCGAGCCATGCCATGCCGCCATACATGGGCAACAAGGAAAGGAAACTCTAAGGGGTTCGGTTGGAGAAAATTGCCAAAAATGTTACTATAAATAGAATTCTGGGGTCTACAGTAATCTGGGGGTTTTGAACTTCTGGGGGTAGAAACCCCCAAGCCCACGTGTGCATGCCACCCTCAGTGTCCATTTGGTCTTTGGTGTGGCGTGCCGTTCAGGACGTCAGGACCCAGGCAAGTGCATAAGATAAACTAAGCTACCGAAATTACGTAAGCGTAAGTGTGGCTCACAATACCATATTTACACGTATGTAGGTACCTACCGTACATAGTTTCCGTACTATTTTGACGTTTACAGTGCTTTTGAGCTTTCACTTTGCTCTTGGCTGTCCTCTTAGACTGGGCTAACTTTCTGAACGTCATTGTGTGAATCTATGACATCAGTTCGAATGCAAATGAAGTTTCAGTGTTAATACTTTGAAAGGAAAAATTTGAGAACAAAACAAGAAAAGGGCAAACATTTGAAATCGAAATTTGGAACTCATCGAAATAGCAAGTTGGTTTGGTCATTCTATGATATGTGTAGTAGTGCTGAGCTAAATGCGACTAAGTTTGCGCCTTTAAACCAGATCGGCTGGCTGGCAAGCCTTAAGTTCGTTCGCAAGTCCTCATAAGACTGCAGTCGCTAAATAGGTACGATAAAACGAAACCTTTATAAAGCACAAGCGAAACTTCACACAAGTGGAGTAATGGCAACCATGCATATGGAGGCTTTGCGGGGTCTATAACAGGGTAAAGTGAAACGAAACGAAGGCCATAAGTCGAAAATTTTCTGCAAAGTGTTTGCAATTAAGCAGAAACTGAAATTACAAAGCCTTCAGGCTATGTATTTTAGCACTTATACCGTTTTAGAGGTCATTGTTTTCCTGTTTTCAGGCTATTGTATCATTTAAGCTAAAAATTTTACGTTTATTTCGAGCTATTTCAACAACCGAACTGACCCATTAGACCTAACATATCGATGCAGCATGGCGCTTGCGTTCATGTAATCTCCCGTGAAAAACCTAAAAAAAATTGCGCGCAATGATGCACAAGCATTATACTCAAATCTTAACACACCGTTAAGCCATGACAGTAATAAAACGACTTTACATTCAATGAACATATTTCTGATAAATCCGAACTGCGAATGAAACATATAACTATTTTCATGTTCAAGTAAACGAATTAGAAGCTGAGGAACGAAATCGTTCATCGCTGAATCACTACAAATTACTTTGACAAAATGATTGATTAGCAGAGGACTAAATTGTAATTAGCGACTTGTTTGAAACGGAATGTATAAAACAAGTACAAAATGATGATGTGTCGTTTGTTCGTGGTAATTTTAGCGCATATACACGAAGACGCAGCGAAGTAAACAAGAGAAAAAAGAAAAAAATGTTAAGCGTAGACGCACCGGAAATAGTGCAACTAAATGTATATAAATAAAAGAAACGAATAAAGTTGATAATATTATAATACGCAGCGTGTCATACGCGAAGTGATGGAAAAACGAGCGCGAAATTAAAGCCTACGATCAACATGGTGATAAAATCATTCGAGATTGATAAAAATTAGAAAACATCAATTTTCACTTCATGTATAAATAACACGTTTTCAACAACATACAAACGCATGATCAGGTACTGATAGACGCACAATGGGTAAAGGAGCACATATGAAAAATAAGCAATAACACACAGCGCACACGGTTTAAGAATAGCAATACTTCAAAGCAATCGATGCTGTGCGAACTAATACTCAATTCTGGTGAATGAATGAGCTTGAGTTTTAATTTCGAATTTTTGTGTGAAAAAGATCAAAAAATCACGATACTCGCTAAGAAACATTGCTTTCTCTACTTTTAATTACATCAAATGATTAATTGCAAACGAAAGCTATAGCGTATTTCTTTTCTTGTAGACCTTTAGGCTATAAAAGTGGCTAATAAGTTAGATACAGTTTTGCCAGTCTACAATGGGAAATACCATTCCGTGATTTGATATGCCTAACGAAAAATATCAGTCCTGCCTGATGTATTAGATTAAAACATTTGTAGCCATTTTAATTTTATTTTAAAGAGCTCTCAACTAAATAAAACAGGCTTAATAAGCGGTTGAAGAGAAGTCGATTAGCATTTGAAACAATGAAAGTCAACACAGGTCGGTAAAGATTCATTGGAAACTTTAAAAATTTGCAAAAACTATAATCGAAGACTAAATGTATTTGCTTCCTTACACTTTGCAAAAGTTAGTCGGTTTTTTATCGCTATCATTCAATTATTTAAACTATTTAGCCACTATATAAAAATTCTAATTATTCAAAAATATTTTCAGAGTAAGTGAGCGAACTGCAAAACTTGACTAATTTTAAATTTTAAATAGTGTATAAACTAAAAAGGACCAAGTTACGGAAAGTATCAGCGACAAAGAAAGTACGGAAACAAATTTTATTCTACGACGAAAAACTGATAGATAAATTGGAAATTTGCAGAAATGAAAATTTGTGTTTTATTTTATTGAAACACTGCGAGCAAAGTGCCGCTTACATGTTTTTTACGCACGCCCTTTAATACGCCATTAAAAAATTTCAAACTAAACATTTAATGATCCATTATAGTCACATAAAATCTCAAGTGTAGCAGCATCTTTAGCAATGTTTTAGTCGGAAAAAACAGGTAGGTGTACCTACTACGGATTGACGCAAGCTTTAATAAAAATTAGTAAATGAAGTATTTACACCTAAGCTTAGTAAGCGTAGCATATTGCTTTTTATAAACTAACGCATATTGTCACGCGCAAAAAAATAATTGCTTCTATCTTTACGCTAATCTGCAACCCAGTTCGGATTAAATAGCTTATTTAAGAAAAGAAAAGTCTATCGTGTTATTTTGGTCTTTCACGTCTATATTCGATATAATCCTTTGTTATCATGAAACCTTATTTATGATATCTAATACCCACGGCGTAAGATGAGTTCATGGGACAAATTCCAATCAAGATTAGTTGTTTTCGACCGAAAAAATCGTTATCACTAACGTCCTCTCAATACAAGCCGCAGCCGCGCAAGTTGTTAGCTATGATAACGTCAGTGACGGCGTCGAATACGAATTGTATGTTGGTAGTGTCCGTGGCGCAGGTCATGTGGCAATAGATTTCTTTATTAGGTGATTTATTCTTTGCGTCGAACTGACCCTGGATATAAGCCGATGCTTCTGTATACTCTTGACGGCCTAAAAAAAGCCAAAATACATCAAAAAAGGAACTAATAAGACCAGGGCCAAAAATTTTTGAAAGGTAAGATAATGCATGGAAAGATGGAAAAATCGAATGTATTCGGCATAAAGTCTTCGAATTTTCGGCGCTTCGCGCCGGATGTGAAGTATTTTCCATAATTTTGGTCCAAGCGCGACCAAAAAATGACACTTTTTAAAGCCTTTCGAGCAGAGACACATTTATTAAAGTTCGAAACTTCGGATTTTATGATGTCAATGTAAAGAGCATGTCGAAAAACGTCGAAAAATGCGATTTTATGGACTATCCCGACGAATTTTCCGAGTTATAGACTAATTTATCTTGGGTCCACCCCCCGGCCGAATCCTGGATACGAGCTTGAATAAGATCATATGTAAATCTATTCACTCGACTGAATTTATTTAAAAAATTAAGAGAAGATGGAATAACGAGAAAATCTTGGCAAAACAAAAACGTGACAACATTACTTCTCAGTCAATTCAATATGTATAAACGTACAAAAAATTTTTGTGAAATATTTTTCTTTCCCGATGTTAGATACATATGTGGGCAGCACAAAATTCTTGGGTGAAGAAGGTCGAAAATTGCAAAAAAGGTTTTAACTTCCATTCTGTGTGTCTGTGGGAAAAGTTTTTTTTTAATTTCAGTATATAAATTCAAATGGTTAGACAAAGCTAAGCATGTTAAATTAATGTGTGCTATTCCTAATTTTTTTCTCAGACTTAGTCAATCCATGCGCCTAGCTTATCAGTTTCCAGTTTTTCACTTCTACTCAAACGACTTTTTTCCGAAAAAATTCCAGAAATTATACAATTAAGTGATAAATAGATATAAATAATCGCGCTTAGCCAAAAAACTAGAAATCATTCCATACACAACGAAACATTATTACCGTTTCTGATTTATTTGCAAGTCATTGTAGCAGGCTACAGCGATATTAGGATAAGTAGGTATATAAGGACAGAAAGTTTTAATACATTGAGCGAGGCAAATTAATCTCGGTTTTCAACCGGTGCGAATTTGAAACTAATATTGTTAATCAAACAATAATGATGTATGAAAATAATGCTATAATATTAAATAATATTAACAATTGTAAATTAAATTGAATAATTACTTTATTAATTGTGAAGTTAAATTATTAAATCAAGTAAATAGTATTAATAATTAACAAAGAATATTAACAACAATAATATTAACAATAACTCACCCGTATATTCAGGGAAACAGACGGTGAGCGGTGATTTCTTTATTTTCTCTTCAAACAAGTCCTTCTTGTTCAAAAATAGAATTATCGATGTATCGGTGAACCACTTGTTGTTGCAAATTGAGTCAAATAATTTGAGAGATTCGTGCATGCGATTCTGTAAAGTTTAATCAATAAGTTAGATGAGCCTACAGTTTAGTCCTAGTTTTATGTTAAGCGAAACTCAAGCCTCAATCATTGTTTTAAACTACGCCTTGAGATGCCGAAAGTTTAGGAAAGGAAAGGCGAATTTCAAAGTCGTAAGGACCATAGCTGGGCGGCACTAAAGTTCTAGGGGTTGCAAGATTTTTTCAAAGGTCAATGGCCTTAAAAATGATGGTATGGCGAAAAAAACTACATTTTTCAACGTTTCTCATCGAGCACTATCTATTGGCATCAAAAATTGCGAAAAAACAAAAAAATTTCAAAATTTGAATTCTGGGGAGGAGTTATTTTGGTTTCTAGGGAGTATTTTAGTTTCTGGGGGTGCATACCCCCAAACCCAGGCATGGTAAGGACTTATAGTATTTTTTCGACATTTCTCTTTACAGACTTTAGCTAACATAACGAAATGTAAAAAATGTGATTCTGATACAAGATCACATGCGGATTACAGGGGCGACCTCCTCCCATTAGCCAGGGCCGTATTTAGAGGGCGGAGGGTGGCTTGGCCTCCTCCCTGGCCAAAAAACAATTTTGATAGGTATGCGCGAAAAGATGGGAAAATTTCACGTCTTTGACTCTAAATCTTCAAATTTTCGGCGCTTCCTGCCATATGTGAAGTATTTTCCATTATCCTGGCTTAATCACGACAAAAAACAACACTTCTTAAGTAGAAGAATTTTCTCCAAGAAAGTCGAATTTTATCATCTTAATTGATAGAGAATGTTGAAAAATGTGGAAAAATGCGGTTTTGCGAGCTATCTCGACGAATTTTCCGAGACATAGACCAATTTAGGTTGGGTCCGCCCCTCTTAGTCAAATACTGGATACGGGCCTGCCATTAGCTAAATATAGTTGGCGATATAAAGATTGGATATGCAAATGATTTGTAGCCAATTTGTCGTAATTTTTCGAATTTTTGGGATTTATTGGTTTTTTGGCTGCATTAAATTCGTATTATAACGCCAGAAATAGTTTTTGAATAATGAGTACATGGCTATTTCAAAGGTTTCCATATCAAGACCGCCAGTTGTTTCAGCAAAAATATTTTTATTTAAACTTATCGATTGACTTCTATTTATTTATTTATTCTGAAATTCTCAATATTTTTGACGCTTCGTACTGAATTATTTAATGTGCTTATAATTGCTTCAGGTGCATGAATACGAGAAAAGAGCAGTAATTTCAATAATCGCCAGCCAACCTCCTGTTCAAATTTCACAAATGTTCCTCTCGCAGAAATTATAAAAATTCTTTTTTTCACACTGTTATCAAAAATTTTGAATTTTTATCCAAAAATTATTAGCCAAGTGTGATTCTGAGTAAAATTAGGCAACACAAAATGGCGAAAAACGCCTTTTCGCGCGAAAGTTGCGGATTTTGAAACTATTTTCGACTGTTAAGGGAAAAGTTAGGGTAACCAACCACCCCCTTACGAAAATGCTGTATCCACCACTGGTCAAGACGGACTTAATCATGTTTGCGTATGCTATCAAGCAGTCGTAAATCTATGCTGAATTATTACATTCTTTAGCTTTAAAATCCGATGAAGCCTGACTCCAGCCAAACTTAAGCTAAGAAAGTTATAAAAAGGAATATATAAACCTTAGCCAATCTTTTTTAAACAAAATTGAGCTGTGGAAATTTATGAATTAAACATTAAAAGGTTCTTTTATCGGAATAGATCTGTTTTTTATTGTGACTGCTCAATCTGATAATACTGAAAAAACAAAAATTTTTCAGCACTTTCAGGCAAATTTCTTAAAACAAAAATATACTCTTTGCGCTTTATTGTGAGTACGTTTAAAATGCTAACTAAAGACTTTATTCACCGTAGTTTCATCTTCATGTAAAACTTGGTCGTATTCGCTCATGGCAACGCAGAAAATAATGGCTGTCACGTCTTCGAAGCAGTGTATCCACTTTTTGCGTTCTGATCGCTGACCACCGACATCAAACAATCTGAGATGTTGAATTGTAAACTGTTGTCACACTATTTGAAAACACATATTATGTAACAAAAATAATAATAATAATAATAATAATAATAATAATAATAATTATATTGATAATAATAATAAGAGTAATAATAATAATAATAATAATAATAATAATAATAATAATAATAATAATAATAGTAATAATAATAATGATAATAATTATTATTATTATTATTATTATTAATTATTAATAATAATAATAATAATAATAATAATAATAATAATAATAATAATAATAATAATAATAATAATAATAATATTAAAATTAATATCATTTATAGTAATATAACATCAGACACAATACAAAATACGTAATATTCGTGCAGTGTACAGTTTTCAAGATTATTTTCATGTTTTGATCTTTGTTTATTAAGAGTATAGTACTATAATGAAAAAACTTATCCATATCCGAATAAAGTATTAAATGCGACATTTTTAGTGATTGTTTATATAATGAATATGTAGAAGAAAATTGACTGTACTTAAAATTCAGGTTTTTGAATGTGAAATGAACTTCAACGATGCCGGTAGTTTTGACCCTTGTTCTCAGAATGTCTTGTTCGGTCGGTTGATAATCCGGCTGCCCTAGTCGATCCAAGTCATCCAAAAAGCTATAGAAAAAAGCGTAGAAGAAATAACCTTTTAAATAATGGATGAAGAGCGTAAAAATTTTTTGCATCGGAAAATCTAGCATTCAAAATCAGTAGAAAGTTAAAAAATTTTAAGTACAGGAAAAAATAATAAATTAAGCAAAACCGATGGACTTCCTTTAGTGATTTTTTACTTCAGACTTCAATCGCTCGTCTAATATGCTGGTTTTTGACAGGGCAAATAAGATATTAGTTACTATTTGGCCGAATCATTCAATTGATATTCATTCGATCTAGCGAAGCACTCTTGAACCCCGGAATCAGCCCAAAGTCGCTTCAAGGCAGCTAATACTTCTTCACTAAAAGGTTCAGTGTCTTCCATTCTTGCAACGACGTCCATAGCTAATTTAACGTCAGGCTTAAATATTATTACGTGAATTAGTGACTTTTGAAACGTGTTTTTAGAATGAATTTGAGTTTTAATGAATTTGATCAGAGATGGGCACTAGCAGACCAGTGTGGGTTCACTAAGGCAGTAACTTTCAAACACTTTTTGACTAATTCAGCTATGATGGATTGAAAAAAGCTGCTTGACCCGGAAGCTACCAAAATTCATCACTTGCGGATAATACAATTACTTCCGTGAAAATTATACTTTTATTTGTTCTTGACATTTCGATAAATCGACTGCAGACAATCTAATATGGCTGTCATATTTATCACATTAACTTATTACGGTGACACTCAAGCCAGGTAAGTGAAAAAAATATTTCTTATTATTCCGAATGATTGCCAAATTGTGCTTTCCATCTGAAAATTTTTAATTACCGTAAAAGTGACAGCATTCAGTTTTTAAATTGGCTCGAAGCACGGTAACCGTAAGATTACATTTTTAGGTCGGTGAAGTTCTTAAAATAAAGCTGTTAACTAATCTTAGTCAGATATAAGCATTCGATCGTGATCAAATGACCAAATTATCTGGCTTAGGTAGTGTAGTTTTTTTATCGAATTAGAAATCACTCACTACGACCATGGAAAGCATGGTCAGTCTGGAAAAGGGGTCAGCCAGAGAGCTTTCGAGCAAAAATGGCCTCAAAAACTGGTATGAACGGTATAATTGCGCAAAAATTACGTTAATCTATGGTTTTTGGTCAGCTTCGAGTACTTCACATTTAATTTTTATTTTCATTTATTCTTGGATATCATTGTGTCTTATATTCGCCAAACGATTTCAATTTTTCCATTCTACACCTTCAAACTCCCACGCACATGTCTGACTACGACTATCGCATAGTTTTAATGTATTCGACCTCTGTACAATGAACAATGATTTTTTTGGAACAATGTGAAATGTCGAAAATTCCCGCACCGGATCTAGTAATCAATTTTTCCATCTATATAATGTGGTCTAGAAAAATGTACTAATCGTTCGTACAAAATGTGAAAAAACTTTTGAGTTGTGTTTTCTTACATGAACTGAGGGCCTAATGCACAAAACACTGCGACTACAATGTAATCATAAGCAGAGAACTGATAGCACTACTGACCTCCCGCTCTGGATTGCCAAGTGGCACGTTCAGCGT
Organism: Mermis nigrescens; assembly: GCA_036768485.1. Lineage (NCBI taxonomy): Eukaryota > Metazoa > Nematoda > Enoplea > Mermithida > Mermithidae > Mermis > Mermis nigrescens. The sequence continues at coordinate 4,198,626 of JAVLUZ010000161.1, forward strand.
ACCCATAGCTCTTAGAATGGCCACCATTGATTGGATCGTGTTACTGTACACAACCGGTTTATATTGTTTGTAATCCTCTGCTGTGAAACCGGATTCGTGGATAATTCTGAAATTGAAAATAAAGCTAACTCAAAATCAGTATGAGGTCGAAAGCACACATGGGTGTGAGGGTGAGGATTTTACAACTCCCTGAATCTGAAAATTCATCCCCCAGAATTGAATTTTTGTCAACTTTTTTCAAGATTTTTTTGACCGCCCCAGAATTCGGCTGCTGCCCATGTATGGTTAAAAGGCCCTAAATTTGACTTGAAAGGATAGCCAAATAAAATTTGTCTGGCTTAGAATGCTTATCGAAGCTCAACGCCAAAGAAAATTTAACATCTGAAATTGTTGACTACTTCTGCAGTCATCAGGAATTATTCATAGTCTTTCAGAATGCGCAAATTTTATTTTAAAAACTGCATGTATAATTTTGCATGCAATGAATATCGGAGAAAATGTGTCATATTAGATCAATTAGAATATATTAATCGACTTAGAATGCAGCTATATAGTTATCACACGACTAGCAACCTCTGGTTTCAATATTCTTTGACTTAAGACAAATCTCCTTGAATTCGTACATGAAAAATATAGATAGTATTAAATTTTTCTGCTGCATGTTTCAAAATTGGTGTTAGGTTTAAGCTTGGCTTAAAGCTGGACATATTGGAACCGGCTTGAGCCAGAAAATCTGACCACAGTTGTAATAATGTAATATTATAATATTGTAATACATAAATAATATCGCGATATACGTAAGATACGTAATATTGTAAGGGAGATAGATTATTCTAATATAAAGGGTGGCCCGAAAACGGGTACCAAATGTTTTAATCATAATTTTAGCTGCATATTAGAGATTGTAAAATATTGAGTTTTTGGAAGGACAAATATAGGGCAACACTTTGCGGTTTTTTTAAACATGACTTTTTTAGTAACAACGAAAAAGTTAGTAATTATGGGCGTTGATTAGTAAGCCTCTGCTCGAAACGTTGATCTATTTTTTCTGTTAGGATAGCCTTTGAAGCATCTTAACTTTATTGTTTAATATTCTTAGCCTCAGAATTGTCAATTATATTTTTCGTTCTAATTCAGTTTCGTGTTTTTCATCGTCGTTTACATTGTTATATAATTCAATAAAAAGTTATTTCACGAAAATGAGTCGCATTAAACGAATTCTGTCAATCAAAAAGCACTAATCACAGGTCTTGTAGCCAAAGCCTTTTTTTATTGAACAATATAAGTCGCAGTACTCTAAGTTTAACAACAAAAGTTATAAAGAGTAGTTTATGTAGGTACCCTTTTTTGGGCTAGTTACAAATTTTTCGTTGTAACTTTCGTAAAAAATATTTTTTTCAGGTGTGTAAGCCAAAAACTCAATAACAAAGGTAACGCAATGAAACTTCACAGTATTTTTGCCCTTCATTTGTTCTTTAAAAAAAACATTAATTAATTGCGGTGCGTCTTATGCGGCTTGATTAAAATAATAGTATTCTTTTTGGGCCGTAATTTACATTTACATACATACATCTTAGATTTTAATGAGTAAATCTCGTATAACATGACTCCAGTCAGACATGCACGTGGAGGATTGGGGTCTACACCCCTAGAATGGAAAAATGGAAAATTTTGTGGGAACGGAGGCAAAATGAAGGCCAAAAACGGATGAAAAGATAAAATTTTCTTCAAAAGTGCTCCAATTTGACCAGATTCTGTTGGGGCACATACATACAACCCCCCACCCCACGCCCATGTGCGGTCCCAGCTTATCGGCTTTCCTACGCTCCTCTAAATTAATACTTTCGTATAACAACTGCAATTTTTGATAATAAACACTGACATCCTTTCTGCGAAGAACCTTTGTTTTTTTAATACAATGATGTGAAATTCTCATATCGATGAGCAAGAAAATGTTGGAGCTAAGATAGTAGTTCGAAAAAACGCACGGTGTTTACGAGCCAAAATGAATTTTTCGGTGAAATCCGATGGCATATTCGATTATCGTTTCGTTACTGTGTCAATTTTGAATAAAAGACTGTTGAGTAGGGTTCCTAAGTGACCTTTTTTGAGCAACCGTTTCTTAATCAGACGCCTTTGTAACGCAAGCGTAAATCTTATTTGTATTTGGGTCGCATTCTTATTTTGAAAGGTTATTCGTCGACGTTAGCCTTCGAGCAATCGTAAGCAAATGGAAATAGGAGGATGCATATCAAAAACGAAAAGCTTATGCTATACTTCATTAATCTTTCACGAAATAGAGGACGCGCGCTCTCGCGCACAAAAAATTAGCTGTTTCTCCGATGTTTCAGCTTATCGATCGGTCCGTTCCCAGGGGCAACCAGAGGCCACAGCTTCAATCCTACAATGAGCTTTAAAAGACTCGTTCGTAAGCTTTATCTCGCACGAAACATAGAACGCTATCAGCAAAAATGCGCTCTGTTGAGCAATCGTTTCTTCGAGGCATTCTATTAGGTCCCTACATCAGTCCATTACTTTGATGCAGTTCGCTGTGAGAGATTTTGATTCGGAAAAGACGATATATTATCCTTATTGACCCGGCGATCCTCGAGAAACTACATACACGCGCGTTATTTCTCAGGAAAAATTAGAAAAAATGAGTTGAAAGCAAACTAAAAAGCAGCGCAATGTGAAACGAAACATACGGACGGGACTAAATTAAAATTAAAGAGCTAAAAAGCAAAATACGCCACGCGGATTCGTAGCCTTAGTTTCAGTATTATTTTTATTCCTATAAAGATAATATTTATTTTATTTTCATTTTCATAATCCAAAAGGTAGAATAATTATTTTGCGTTTAATAGAATACAGCGTGAAATATCATTTGAATTTCGAACTGCAGCTGAAGACGAAAGTTTATGCAAAGTAACTACTGGATCAAAAGATCTTTTGCTTCGAAATCGGACTACATGAGTTGTAAGGCTGAAATTTTTTTTAAACGATTTTGCATCGATTGTCAAAGTTTATTCGAGAAAAATACAGTTTTTAAGTAAAAAAATATAACCGAATTACAATTTTTCATTTCTAATTCATTTTTGGCAAATGGTAGAATGACCGAAAATAGTTTCAATCAACGGTGCTGAAATTTTTCATGTGACTCTCCTGTGCTGTTCGTTTAATTAGGAAATACCGAAAGTAGTGTTTCGCAAAAGAACTTTCCAAATAGCTATTGGAAACTACGATATGCACATAAAAGAACCAAGGTTCTAAAAATCTTTTAAAGATTACCTAATACTAAAATTCAATAATTTTATGATTCTAAATGTTTTCAATAGAAATAATTTAGAACAAAGTTTCCTGTAATTTAAAGACCATCAAAATCACGGATAATGCTTATGGAACATACCGTGGAATAGCATTCAAAAAAACTTTTATATGTTTATACACCGTTCAGAAGTAAATCAGAAACGCATAAAGATTTATCCCCAAGCCTAAACAGATTTTGCAGAGGGACTGTTCCCTACATCCTCGAATAACATTCAGGCTTCCATAAAAAACGACGGAACGTTGACTTGAATTTTAGTAATAACAATTTCTCTTTTTTTCTGAAACACAAGCATACTCATACTAGCAAAGAAAAATGCTGCAATGGAACAATAAAGATGAATATACTTGGAATTGTGGATTATTAAGGATGTAAAAGGATGGGACTAGGAAAAATCTACCTAAAGTCGCAAAATCTGCTAAAAATCACACTTTCTCTAGGCAACGCAAAAAATCGAGGTATATTCTACGGCCAACAGATTAAAATAAATATTTAACCATAAAAATGATTGAAAAAGCAGCACGTTAGCTATGCAGTACCTATGGGAAATGATATTGAGTAAACTAACAGTCTTTCTAAAATAATTGAATGAAATAGCAAACATTGATGCATCCAAGACAATTGAAGAAATTGTTGGTTTAAAACAGTAGGAAACGCGTGAGTTGACTTGAAACAGACTAAATGTAGGTACAGTAGCATTCCCGTAACGATTGTGTGTACTAATAAATCGGCTCCTGCTTTGCTTGCTATAATGCTCATAACAAAATAGAACAACTTTAAATACAATACCACTTAGTTTTCTATCAAACATCTGCAAGCAATTTAAAAAAGTACCCTATATAGATTTCGTTTATACACTTTTATCTGAAACTTTGAACATTATTTAAAAAAGACACTTTTTTAGAGGCCGCAGAATATACTTCGATTTTTTGCGTTGCTTAGAGAAAGTGTGATTTTTAGCAGATTTTGCGACTTTTTAATAACATGCCACAATAATGACAGCAGTCCAAGAGCGCGGTAAACAATATTGTTCCTAACATCAGCATTATCCTTTTTAAACAAGACAAGCTTACATTATTTGAACAGATCAAAGTTTTTCAGCATAAACTTTACGCAAATATCAAGTGTAAGGAACACTAACGCTCAGATTTGGAAGTAAAATAAATTTGTAGTATAAACTACATATTAACGACAAATGAATAGTGCAAACATTACTCAACTACTAGGTGTATAGAAAACTAACAGTCAGATTCCCAATTCTGATTTTACGTTGAACATTTTGAAAAAAACTAAGCTTCCGCAAGGCTCTAGAACTAAAGTTAACAGCAGTGTAAACTTTACACAACCACAGAATGTAAAGAAAATTTCAGTCGGATTAGCAAATCTGATATTACTGTGACATTACGATCAACATTTATGAAAAGATTGAGTCTCCACAATGGACCGAGGACAAATAAATATCAGATGTAAACCACTTTACACCACTGTTGAGTGCAAACAAAGTGGCGTTTCACATTTGGTTTCTGGTTAATTTTTAGATTTGAGATTATGCCCAGACTCATAACCCAGAACTTGGCAGAAAAAACAAGACAGAAACACGTTTAATTCCCCATTTTTTGACTTTACACCTACCTAAAAAGCTAAATATTGATGTAAACAAACGCCATTCGCTGTGACGCGTACCCCTTAGACAATACTTTATTTTTATCCTATTCCACCTCGCCCGACTTCTGATCAGAGAAAGTGGCGAACAAAAAATGGACAAACACGCATTTTACATTGAACACCACATTGTAGACTTTAAAAATCTGAATCTAATGCCCCACTGAGTGTAAATAATTTTGGTTCGGGCCAGTTTGTAGCTCTTTGATTGTAGTACGTTTGTATGTGCCAAACTTATGTTCCGCCAAATATTTGATATGATTTACCAATCACAATACGAAGGAAACCTGTTTTTTCGCCCATTTTACACCTCAGATTTCGAATTTTACACCCCCATAAACAACTCAATATCACGTTTTTTTGAACGCGGCTTGCTCCGACGCGTAGCCCTTAAAAGTTACTTTATTTCTATTTCATTCAGCTTATCCCGACTCATAACCGAAAAAGTTGGCTGAGAAATCTCGGACCGAATCTGTTTTTTACTCATCCACTAGAGTGTAAAGTTTAAATCCCTAATACTAATTGCGTGTTGATTGTAGAAAAGTTTGCTGGTAAGCACAAGATAGCCCTTGATCCGTAGTACATTTCTGTCAGAAAAAATGTCTTAAATCTCATAACCGGAGTTGTTGGCAGACATAAACAAGTCGAAAGTGCATGGTTTTGCCAAAAAACTTAAAAAATGAAAAAGTCAGCATCGAAAAGATTCGAACCCATTAGTCTTTTTCTGAATCCGCATGCGAGAACGGATGCGTAAGCCACTGCGCCAATTCGACATATCGGCGGACTTAAATACTTAGTCAATAATTGAAGAATATTCATCATTCTACTGAAGTTTAAGAATAGTGCATTTACGATAATAAAAATGATTGTTTATTAAAGACGAGTCAAAAACCTCTGAAATAAGAAAAATCTGATCAAACAATATGCAATACGGAGTTATCTGTCGGCATTAGAAAATTGATGTATAATTCAAAGTTCACCTCTTCATATCTCAACAAATACTGGCTGTAGAAAAATTTAAAGGTCAGATTCGTTATTCTGACCTTACGGAAAACATTTTGAAAAAATTGACGCTCTGGGTGGAAAAAATTTTTTCAGTGTAAAGTTTACACCAGCACTAATAACGAAATATTGATTGTAAAGAAACAAAATAAATTTTGCCGTGTAGCGCTTAGGACGAGGCACATTTTAAAGGTAGTTACCACTTTCTGTCTACTAAGTGGAGAATATGTCAGGGAAAAAATATTTTTTGTCCCAGACTCTTTACAACAAACCGCCTCTAAATTTGAAAATATTACTTTAAAAAAATTATAAAAAAGACTCCCCTAGATTTTATAACCGTCCACCTTTTGAAACCAATCAGATTGCATATAATGTTAAACTGAGTTAGATATTCTCGTGCACATGAAAACAGTAAAAAACCGTCTAATTTACACTCCGGTGCAACAACTAATGAGTGTAAAGAAATTTTAAGACCAGATTCGTATCCTAATTATCAGGGATAACATTTTTTTTGAAAATTGCCCCTCCGCAAATCATTTGAATTTTTGGTGTAAGCTTTACACACTCACGACTCGCTCGGTATTGAGTGTGAACAAGAAAAAAATGGGGGTCCTAAGTTTTCTTATTATCTACCTTTTAAAAAAGCCGCCCCTCTCAGATGTGTGTCGTTATAGCTGTGAGGAGGTACATATGTTGGGGTACTTTAGTATATTATAGGTACGCGCCAACGCGCTACCTCTGATGCAATATTTGATAGGAAATCACATCAGTTTCTACATTTAGACAGCGATTAATTTATATCGAAAGAATGCGATGTTGATTAAGAATGACTTGATGTATTGAAGACTTCAAGATGCGAATCTTCAATAATATAAAATAATGATCTCCATAAACTTACTTCGAATATTACTCCTTATTTTTTCAAACGCTTATCAATCTAACTACTATCAATTCGTCTAAATCAAACGATTTTCCGAAAGCGTTTTTACATTCGGCAGTTTTTGAGTTTAGAGAATAGTGCATGATAAGATTAGTAGGATATTTTGCTAGGATCGATCAATCAAATCAAAAGCAGCATGCTTTTATAGTCTGTTTCACACAAGTTTGGACATAATTTTCATGAACTATCACAGACGAAATGCTAATAGATTGTGAAAATTACACTGAATTAGTGTAATCTGTCGGTTAACGGTCATACATGATCTTGCGGGAAGGGTTTAGGGGGGGTTAAACTCCCAATTATTAGCTCCCCCAGAATTCGAAATTTTTCAAAAGTTTCTAGAAATTCGTAGAAAAGGTGCCTTTTAAAGCGATTTAGTCATCTTTTTGCTCATAAGTATCAAATTTTTGGCGCTTCGCGCCATATACTCATGTTTTGGCTTGTTTGTTTGACTTTTTTAATTTTTTTCGAAATTCTTTCTGTTTTTATGTTTCAGAAAGATAGAGTATCGTCAGAAACGCCGAAAATGACGCGTACTTACCATTTGTGGGTCCAAAAAAGGACTTCAAAATTTAATCCTTCCCCAGAATTCCCATGCCGTGCATGTCTGCTTACGGTCGATAAAAAAATCTTAAAATTTATGCCCTAAGTTATGTGAAATAGACTAGAGGTATAGTGAATCGCAAAACATCAAAGTCGCTTGACCATAGAAAATTACGTTTTTTCGTCAAAGTATTACTTTTGAAACTAAGTCCCGATAATCTGCGCGTTTTACGAACTGCAGCTAAATTTTGAAATGTGCCCCATTTGTTCGAAAATCCCATCTCTTCGAATGTCCCACCTCTTCGAAATTCCCATCTCTTCGAACGTCCCACCTCTTCGAAATTCCTGCCTCTTCGAATGTCCTATCTCATCAAATGTCCCACTTTTTCGAAAATCCTAATTCATCACTTAGCGATTTAAGCTTCCTCTTTTGCGAGTTCCGCTTTTTTGCCTTCTTTTTCAGCATAATAATTTAACGTTTTTGAGATGTAAAGTTTAATGGGCATTAGCAGACCTTAATTATGTTTTTTGTAAATTTTCTACTGAGAAATTAGATTTGTTTCTGGAGAACATGGTTGCCATGGCAGAAACATGTGCGTTACGAAGATATTATTGCATCAAATGAAATCACAGTTTTTCTCACATTACAATAAAGTTTGTGATCTTGCTGCCATGGGAAATATCAACGAAGGTATAATGCCATTTAATTTACGAAAAGGTGTTTTACTACTCAAAATGAAATCGGGTAGTTTGGGTGTGCCTGACGCGGCTCACGAATCGTATAACATTTGAAAATCTGAAATTATGAAAACTAAGGCATGACGAACCAATGAACCACAATTTAATCATGGAAAGCAAGATATTACTGACAACAAATTCGTGTCTATCCAATCTGATGCAGAACATATAGTAGATATATTTGAATTTCAATAAACAGAATATCGAAAACGTTCGTAGAGTTTGTACATTCGAAGAGGTGGAGCATTCGAAGAGGTTGGACGTTCGAAGAGACGGGACATTCGAAGAGAAGGGACATGCAAAGAAAAGGGATTTGTTGAGACAAGTATTTTCACCTTTTGTCATTATCCGAAGAAGCACGACATTCGAAGAGGCAGTACGTTCAAAGAGATGGGATTTTCAGTCATATTTATTCCATGTTACATCATTTTGCGAACACCTGAGACGTTCGAAGAGATGGGACGTTCGAGGAAGTGGGACTATGCCACATTTGGAAATGGTACTTGTCACGCTTTTTGTGGATGATCGATCTAAGTCAAAACACAAGTTCTTCAATTCGAAGCCATTTGGATATCTTGTCAAGCGCGCATTGGAAGTTTCATTTTCACCGAAATTTTCGAGCATAGGATTTTACGACGAATGACGCGCTTTTCACTGCAACGTAGCTTGAGTGTAAATATTTGTTTTAGCCAATCATTAGAAGCAAAGAAGCTTACGCGAACTTTATTCATCATCGCGATAGGCACATAGCAAAGTTGTGAGCGGGTAAAAATGGAAACTTACACATTTTTTGTGCCATTTATACTTTCTGCCTGGCCATATCAATTAAAGGGGAGATAAGTCGAATGAAAATAATTTTAAAAAGACGCTTAGCATTCGAAAATCGATTGCGCACTAAAAGGCAGTTAGGAAAGATAAATCAAGCATAGCTGAAAAGACTAAAAATATTAACACTTCATCACTCGCATTTGAATGACAAGTGCGGAGCGGACTCTAAAGGTGAGATGGGATAAATAGAGTAGATATATTATAAATAAAGTTAGGCTTAATTCGACGAGAGCAAAAATTAATTTTCAAAAAGACATAAATGATCAGATACGTACTTGACCGGCATTTTGTCATTTGGGTTTCCACCTTATGATAACGCGCGAAAAGACCGAAAAAATTACATCTGTTTTTGCCAGAAAATCTTCAAACTTTCGGCACTTCGCGCCATTTGTGAAGTACTTTTATTGTTTTGCTCTCAGAGCGACTAAGAATGACGCCTCTACGGATGCAGAAAAGACGTAATTTTACTCGGATTTCACGATTTAAGGACAACTTTTACAACTTTCTCTTGTTGAAAACTTATATACATTTCCTTTTTTAAATTTTATTTTCACATTCTTTCTATTCCCCTTACTTTTCTACCAGAATTTTCGGCTTTTGAGCGCTGCAGACTTTATCGCATTCGTGTATGCTCAGAAACATTCGTATATGTTTAGAGCTACACGGCAAATTTCTGGATTTCTCATGTCTCTGTATCCGTATTAGCATAAGTCCAAGATTTTCATAATAATTTTCAAGATATCCTAAAAAATAAACATATTCTAGAATTTTACCACAAAAAGCACAAAAATTTTAGGCATTTTCTTGACTGACTCGTTCAGAGTAACAAAAAAATGCATCAGAACGAAAAAAACCAAAACTTTACGAATTGGATAGACATGCTTTCTTGGAGGAAACAAATAAGGCTATAGGATGCACGTATTTATAGTATTATCCAATTTCACCGGTAAAAAGTGGCACAGGTGAACTAATTTTGGGCAAGTTCACATAGCTTATTACTAAGATGGTTTTCATTTTTTCATGTGCTAGAATACATAGACGGAAATTAAATTCAAAGGAAACTGGATGAGGTGAAAAAATTTTCAAATCTTGTAAAGGGCCAGCAAATTGATAATAGGAACAAAAACACAAATACCATTTTTCAACGTTTCTTAATCGAGGTCTATTAATTGGTATCAAAAACCGAAAACATTCATAAAAGTAGAATTCTGATGAGAGGTTTGTGGGATATTATAATTTAGGCTCAATCCCAGACCTCCAAAGCCCATGTGGTGTGTATGCGTGGGCAAGTTTTCAATTATTCTTATTGTTTGTCGCTCCCGTTATGAAAAAATTTGCAGCAAATTTCCGAAAAATCTTCTTTTTTCTATTTCAGGCAAACATTCGAAGTATTCCCTTCGAATACAATAAAATTTGCAAACTCAATAAATAATTTATTATCATTCACGAGAAGGAATAATGAAGCGTCTACTTAATTTTCAAACTGAGGTAAATGATCGATTTCAAAGAAGTTGCGTTAACCTGGCTCCCAGATTGCTGGCCATAGATACATAGAATGGTCGGTCTGGGCATCGGACCCACAAAATTCGATTGATGCCCACGTACAGTCAAGACCACACCTGGACGTGAGGGGTTTGGGGGTTTGGGGATATGCACCCCCAGAAGGCCGAATATTCCTCCCAGAAACCTAAATACCCCCGAAATTCAATTTTTGCACATTTTTTTGTTTTTTTACGCAATTTTTTGATGCCAACGGATAGTTCTCGATGAGAAACGTTGAAAAATGGTGTTTTTTCGCCATACCACCATTTTAAGACCATTTTTTGACCATTTGCACGCCCCAGAATTTTGGTGCTGGCCACGTATGGTCAAGACCCTCAACTTCTTTCCTCCCCAACGGGCATGTCCGATGTGGACCCAATATTACCTAACAAGAATAAAATACGACCTACTTCATCTGCTTGACAATCGTGCTTTTTCCTGATTCACCGGCGCCCAAAAGCAATAACTTAATGTCCTTGGCGGCTTGTAGTCCATCCTCTTTCAGATTCTTTTCAATCTGTCGGCTGCGCTCCAGCGCCTGCCTCTCTTCGGCGCTCATTGTGCAACCCATCTTGAATGAACGAATATTGATCGAATCAAATGTAATAGAAATCAAAGCCAAAATTGTACGAGTATTTCAACATAAGCGTCGAGCGCAACCAAGAGAAAAATTCAAAAATTGGACGGTTCACGAGTATGTAGCTCTATAATTAGGCTTTACTAATAGGTGCTGAGAAATCAATAATCGAATGATAAAATCTAATCGATAGCGTTAGTTTCGGAGATCATAGTGACCCCGAAAAAACGATCTGAAATTGTACGTGCAGTAAGAAACGCGTTTTCTATATCGCCGATGAATTGTCGATTAGCTACCCAAATTGCTTTGCATTAAAAATCCGCTTCGTTAATTTTTATCCTTAAAACATCAGAAAAATTTTTATCACATACGAAGCTTCTTAATGTCACTCATCGTGCGAAGAGCCGCACACGCACTATTGTTCAAATGAACAAAACATACAATAAAAGTGACGATAAAATGAATATTATAAACAAAGCACAATTCTGGAAATGCGGTAGAGCAGCCTCTGTCCAAAAAAGCAGAAACAGTCTTTCGTAATCCACAGCACAATTATGTCAAAGGCTGCATTCGTGCGTTGAAAGGCTGATTCGGTCGACTGCGAAAAACTGAGTATATCGTACTCTATGCACTTTACACGTCTCGCAGCGAAAGATAAATACTGTACGCAAATGAAGCCTAGCTGGAGAATAATAGCGGCTGAATTTACAGGTACAGGAGGGGCGACTGAGAAGACTGAGATCGAATTTTAGAGTTGAAGCCAAAGCAACGAGGTGAAAGTGGGTCGATAGAGAGAGAGAAGAGAGGCTGCGGCTGAGGCGCGACGCCTTCGATTTTTATTTCAACCTATACTTTGCTAGTACAAGAGTAAGCTTAGAGAAAATTACGCGTATATTATTAGCTTACAACGTTATAAGTACGTCATAGCAGTGCCGCATAGCTGATGCGTATTGCGGTATGTTTGTAAGGAACTATAAGCTCGGCTAGCAGAGAGAGAGGCTGTGCTTGCTCGATCCTTGCGGACCAGTTGTTTGGATGGAACGATAACCGAACGTTCGGGCGAACTGGCTTCTGCTTATGCGTTGCGTATATGTATACCTATGCGTAAAATAGGTGCTTACTCACCTGATTGCTTTTAATAACCGCGAATTGAGCGTTCTAGAGGCATGTCCTCGTCCGAATGTACGCATGTACCTAGGTACAAATTTAGCACGTCGATAAACACATTTAAATGACATATATGGCAAAAGAAAAAATCGCTAAAAACAGCCGGCAATGCTGGCTGAGCGTCCGAAATTTGGCCTCTTTAATACTGAGATGAGAAGCCGACTGTTGTTGATAACAGAGAATAGCGCTTTACCTACTACTTTACTGTAAATTAGACTCTCTTTCGAAAATCGGCTATGCACAAGACGAAGCTCTAAAACTGGTATTTCAACTGGCACGAATTAGAGCCTAATAAATAATATGCAAACTAGAGCTGATTAAACGCCGATTACTTTTGTGATAAGTCACAGGACAAAACAGGATTTGAAATGCATATAAGGACAATAAAGGTCGTCGAACCGTGCATAAAAATTTGAGAATCATTTCAAAAAGTTCACATTCGTAGTTTTCAAGTTCGAAAAGATTTTTGACCAACTTTTCAACGGTTGCAGCTCGCTAAATATCTAGGAAATGTGACTAATTTAGCAACATAGAGATATTTGATTTGAAGACGAAAATTCACTACAAATGCATGTTTCCTCTAATCAGAATCCGTTGCTCCAGCGATAAAAACCAGATGCAAACTTCGGATAGATTGCAAACTAGCAAAGAAAAATGCTCTAATGGAACAAAGAGGACAAACATATTTGGAATTACGCATCATTAAGGACATAAAAAGAGGGGACTAGGGAAAAGTTACCTATGTATGCCTGTTAAACTTGTAAGAATTCACTAAAAATACGACTTCCTCTGAAAAACGCATAAAAAATTGGAATCTGCCTCTGAAGGGTGTTGCACCTCCGACGTTCAAATAAATAAATAGCATGACGCATTCCTATGGGGCAGCTATTAACAAGATGGTGTGCTTGTCTAATTCATTTATGGAGCCATTGACGATTAGCTAAATCTTGGTTAGATATTGAAAGAAAAATTTGATATTGATAAGAAACTAAATCGATTATTAAAACACATCTAAGCTACCTTATTATCACTTTTTTTGAGGCAGTGACCAACGTTTTGTGAAGGCGAGCTTTTTTAGAAGCAGCAGAATACACTTCGATGTTTTTTCGTTTTTCAGCGGAAGTCGAATTTTTAGTTAATTTTTACAACTTTCACAGGCATACATAAGTAACTTCTCCCTAGTCCCCTCGTTTTGTGTCCTTAATGATGCAAAATTTCGAATGTATTTGTCCTTTTTGTTCCATCGGAGCATTTTTCTTTGCTAGTACCCTACTTTTAATTAGCATTATTTGATTAAGTAACTCAATAAACACATACGGTAACATGCCACAACAATGACAGCAGTTCAAGAACGCGGAAAACAATATAAGTCTGAACATCCGCATTATTTTTTAAACAAGACAACTTTGCCTTATTTAAACCGATCAAATGTTTTCAGCATAAATTTTACCCAACTACTGGGTGTGAAGAACACTTACATCTAGATTTTTAATCTTAACGTTACGTGGAACATTTGAAAAAATAATTAAGCTTTTGCAATGCTCCGAAACTAGAATTAATTTTAAGTGTAAACTTTACACAACTACTGGTTGTAAAGAAAACATACAGTCACATTCGTAATCTTGGCCTTTCGGGACATATTTTGAAAAATTCACGCTTTGCTATGCTCTAGAAGTACAATAAATTTATATTGTAAACTTAACATATCAGAAATAAATGAATAGTGTAGACATTACACAACTACTGGGTGTAGAGAAGACTCTAGAACTCAGGTTAATTTTCAGTGTAAGCTTAGCATAGCCCCAGAGTGTAAAGAAGATTTTAGTCGGATTCGTTTGACTCTCAACAATGGTCTGCAGACAAAAATATATTAAATGTTAACCACTTCACACCGCTGTTAAATGTAAACAAACGCGCCTAACTGACGTATCACGTTTGAACCCGGTTACATTTTTAGGCTTTTGATCATGTTCAGACTCATAAGCGAAAAAGTTGTCGGAGAAAAAACAAAAACACGCTCTCTCCCTGATTTTTGACTTTACACCTCCCGAAAAAGCTCGATATTGATGTAAACAAACGTAATTTGAGGTGACGTGTATCCCTAAGAAAGTACTTTATTTTTATTATATTCGACCTATCCAGACTTAAACGGAGAAAGTGACTGAACAAAAAATGGACAAAAACGTATTTTCTACCATTCAACACATTGTAAACTTTAAAAATCTGAACCTAACTCCCAATGAGTGTAAAGAAATTCGCTCTGGGCCAGTTTCTAGTCCTTAAATTGTAGTACGTTTGTATGTGGAAGACTTCTGTTCCACAAAATATTTGAGATAGTGACTAGTCAAAAAAACATGTTTTTTCACCCCATGTTACACCCCTGATTTCGAGTTTTACACCTCCAGAAATACCTCAATATTGAGTTCTTCAAAGGCAATTTGCTACGACCTGTAGCCCTTAGAGCGTACTTCAATTTCGTTTTATTCAATTTGTCTCGACTTACAACCGGAGAAGTTGACAGAGAAATCTGAGACAAAATCTCTTTTACATCATCCACTAAATCGTAAAGTTTGAACCTCTAGATCTAACTCCGCTTTGAGTGTAAGAAAGTTTGCAGATAGGCCAAAGGTTGCCCTTGAGCCGTAGTGCATTTCCATAAATACGTTTTTGGGAGACTCTTACAAAGAATTTGGCAGCCATAAACAAGTCGAAAACTAGACCGACATGTGGTTTTTACCCTTAGATTCTCTATACTCTTCACACTGTCGCTCTAGAAATAAGTCACTTTTCAAAAAAATAAAAAAGTGCCATCGAGCTTAATGAATCTACTATATATTTTTGAAAGTTTGTTTGTTTGTATGTATGTTCGTATGTTTGTGCCGGGTTGGCTCCGGCCCAATGAAATTTGGTGGGCTGATATTTTGGGCCGAGGTCGGTCCAATGGGGGAAGGAGCCGTAGCGACATTGAAATTCGACCAATCACAGCCGTTCACCCTATGCAGTAGTGAAGCGGCGTATCTTCCCGTGCTATAAGTATAGGCGTTTTCGGGAGATGGCCGATTTTTCAGGTACCAAACCGGTTAACAACGGTTAGTCAACTCCACGTTGTAAGCATAGTCGTTTTACACCCACCCACCAATGTGTTATGCAGGATGCCCTCCTACGTTTACCATTACGAAACCTCAGTATTGCGGGTTTAACCGAATAACGCAATAACATACCCAATGTTATTAAATAGGACACGGTATAACATAACCAATGCTATAAGCAATGCAATGCTATAAGATAGGACACGGTATAATATATCCAATTCTATAACATACACAATGCAATAAGATAGGACATGGTATAACATATCCAATGCTATGAGATACCTAATGCTTAGATGACACGGTATAACATATAAGATACCCAATGCTACAAGATGGGACACGGTGTACCTTACCCAATGCTATGAGATAGGATACTGTATAACATACCCAATGCTAACATACCTAATGCTACAAGATAGGATACGGTATAGCATACCCAATGCTATAAGATACCTAATGCTATAACATACCCAATGCTATAAGATATGACACGGTATAAAGTACCCAATGCTATAGCATACTCAACGCTATAAGATAGGGCACGATGAAACACCAACATTATGGAAATTTTTTTGAAACATCAAAATTATGGATTTTTTAAAAAACATCAAAATTATGGATTTTTTTAAAAAACATCAAAATTATGGATTTTTTAAAATAACATCAAAATTATGGATTCTTTTTAAAAAAACATGGATTTTTTTAAAAAACATCAAAATTATGGATTTTTTTTAAAAACATCAAAATTATGGATTTTTTAAAATCACATCAAAATTACGGATTTTTTAAAATAACACCAAAATTACGGATTAATAAAAAAACATCAAAATTATGGATTTTTCCAAGAAACATCAAAATTATGGATTTTTTTACATATCAATTCCACATAGCTATATATCAGGCCTAAGTTCAGCCCGGGCAACGCCGGGCAGCTCATCTAGTTGTCTATATTTTGAAAAAATCAGACGACACAGAATGCATAACTGAGTTTGATAAGTCGTGTCGCTGACCAAAGTTTAACAACTATATGTTATAAAGTTACGTAAAACTTTACACGCTCTTTACACACCAGGTATTGATTTAAAAAACAAAAAACACGAGCAGCGAATTTTTTGTTATCTATCTTTTATAAAACCGCACAATACAGAAGTGTCTCGTCAAATCTGTAGGGGGTAGACATATGTTGGGGTACCCGAGTATATTACAGGTACGCGCTAACGCGCTACCTATGATGCTAGGAAATCAAATGACGATCGATGTCAAATTTATAGTCTGTTTCACATAAGTTTAAGCATAAATTTTAGGAATTTTCGTCGACAGTAAGTCAGCGGATTACGATAACTGTACATTATATCAATGCTATAAACGCAATCTGACAGCTTTTTATCGGAAATGATTTTTAAACCTTATGCCCAAACTTGTTTGAAACGGACTTTAGAAATGAAAGCTTGGCTAAATGAGGGATAATCACGACAGAGCGATACAACAGGGAATTCGACCAAGGGAGTAAAATGTATGATGAATAACGTTGAAAATTTTGGTAGGTAAGTAAACCTTCAATTTTGTAATGTGCCACCGTTTTATTCGCCTTGGTAACGTTATCAGTCAACATGTTTCTTTGTCAAGGTTAATCAATAAGAGGATATCCTTTTTTCTCGATGAATAAGTGGAACATTTATAAGCTTTATCGTAAAATTCCAGGTACAATTGAAATACGCCAATTTCACCATTTTTCAAACACTTTATACATGCTCTCGAGTGCAAGAAAATATCGCTTCTCGATATTGCTGACGATACTAAAAATCGGTGATAAGACCAGAGGGCACTTATCAACTCGACATAAATGTAGGCGGTATCAAAATATTTACATATGTATTTAAATACATCTCAGTGTTGTTTGTCATCTTGTGAATAAAACATAATCTTTTCTCTTATTTTTATGGCAAAACGTGTTTACGGAATAAAAAGTAGTGTTAACGGTATAATATTTTTCTTTCTGTCTCAATTCACGCTTATGTTAATTTACATATGTACATCCTACATGAAATCTCCATCCATTCCCATGATTATTTAAGAGGACGTTCAATCGTGCACAGCTAAGATCCTGATACTAAAGATGAATATTATAAACAGGACGGCCCAAAAAAGGATACACCCTGGTGTTGCATCATAGACTGTGTAAAAGTTTTTCGAGTCAATATCAAAATAACACCTGCATGTTGAATTAGCATAAAAATTTTTATGTTCAAAATGGGTATTTGTCTGGTTAAATAATATTTTTACGTTTTTGTTTGAAACTTTTATTCATATGAACAACAAGGGCAGCATGTTGTAGGATTTGAAGGATCGACCTAAAAATCCTAAAGAAGGCGCTGTTCACGCATTTAAACCCACAGATCTGTGTTTTATGTTGCAATTATCTTGGCTGTAAACCAGCCATTTCAGTCTCTTTTCTCCTTTATTCAAAGAAATTTTATTTGCGCCATATGGACTCTGTTTAGAAGTCATTATGCGCATTTTTGTAGGCCATTAGACCATTGGCTTACTGTACGGCTGACTGGCTGTCATTCATGTGCTTTTACTTTCGATCAACATAAAATTATAAGAAATTTTATGTTCTTCCTACTATAGTCTGCTCCATTCCAAACGGCCCATTTTCGCAAAAGTCTTATTACAGTATTAATTTTTAAGTGCACGAATCGGCTCTTCAATTATGCTCTAACAGCGGTTGATTGCTTAAAAACTTCTTTTTGATGTTTAAAGTGCTTAGCTTAACATGCAGCGCATCTAACAAGCATCTACAATAAGATAGCCCGTGATATATTCTGCTATATGAGTCATGAAGCAAAAATGGTCCGTTTGGAATGGAACAAACTATAGAAAGGCGCATATCATTAAATTGGTTTTATGCTAAGTTTTGCTCAGTACCAATAGAATCAACATGAAACTTTATGTAGCTATGCTTAACTTTTTATGGCAACAAGGTACACATAAGAAATTTATGTTGATTCGACAAAGTATTTTTCACGGTGTAACTATTGCAATTCTTCACTAGAATTTTAAAACCAGCTGTATTAAATAGATAAACCCGTCTTCTTTCAAACCGTGTAAAAAATTTTAGCCAGCCTGCCAGTGGACCGTGTACTAGGCCGATTGATTTACACTTCACTTTAATATTATTCAAACCCCAAAATTTCTGCGTTGGAACTGTGTATATTGGTATTCTTTTTTTGGCAATATAAGAGATCAAAATATTAATTAGTACATACTTTAAAGCCCCAAAGTAGAGGCTTCCTATTGAGTGAAAAAACTTCAAGATATCGCCAAAAGAGGGAGCGAAATTGATGACAGAACTTATGATACTTTAAACGTGTAAACAATATCAAAGTATTGTGTAAACAATTCCGGTAGCGCCCAAACCGTTGACATCTGAATCAAATTTTTTACGCTTTGAAGGAAAACGTTCTTATTCGTCTGGTGTGGCCGGTACTATAATTTTCTGTTCATATCAGCCCAATTTATGATCTATTAAATCTGAGAGTATGTGGACTTTGGCCACCCTGTATGTTGCAGGTTTTGTAATCAATTTACATCGACTTAAGAATTCTGGTCCATGCACGAGGTTTCGTGAAACAGACTACAGATCTTACTCCTCAACCATGTAGGTTGATCAGTTAGGGGAAATTAAATCGCTTTCAACTTTCGGATATTGAAGTATTTTAGATTTTCTATAACTATGACATTCTTTTATCGACAGAAAATAACACAAAAAAGCAATCAAAAAGAAAGTTTTTGATAAATTTGGATAAAACAACAATTCGCTGTGAAATTTATCTTACAAGTTGTTAGCCTTTGCAATGAAATCTTGCTTCTGTTAATAAATTTCCTTTAATCAAAGCCGGGATTTTTGCTCTCTACGATTAGAAAGAACACTGAAAAACAGTGTTAAAATCCACATGAAAGTGGTATTTTTACGTGTAAGTATATGTATAATCGAGTAAAACTACGTAGGTACTTCGAAAGTTAAAAAGTCACCCACAGAGTACCAACAACCAATCGTTAAGCATTGTAAACAAATTTTTAGAGGTAAATCTTAGGTGCCACTTATGTATACTTTCATTGTAATAAAATGAAGGTTACCGCGAAGTGCAATATAATGAGCGATTTATCTCATGCATTATGTACATAAATGCATTTGAAGAAAACGCTCAATAATTTCGGCTGCAGTTTGGTCTAGAATATGTCAAAAATTTGCGGCTTTTTTTATTCATATTTGTTAGCCCACGTACTCATGCAGCTACGACAATCAAACCAAATTTTTGGGTAAGATTTTGATCATTTTTATGATTTTAGCGCTTCGTTTCTTATTTTTAGAAAATCTGGCTTTTTAGAACTAAAGTTTGCTGTATGCACTTCAATGGTTTCCATACATTTACAGTCAGTTTCAGATAAATTTGCGGTTTCCATAAGATTATAAAAATTTGTGCAATTCAATGTCGAAGCTGTCAAGCTTACTGTCAGTAAAAATTAATAAAATGAAAGAGCAGGGTGTGAAACAGACTACAGATGTAATCATTGATCAGTATAGAATAAAATAAAAATAAACCTCTTCTCTTTTAATAAGTTGACACTGAAAAATTTAAAAAACATCAATAATACTGAACAATCTCAAACTCTCAAACTTTTATGATTGAGATAATCGCATAATGGGTACGTTGGTCTACCACTCCATCGAAAATATTGACTTTCCCAAGAGTTCTTTATCTGATAAAATGTGTTGTTAAAACGAATAGACTTATGAGCTTAAATCCCTAAATGCCTTAGAAAATTTGACGCTATTAGCTTCCTAGTCCAGCAATCCCAATTATAGAAAAAACATGCATTATTTTGAAATGTTTTTACTGAGTAAACATCAGATTTCAATATAAAATTCATTTATGATTGGATGTTTCTGTGCTAACTAAGCTTCTAGGTTTTTTGATAACCATCGTATGTAAAACGAGAATAATGCAAAACAGTTCTAACGCTTTTTAAACACAAATATTTATTGAAGACAACAACAATTTAATCAATTTAATAACACAATAAATATTTTGAATCAGATATCCGCAAGAACGTGTCTGTTTTCTTTTTATATTTGGTCTCGCTGTGAAAAGTTGCCAACCTATAGTCTTTTCAAAAAGGTCATGCAAGATCATACATGGGCAGCTGCCAACGGGGGTCAAAATCGGTAAAAATCACAAAGAACATGGTAAAAATTTAATTCTGAGGGGTTGATCGATTTTAGCGTAAGCTTTTTCACATTCTGGGGGTGTATGGTAAAACCCACCCCCACCCATGTGTGGTCATGACGTTTATGAAGTTTTTACGATGATTACGAATGCATTAAGAGAAAAATGACTAGTTTACTGTCGGTGGAATTTAGTCATATCT